>CM031575.1:5584316-5926081 GCA_018467065.1 Ephestia elutella
ATTATACTTATTTGCTTGGAGAATAAAGATTTGTTATTATTCAATATATGAAATAGTTCAATACTGTCACCTGCGCAGATAAACTGTCTTAATACTTTTACGAGTATGTTCATATTTCTTGTTAATAAAATTATGATGCCAATTATTTTTCTATACTTAGTTATAAGTTAAATATAATTTATGTTAGTATTTTTAAGAATCATGCGAGTATAAATAAAATGCCTAACTAAACAATTACATAATATCTTTACTCCTACACTTGGCATCGACTTCACCTCATTTTAGTAGGTAGTATGCAAATACATTTTTCTTTTGATTAATCTGCCTATTAAGTTATTTTATGGTTTTAAGTTTTATAATGGAAGTCGGTTAATTTTTTTTTTTTTTTTAATTATAAACGATGTTCTAATCATAAGGTCAGAAAGGAAATTTTTAATCAAACCAAATCTATATGTGTGTCGTACACACATATATGTGTAGATTAGTGTTATCATAAAGTTACGAGTATTACACAATCAATTACAGCTGTTGTATTGTCTGAATAGTAATAAAAAAAACTTCTGGAAATTACTTTAAAAAAAAAAATCACTTACTGTAAGTATCTAAAATATTACGCACTAAAAGAACTTAAATCAAATCTCTCTCAACTAAATTAACAATTTTTAGATAGTCGTTGTCATAGCATAAAAACTATAACTAAATTAAAAAACTTTAGGTACAGTACTATGCATTTAAGTTGGAATTTATTAACTTTGTTTTTTGCTAAACCCAGGGGCCTCCTACAGTAAGTGTAGGTGTTGATTAACATTTGAAACGACCAGCTATTTATTTAAATTAAGTTCTACCAAAAATATTTTACACTTTTGCTACAATTAATCAACAACAAAAAACTTTCAATTTCTAGAAGTCGCTTGTCCGTCTTAGGGCACGGTTTCTTCAAATATAAACACAAATAAAAAAAAAAGAAAAAGAAAAATTGTAAACAATATCCTTACCTTAGTGTATTTCACTTCTACTGTCATGTTTGTAAATGTATTTAAGAGACGTACACACACACTGAATGCCTCCCACAGAGTGTGCTACCAAGCGGTCGTTTTCTACCTAAATAGAATTTCATAGGACAATCTCACTTGACATTCGACTGGGCTTGAAGATAAGCCACCGAGACAGTTATCAGTTCTCTGCACTAGCTTATCAACCCGATTTCTGTTATCTTTTTAAATTATTAAGCGTCCTTAAAAAAAAGAAAAATAATCTTTGTTTATAGTCTTTGTATTAAACAGTGGAATTAAATCTTTTTTGGCCCTTTTTACTTTTATTAATTCGATAATTACAAAAAAATGTTAAAGATATTCAGGGATCTAGATAGTTTATCACCAAAAACTGTTTTGTTCTACGAAGTAATAATATTAAACTGTTCTAATTTAAGGAATTTCATCCCAAAAATATATAGTCACGTTTATTTTTGTCAGATAATTTTTGGTGTTGGGAAATAAAAAAAACGAAAAAAAAAGAATTTTTTTGCACATGATTCCATTTTAGGTTGGAATTGTACACGTGTTCTGCAAATAAAGTATCTTTATCATTTAAAATATACAACCATAAGCATCGTCAAATTTATATCTAGATAGTAGGTATATTTCGTACTCGTAATATTATTCTACGTAAAGCAAGTGCATTGAGTTTGTATTTAACTACCTACAAATACCTCTATATTATAATCTTGTGATAAGAATATCAATCATTTCAAACGACAAAACTTGACATCTTTTTTCTTTGTACTTCAACTATGTTCTCGAGAGAATTGAAGTTTAAAATTAGGCTAATTTTTTTCAACGCCTCGTCTATCTTTCCATGGTAATTTTACAGGTGAAGTTTGTACGAATTTATCGCGAATTGGCCGACTAAATTACATTATTCACTTGTAGTTGTGCGCTAACTATTGCGCAATCGCACGCAACCATACGCAACACATAAACATTACCTTCTTATCCAAAACTACGCTCATGGTATAGGAATTGCTATTTTAGTCGAGAAATGATATAAAATCTCATACTTTATCGACCACGAAATTGTTTTGGCAGATTACAAGTCGCATTTTTTCAATGAGATTTCTTACTAAACCAATGCGTTTATCTTCACCTTTTATAAAATAAAGGCCCCCGCCGCGTCTGTCTCTCTATTCGCGATAAACTCACCCACTTGACTCTCTTCAAAACCAGAGTGAATAGGTTGCGTCTGGGTAAGCTCGCTACATCGTAGACCTCATCTCTGTCTTCGGGCAAATTTGTGGTCAAGAGCAAACCCATCTTTAATAATAAAAAAAAACTCGTAATCTACTGAAGATATATTCGTGCGGTTTTACCAATGGATGGGGTAGGTTTTGGTGTATAATTTAAGCGAGGGAAGCCGCAGGCAATTGCTAGTTTCTTATAAATCAATGCAAGAATTTAGATTACTGGCAACTCCGTGCAGGATTTCCGATTTTGTCACCAAAAAAAAACTACACGAAACAAGCTAATTATTTAAAAATGAAAAACACGACTGACAAGTCACATAGCCTATGTCACTCGGAGGAATGCAAGGAATCTAACGATACCTCTCACATCAAGATCTGTTATGCCGTTCAGGACTTATGGTGGAATAAAGAAACTTACATACATTAATACTGACATACATGAACCCTGAAAACGTAACACTCCTTTTTTGGTCAGTCGTGTAAAAATGAACCAAGTATAAAAATTACAATTTCTTCTTTAGGTACACTTTATTACAATTTTTTATATCTAGGTTTTTGTCAGAAGTCTCTTTAACTCACAAATACATAAACAACTATTTTCATAGGTAAACATGTGCCTTGTTCGGAAGTCCTCTCGGTCGGTAAAGTAATATTGAACACTCTTGTTCCTTACCAGCTGTTTCGATGATCTAAGGCATATTAATTTAAGGTGTGGTTTAAATATTTTCATAGCCCTCGAGGACTCGAGGTGCTCGAGATTGATGAAATTCGATTTGACAGTTGTATCTATAAATGTGTCCCTTTCGCTACAATTTGAAATCAACCGTTCCATCGGCCAATTTTATCTCATCTAAATACCTATTATAGTTTTCAGAGTATTTTGACATTGACAATGACAAATCTTTCAAAGACTGTCAAATTACTTGTACAGCATTTGTTTACTGCTTGTGCTGGTGTCCCCATCTGTGGCGAGCTTTGCATATATCCTTTTTATATATAGTCATAACGCTGCTAACTCATAGATTAAATAGGTATACACCTTGTAGTACCGTACCGTACAGTCACAGGCAACTGACATATAATTTAAATATATGTTTAGGCAGACCTGTATACTGTGTTAATATAGCTTTTCAAGTTGTATAAGTTTATGTGCCGTTGATCGTACATAAAAGAAAAAAACATTGACTCTTATGTTCTCCTTTTACTGGCAAGAATTTACTGATATGAATAATGCATTAATATTGATAATAATATTAAATTGGTTTAATTGCATATTGTTTGATAATAATTATCAGCAGAGAAACAATTAAGTACTATGTTGAGAAAAACACAATATTTGTTCGCTTTATCTCAAGTATTATATGCATACTTAAGTTCGTCAGTACTTTAAATGATATGTACTTGAATGAACTAATATTATTAAGGCGAAAGCGTTGAGGTCCATAATGTCCCTTTTGCAAAATTTTATCTGGTTTCAAAAGGTTTCCTTGCTAAAATTTTCATTACTTAAAATGTTCCTTTCTCCAAATTTACCTTTCCCAAAATGTGCCTGCCTTGAGAAGTCGCTTCATATTTGCATACTTTTTAGTTTTTTAGGAAAGGGGCATATTGCGGAAGGGCCATTTTGAGACTAGGAGAAATTTTGAGAATTTTTTTGGGACATTACGGACCTCAATGGGCGAAAGTTGTATGAATCGATTACTTATGTCTATTTATGTCTCTATTACTAAGCATCTTACTTACTCTCTGTTTGGTGGACTGGTAGAGAATCCCATATGGCGTTAAGTACTTACATCGTAAACAATCATTCTTCTTCTTCTTTTCGAGTCGGAGTAGCTATATTAAATGAGACCAGTGAGGCCACGGCAATTGCAGTGTCGTTTGCCTCGTTAAGGTCCTCCATAGTGCAGGAAATGGGGCAGTTAGGACATGCTAGAAGGTGGCCTATTGTCTGGATCGCACCACAGTCGCAAAGGTTATGGTTGGAGAAGCCCCACTTTTTGCGGTTTTCTTGGCATCTCCCAACACCAGCCCGGAGTCTGTTCAAGGATTTCCAAACTGCCCAGGGGAGATCGCCACACGGTGGGAGCTTTTCAGCAGGAGGGATATTGGGTGAAAAGAGGGATATTTCTCTTTCCACAGCTCCAGTCCTGCGTTTCTTGCCTCCTGGTCTTGGACACTAGACTGTCTGTGGAAGCGAAACGAAATGGCTATTAATAAACCACTATTTATACATAATTTTGAGCAGTAAAGTTTTTATAACTAAAAAATAAATACAAAAAAAAAATCCTATATTATATGTTAAACACCTATTCCAGGTCTGGACCCCGCTCGCCCTCTCATCAACTCATACGGGTCCAAAGAGTTCCGACTGGGCAGAAGCGACGCCGAGGTCGTCCATGTGTTGCACACCAACGCTGGCTTCCTGGGGGAAAGTGGGCAAGTCGGTCACGCCGACTTCTGCATAAACGGCGGACGGTGGCAGCCGGGGTGCAAAGGACATTACATGAGTAAGTAAGCAGTCCTCTTCCTCTTCTTGTCAAGCCGGAATGGCAATTCCAATCCACTTTGACCACTATTGGACCACGCTGATCGCCCTGTCGTTGGCCTCGTTCAAGTCCTCCATTGTGCAGGAAGTATGCAAGTAGTACGATTTACCATGAG
The DNA here is from genome assembly GCA_018467065.1 of Ephestia elutella. Taxonomy (NCBI): domain Eukaryota; kingdom Metazoa; phylum Arthropoda; class Insecta; order Lepidoptera; family Pyralidae; genus Ephestia; species Ephestia elutella. The sequence continues at coordinate 5,589,220 of CM031575.1, forward strand.
ATCAAGCGCATTTTTCGAGTGTGGTCTCATGGAGAATGCAAAAATAGTTAATTTTAAGTTTCATCATTAGACCACACGGTGAGGTGAAATTTTTGGGACGGAAGATTGCTAAAATCATAATAAAATATCTGCTTTGTTGTAATATTTATTATAAGTAGCTACCAACATACAAAATTTGCCCATGCCCGTTTATTTACCAAAAAACCAGAAGCAGCTGACTTTGTAATTTGCCTCTAATTAAACGTAATATTAAATGAATAAAATTTAAGATACGATTTGAAACTTTAATTAAATTTTTATGTATGGGTGATTACCCAAACATAAGACTTGAATTAAAGTTAATTTACATTAATTAAAACTAAATCGGTTTCAAGAGCAGAAAGAGCAACCTACTATGTATGGCTTCGCGTGACCACATGAGAAAATTTCACATTTAAAAATTTTTACAAAGCCGGGCCCAGTTGCAGTAAAACTAATACTGGGGATGACTTTAAAAAAACCGGCACACGATGAGGGACAAAGAATAAATACGCTCTGACCAGTTTCTCTTCGTATATTGCCAATACGCTTTTCTCTTTCTTTTGGGAGCGAAATGGCACTTAAGGCGGGGTCTATAATTTTCTCTGTTTTCTGTTTCAGGGGTCTCTCGCTGCAGTCATTTTAAGAGTTCATGCTACTTCGCAGCCAGCATTAGAAAGCGTCTGCGCATCGTCGGTGTTCCCTGTAATACTAAATGTCCGAAAGAGGGCGGACACTGGGGCGTGAGGTTTGACAAACGCGCCGTGAGGATTGGGGAGGATACACCTGATGGGTAAGAGATTTGTTTTTTTTTAATAATAATAATAATAAAATTTATTTATTCAGACAAAGTCCATTATTGTTATTAACATCGAAATCTAACCTAGAGTTAGTTATACATATTTTAGACACACACGAAAACGGAAAAATAAAATAAAATATAAAAAAATTAAGCAGCGTTAATATGCCACCAATCACTGATGTACCGTACTGCACAGCAGGGATTGATGTATACACAGTCTAGTCTGCTGGCCACCATGCTCAGAATGCTGTTGGAGCTAGCCCGCACTCTGCGCACCAGGGATGCGCATCGCTTCCGCATTGTAGTATAAAGTTTTAATGTAGGGTTAGTGGCTAGCTCTGGTATCAGATTTTTCGAGTTACCCAAAAGACAATGCAACTCTTCCTTTGACTGCGCTGGCCCAAAAAATGAAACTTGTTGTGCATACACACTTGTTTTTTGGGCCAATTGGTTGCATTGTCCTTTATGTTTTCTAATTTAACATTTACTTTTTTAAAGATTAGTTCTTCGCCAAATTGCGGGCTTGATGGTGTTGGATGAGCTTCAATGATAGTCTCTGTCCTTTGACACATGTTTTCGTCCCTCAATTCCATAAATGCTCTATTGTATTTTGTTAATGTAAAATTACCAATTAACTTTTTTCCATTTTCCTCTCGTTTGGTGACTAACGGTAAATAAATTATCTATGGACTTTATAAAATAATATGTTTTTTTCAGAACTCGTGGAATGTTCTGTGTCAGCGTCGATCACGATGAAGATTGTCCATTTGATTAGCATTGACCTGGTTAAATTAATTTAATGAATCTTTAGGTATTAACTTATTGTCATCCTGAACCTCTCTGTTAAAAATCTGGTTGAATTTCTAGCAAAAACATTACTCTTGTTATTGCGTCTCAGTACCAAGAGAAGACCCACCATCATTTCCATGACCCAGTATAAGCCTCCTTTTGTCTACGCCATCTTGGGCCATCGCAATCCAGTTCTTGCCAGCAATATTCTTCACATAGTCGACTAGATATTATGATATTATGACCCGAGAAGACCCGTACAAGTGTAAATTAATTATTAGGTGCCACACCTCAAGTGCAGAAGCTATGCCACATTCCACTTACGTAGGTACCTAAACTTAAGTTTTGGAATCTATTTATTTAATTTTATTTTATTTTTATTTTATTTATTAAGAAAACCAACAGCATTACAATAAGTACTTACAATCATAACTTTACAATAATAAAGCCAATAATAGGTTTCCCTTGTAACAGTGTAGTAGTACAGTCGATATTGGTGAAATCTAAAAATCAATTTTACATGTTTGTTTATCTACTTACTTAGGTACTAATGCTTAATTAAACTTTATTTAGGTTGAAATTGCATCATCCTATTTTGGTTGCAATCCGTGTATCGACTCACAACACATACACTTGCTAACATAAAAAATGACGAAAAAGGCATAAATTCTGGCAAGAAAGAAGTAAAGAAAAAATATAAAGCTCCAAGGGAACGTCGCATAAGAACCAACAATACACGATAGCCTTTCGATTGAAATGGAGTAGGTATACTTATCGTACCTTCCTATCGACTGATACCTAACAATCAAAACCCCCGTGTAACCAAGACTCACTAATATTACAATGATGTCGTAGTCGTTCCGCAATATATCCTGATGAAATTCTGAAGTCATTGTTTTCTAACAACTAACACTTTAGTAAAAATCTTTAATTTTCAATCAATCATAAAAAACAATACAAGTTTTATCAAGTGATAAAATTTAACAATATTCGTAGGCCAAACAACAACAAACTTCCCCGCCAGAATACGTGTCTAAATATACAACGCAACACAATGTCACATAACAATATTCATTAAAACGAGGAGACTTGATAATAAAATAACTAAGAAATATATAAGTATAAAAGTGGGGGTATTCCGAAATAACTACGGCCATCACCGGTCCACGCGATAGATAACTGACGACTTTCTGCATTAATAAAGTGCATGCACTAAAGATGTGTGAGCGTTTATAATAATGTTTGCATACTCCAGAGTAATATAAAGTAAGTGACTACGAGAGAGAGAGAATCTATTTAATACTTATTATAATTAAAGTGTATTTTAGATCTATCTATCGTTTAAGTATTTATTGAATCTAACAATGTAAATAATTTTTGAAATACATTAGAATACAATGAAAATATCGATTGTTTCATTTAGCTCGGTAACAAAGACACACGAAAAATGTACCTCCCCTTAAATAGAGGCAGTAAAAAATGTACAAACTTTATAAAATTAGGTCAATGTAAAATTATTCATTAACTAGCGTATTAATTTATATATGAGAGTAATATTAGCTCTACATAGAAAATGTTTTTTCTTAAATTTTGCATTAAGTTTTTGGAGCCAGGATAAGGTTCAAAGTAGTACATGAAAAGTTGCATCGGTTATTGTTCAAAATAGAATGAACAGACACGTTGCCATAGAAGAATTCTCCACCATAGTATTTTTGGACGATGTCTTCAGTATCAATTACAAATCTGTATTTGCCCTGAAAAAAAAAACAAAGTGTTACATCCTACTAGGTACTATTTTAAATGCGAACGTTTGGCTGTGAATTTTTATGTTTGTTACTAAATCGCTCAAACTACACGACGGGTTTTGATGTAATGTGATGTGAGATGTGTCTTTCTTTACTCAGCGGGAACACCTGTCTTTTGGTGTTAGGTATAAAAATGGTCTTATCTTTAGGGCTATCGTAAGAAAATCGGGTCAAATGACTGGAATTGCGTCCGAAAGTCCGTCCGTCGTAATCGTAATAGTCCGTCTGATTTCAGAATTATGGGCTTCTGAAAATTATCATACAGCCAGAGCGGGAAACTATAATGCGTGTTATTAATTTTCCTAATCATCAGCAAGTTCCAAAACGTAAAAATATCTGGAAGTTATGCAAAAAAAATTGATAAGGAGTGATATTGAGTAAAACAACATTGCAAAACATTGTGACATTGTAGTACATTCATTCTAGATTTCAATGTATGGAAAATTTAGCAAAATTATTTATTATGTTTTATGGTATCTGTGTTATGTCTATATATGAGTACATTAAAATACACTACCATCCCCCCACCCCCCTTTTCGGCGTCCCTCCATCCCGCCTTGAAACGTGTCCCGTTTTACAAATTTTCTAAATTCTTAGGAAAACTATACAAGTTAGGATAAAATATTATTATATTATAACTTAGTTTTAATACATTTTATGTTTCTTTTCTATATATTTGTTGTTGTGTATAAAATCTTACTTTCAAAATGATGCAGTTATCGGTGATGTTTAAAATAGCTTTGAAGAATGGCTTCATAAACACATGGTCACAGACCTTGTTTGTCTGCAGTCTTATCAAATTATTTCCATTTGTTCCCACGACGATTTTAGCCTGAAAAGATGTGTAGTGTATAAAATCTCATGGCATCAATTACAGCAACTACGGAATTGTTCCGAAATGTAACCCCGGATTTAAAAAAATCGGAGTTCAAAAAAGTTCGACCCGTACCTTTTATTAACATGAGGAAGGGGAAGATTGATCTTCATTTGTCAATCCAACAAGTTTATACAAATACAGGTCTAAAAAATAATAAGTCATGTGTTCAGCTTGGTAACAGACGTGCAAATTATTAAATAAATATGATAATAAATATATTCATATTGATGTTAAATAATATTATTCAAAGTGAATTAATCTCATTAAAAATATTACTTATGTATTAATAGCTTTTGCCCGCGGCTTCGCCCACGTGAATTTCCTACGGGAAGAGTACTTTTTCCCGGGATGAATGGTACCCTGCGATTTATATCTTTGCCCTATGTCCTTCCCAGTACTTTTAACTATTTGTATACGAAATTTCAGGAAGATTGGTTTAGTAGATAAAGCGTGAAGAGTTAACAAACAAACAAACTGACTTTCGCATTTATAATATTAGCATATTTGATCGATGATATATTAGTTAGGATTAGGATTATTGTTTTAATGACAGTGGAATTTTGTTTGTCCCCCGGCCCCGGACATACTACTGCAGCGACCCGAAGTGGATCTTGGCCTCCGACACGAGAGGATTCCATTTTTTGCAGCCATTTTGGGCTGCGACTGGCGACAGCTAGTGCATACATAATTCTTAAAAATAATGCCTCTCATTACTTTACTTCTGCGCCCTTTCGAACGAATGTCAAGCGCCTAGCCGACTGATAAACGCTTCAAGACGTTTTTCAAGATAATTTAAAATCTAGGTATGTATTGTTTGAAAATAGTAATAAGCTCACCCTCAGTGGCGCTATATCCGCGGTGGTATTCATGCTTACATATAAGACCTTTTCATTTTGAATTTCCCAGTCCATCGTGCAGCAGTCAATCCTTTTTGGACCCCTACATCTGTCCACACTAGCCAATTTCAGCGTAAATTTACCCTGTAAAATATATAATGGTTATTTTACACCATAAAAATATAAAACACAGCCCGAATAGGTAAGTATAAAATATAATTAGTTAAATAAATTTTATTTTACCTAAAAGGTTTAAAATAACCTTATTTCTTATAAGAATGACATAAAATAATTCACTTACTGAGAAAAACTAAATACTTTGAACATATTTGAAACACTACATATAACCTTCCGTATAGTGGTAAACATCACGAAATCATGTCAAAAAGCAGTACATAGATTGTAAGATGAACGAAGCAAATAAATTAAGTACTTAAATAAAACAAATCTTGTTTATACCACTAGTCCCATTGAGTTGTCCCATTATGGGGCAACTGAGGCGAGTTCATCCCAGTCCCGTGGGCAAGAGGCACCTGTATATTTTGTCCCAAAAGTCCATTATCATTATCGCCGTCTCAGTGAAGTTCAAAAAGCCTACTTTCTACTAATATGTAATAAAATAAAAAAAAATAATATCCTACTAATATTATAAATGCGAGTTTGGATGTGAATTTGTGAGGATGTTTGTTACTCAATTACTCCTACTGACGGATTTCAATGAAATTTGGTACACGGATAGAAAAATACCAGGAATAGCACACAGGGTACTTTTTATCCCAAAATTCCCACGGGAGCGAAGCCCCGGGGCGCAGCTAGTGTGTTATAAATGCGAAAATCGGGATGTAACATTGTGAGTATGTTTGTTACACAATGCTTGGACATTAGAGATAATTATGAAAATCAATATAACCTATACAAAATTCTTTCATTACTGAGGAACTGACAGACAACGCACAGCCAAAACTACTGGGCGTAGAAAGCTGAGATTTGGCATTTATGGTCCATTTATTCATAATTGTCCTATTATGTAAACAATCTTCACAGTACTTTTTGTTGAATTCTGTTGAAAATAAATCAAATATTCGTTCAAACCTAAACATTCTAAAGTAAAACATTTATTAACCACGAAAGTAATTTCCTGAAAAGTCTATTTTAATTTATATTGTTGTAAAATCATAAAAAGACATGGTAAGATTGTTTACATGATAGGACAATTATGAATAAATGGACTTTAGGTTCCTTAGGGAGTGTAGGGAGAGGATTTTCCGAAATTTATACGGGCATAAAGATGTTATGAAGTAAAATAACAGATTTAAAAAGTAAAAGTTATTTATGTTCAGTTAAATTAAAATACACAATACAATTTAGAATTAAAAAATACACTGGGAAGGACACGGACACGAATAGACGAAAAGAGATCACGGACGGAATACCCGGGGAAATACCGACACGGGGTAAGTCGGACAACCGGCACAATTCCGACAGGGGTTCTACTGGCGGCACAACAGGTATGAAGGTGGACTGGCGGGTGGTGGACGCCTTCTCCACTGACAAGCGCGAGGCACCGACTTCAAAATGTCAAACTGCCTCAACAGCAACAGCTTCAATCCACAACAGCCTCGGTGTCCTTGATAGCTTCGACGTTTCTTGATAGCTTTTTAGTTAAAGTAGTTATCAAACTGCCTCAGCAGCAACAGCTTTAATCCACAATAGCCTCTGTGTCCTTGATAGCTTCGACGTTTCTTGATAGCTTTTTAGAGAGAATAGTTTTTTTTTTTACGTCGCGAAGGCTTGCAGGGTCCCGGGGTCAGCAGGCCCCGGGACAAGACCTTTAATTTCGCTCCGCGCTCCGATTTCTCGGAGAAGTGAAGACTGACCCGTTCTGACATTCAGCGTCTTTATATAGGCCTCGATTTAGAATTTCGTATTGCTTCATAATTTTCAAATAAAATACGAAATTAGAACATTTGCGAAAAGGTATACATAGAAATTTATAGAATTTTAGAAAAATAAAATCTGACATGCGACAACGCTTGACAATCATAATTGTTTACAATGAAAAAACGCAAGTAAAAATTTACACAATTTAAAGAATTAAGTATAAAAAAGTGGAAATAAACACGAAATATATATTGGGAAAACCAAAATAACATAAAATAACCAAAAATGAAGATATAGCGGTAAGTTTAAAGAAATATTCCCTAGCAACGTAGAAATTTTACTACAGAAAGTGTAAAAAAGAACATTTTGAGCTAAATAAGTAATTATAATAGTAAAATAGACAAGAATAAAAGTTAAATAAACATGAATACACTACATTTCCCCCAAAACCCCTGAAAATTTTAACACTAGGTGAAAATTTTGAAGGTTAATAGACAACACTTTCATACCAGCCTATCATACCAAATCTTTCATATTACAATAAACCTTTCATACTAAAATCGATCAAACTTAGGGGTAGGGCTCACAGTCAATGGCTCCTACTCCAAGATAAGCACCTGCCTAGTAGTACTACGTAACAGTTGGCTTATTTAAGGAGTTGTAATCCGCTCACGCTGAAATCCCATTGATGATGAATGATATATGAATATGATATGACTGAAGGCTTATTTTATGAGTAGTCAGCCGCTCATTAGAAAGAAAGTAATGTAATAAAGATATGATGAAAATATATACAGGAAATAATGAATGTATGTAAGTATAGTAGTATTTCTTAGGTATAACAAGGGCTTATTTTATGAGTTGTCAACCGCTCAAAGAAAGAAATAAATAAAGAGTACGCAACGCAAACTTGCGTAAAGAGAGTAGTGCACATTAAGTAATGCAAGGTAAAGACTCAACACAAGATTGTGTAGAGAGATGTAGAAGAACATTTTTAGTTTAGTTCTTTAGAGGCTTAAGAGCCGATGATAACAATGAAAATGATAGGAAATGAGAAAATGCCAAAAATGTAACTAGTAAATGAAGATGGGAACAAACAAAAATAAAGTATATACATTAGTCAAGTAAAAGTAAAATTAAAATAAATTCTAAGTCTTGATATCCTTTATGTGCCATTTTGCACGAGTACCGTTAGGGTCCTCAAGGATATATACAAGTGGAGAGAGTTTCTGTATCACTTTACACCGAACGAATTTAGGTGCTAATTTGGCACTAAAGTAAGAACCGGCATTACTGAGCACATAGTTCTTACGCCAAACATAATCGTCGACATTAAATTCTTTTATAGTATGTCGTAAATTATATCGAACACTATTTTTAGTATGGGAGTCAAATAGAGCTACTTGTACTTTGTCAAAAATTGTCGCAAGTAATCCTATATTAGTAGCATAAATATCACGAGGTAAGAAAGTAAATTCGTCAAGGTTATTCGTAGGAGTATAAACAGAACCACAGCTGATAGTTTCCCTGCCAAAAACTAGAAATGCTGGGGAATAACCCGTTACTGCATTAACTGTACTGTTCATAGCATATTGGATTTTTGGAAGAAAAATATCCCAGGATCTATGATCATCACCTACAAGAGACGCTAAAGCCGTAACAATAGTTCTGTTATACCTTTCAGTGGGATTGACTTGCGGGCAATAATGAGGTGAATAAAAGATAAAAGGTATTTTATAGTTATCCAGAAGTTTTTTGAATTCTCTAGATTGAAATTGAGAACCATTGTCCATAATAATAGTTTGAGGTACACCATGTATAAGAAATACAAAGTTTTCTAGGCATTCGATAATATCTTTAGCGATAGCACGTTTAAGGGGAAAGATTAAAGTATATTTAGAAAAACAACAATTCACAACTAGGATGTGTTGATTGCGTTTCCTTGTCATGGGAAGAGGACCCATTAAATCAAGAGAAATACATTGGAAGGGTCTTGAGCAAACTTTAGGTTTACCCATGGGACCATAAGGTGAATGATTAGGATGCTTATAAGCAAGACAAGACTCACATTCACTTATTAATTGAGCAATGTCTTTGAACATTCCTGTCCAATGATATAAAAGAGAAAGTTTTTTATAGGTTTTAAAAATTCCAAGGTGAGGTTCACCAGGCAAACCATGATTACTTTTAATCAGATTTTCTCTATCATCAGGAAGAGGAACTTCTTTCCATACGAAGTCATCTGTTATAGTATGAAGGGAACGAGAAAGACGATAAAGCTTATTGTCCTTAATAGTATAGTTTGGAAAACTATCAGGATTGTTTTGACAGCCTTGTAAAACTTTATTATACTGTTCTTCCACCGTTAAAACTGAAACATTTAAGTTAGTTTTATTATCCGATAGATTTTTTGAACGAGATAACAAATCCGGTACTACATTTTCTTTACCTTTTTTATGTTTTAGAATGAAGTTAAAAGAAGATAGACGTACAGTCCATCGAGCAAGTCTGCCAGAAGGATTTGACAGATTTAGAAACCACTTTAGAGCAGCATGATCCGTGTAAATGACAAATTGTCTGCCATTGTCTAAATAACAACGCCAATGTTCGAGAGCAGTGATAACAGCAAGGGTTTCTCTCTCTGTTGTAGAATAGTTTTGTTCATTTTTATTAAGAGATTTACTCATATAAGCTATGACAACTTCTTTGTCTTCTTTTATTTGAGTAAGCATAGCTCCTATACCAAAATTTGATGCATCAGTGTGCACTGAAAAAGGGAGATTGAAATCAGGACAAGAAAGTACTGGTGTAGTTACTAAAGCTTCTTTTAATTTAAGGAAAGCTTGATTAGCTTCAGAGTTCCAAATAAATTTAGCAGCATTTTTACCACCACTATTTAGTTTATTAAGCGGAGCAGCAATAGTGCTAAAATTAGGAATAAATCGACGGAACCAGCTACATGTTCCTAAAAATCGACGAACTTCTTTACGAGAAGATGGAATAGGGTATTCCAGAATAGAATCAATTTTTTTAGGATCAGCACAAAGACCGTGTTCATTTACCACGTAACCTAAGTATTTTAATTCGTTTTTAAAGAATACACTCTTTTCAAAGTTAATAGTTAGACCGGCATAAGATAGTTTTTCAAATACTTTGATTAGAAGCGATATATGTTCCTCGAATGATTCGCTAATAATAACGATATCATCAAGATAACAAAAGACTTTATTATCAAATTCAGGAGTAAATAACGTATCCATAAGACGCTGTTGAGTAGCTGGAGCATTAGTAAGTCCGAAGGGCATGACAACAAATCTGTACATTCCTCTACCAGGCACATAAAATGCTGTTTTATCTCTGTCAGCAGGATTTAGGGGAATTTCCCAAAAAGCTTTAGCAATATCAATGCTAGAAAGGTATTTAGCATTTTTTAAATGATCCAGTATTTCATTGATTAAAGGAAGACTATAAGCATCTTTGCGAGTAACAGAGTTTAGTTTTCTGCTATCGACGCAGAATCGCCATTCGCCATTCTTTTTAGGGGTTATTAAAACAGGAGATAACCAAGGACTCTCACATTTTTCGATAACTTTCCATTCAAGCATCTTATCAACCTCGTTGATTAGCGCATGTTGTTTTACAGGAGAAAGTCTATACGAGCGTTGTTTAATGGGAGGATTATCGCCAGTATCGATTTTATGACAAATTAGGTTAGTTCGACCTAACTCACCCTTTTCTTCAAAAGAAATACTTTTAAAACGATTAATGATATCATCAGCGATATCCTTCTGAGATTTAGAAAGATAATCGTAAGGTAAAATTTTTTTATCGTCTGAAATTACAAGACAATTATTATTAAATATTTTAGAAAATAAGTTAGGTACTAAGTTAAACTTTTTCCAAAAATCTACCCCAAGGATTAGTGAGGGAGTTATTTCTGGGAAAACGAAAGCTCTAATTAAGTGAGTTTGACCATTAAAAGTAATAGGAAGATCAAAGTTACCTAGAGATTTGAGTTTATGATTATTAGCAGTAGACACAACAACCGACTTAGACTTGGATAACGAGAAACCCAATTTCAGAATTTCAAGATGTGAATTTTTTCCTAAAATAGTTAAAGAACTGCCACTATCTAAAAGTCCTGATAATGAAACATTATCAATTGATACATTGATAAAAGGACGATTAGAATCCTTTTCATTCTCATAGAGAACAGAAGAAGTTCTATAACAGAGGAAAAAGTTTTTTATTGTTAATAACCAATCATTCCAATCTTTATGATTAAATTTATTATCCAAGTCACATTTTAGTTTTTTGAATTAGTTAAAGATTTGCCTGCATTGCATTTAGGGCAATCAGGAGTTTTAACATCCTTTGTACCACATTTAAAACATATTAAAAATCTAGGTTCAGGACATTCGTTAAGAGAATGACCATTGGTACGACAGCGTACGCAATAGATATTAGGGTTAGGAGATACACTAGCAGACTTATTAATTGTATTTACAGATTGCTTCGATTGAGGCTGAGAGTTATTTTTATTAAAGTAAGTATGTTTTTGAAACTGAGACTGAAAATTATTTTTGTTGAAGAATTGTTTAGCATTCGAAGTAGAAGGGGAAGGTAATTTATAATTAAATTCTGAGCTAAAAGAATTATTTTCATTATCAGGTTCCTTAAAGTTTTTATCTCTGTCTAGAATTTTCTCATAACTTTGACAGGTATTGATCAAAGAAACGACAGAGTCAACATCTTTTAAGGCTACGAACATCGAATAACAAGGTCTTATGTTCCTTAGTAAAATTTCGAGTTTCTCAGACTCGGAAAGTTTTTTGGTAAGACGTGAGAACATACCGAACATAATTGAGATATAAATTACAATGGGTTCATTGTCACCTTGGGTTCGATTCCTGATGGCATTTAGTAGTTTATAGTCGTAGTCAGGTTCACCGAAGTCTCTTATCAAAAGATTAGTAACTTCGTCCCAAGTTAAATTACAATTTAGTTCTTTTTGAAATCTAAACCAATGTAAAGCATTGTCAGTAAAAATTTCGAAAGCTTTGTTTAGAAGTTTCTCTTTCGAAATATTTCGAGAAATACGAAATTCTTCTATTTTTTGAAGAAAAGATTTCGGACAGGTTTTACCATCATAGCAAATCTTTTTAGGTCGTTTAAGGAAGAAGGAAGTACCAAATTTTGTAGGATTTCAGGATTGAAACTACTGAGAACAGTAGAAGAAGATTGAGGAATAGGTGAAGTTGTAATTTGAGGAAGGGGTGGAGTGGGCGTGGAAACATTTTGCTCTACATTCAGAAAAGTAAAAGGTTCAAATCGTTTTTCAAGTTCGACAAATTTATCTTTGAGGACATCGAATTCTTCTTTTTTATTACTGTGTAAATCTAAATCAATTCTATCTAAGCGATAGTGTAGATGATTTAAATAAGTCTCTATTTTAGGGAGAATTTTTGAGTTACCCGACTCAAGTGAGACTAATTTTAATTCAGTGTAAGTTAATGTAGCTTCAATCTCATTGAGATCATCCTCAATTGGCAAAGGAGAATCTATAATGTCATCGCTCAATATAGATTGCGTAAGCGAAACGACTTGTTTTTTAATTGAGGGAGCTTATCAGCTGGTTCCTCCAGTCTAACCTTGACTTCGTATTCTAACTCGGCTTTATTGAGCAGACTATATGCAATTGGACGAGACATTTTAGTAGAAGTTTAGGAGTACTTGTACAAAGTAAAGTACCTAAGTATAGTACCTTAGTTTAGTAAAGAGTTAAAGTCAAGTTATAGAGTCTAAGTCCAAGTCAAGTTAGTCAATAAAATAAATATTTATTGAATAAATATTGAGTATTAATGAGTTCAATGTGAAAAAGAGACCAGTGTGAAGTTAATTTAGTGTTTAAGGTCGAGAATCTAAGCCAAAATTAGGAGAACGTGTAGGTGTGTTTTTTAGAATTTAGAGGAGAGACAGAGCCAAAAGATGCGATGGGCGCCAACTGTTATGAAGTAAAATAACAGATTTAAAAAGTAAAAGTTATTTATGTTCAGTTAAATATAAAATACACAATACAATTTAGAATTAAAAAAATACACTGGGAAGGACACGGGCACGAATAGACGAAAAGAGATCACGGACGGAATACCCGGGGAAATACCGACACGGGGTAAGTCGGACAACCGGCACAATTCCGACAGGGGTTCTACTGGCGGCACAACAGGTATGAAGGTGGACTGGCGGGTGGTGGACGCCTTCTCCACTGACAAGCGCGAGGCACCGACTTCAAAATGTCAAACTGCCTCAACAGCAACAGCTTCAATCCACAACAGCCTCGGTGTCCTTGATAGCTTCGACGTTTCTTGATAGCTTTTTAGTTAAAGTAGTTATCAAACTGCCTCAGCAGCAACAGCTTTAATCCACAATAGCCTCTGTGTCCTTGATAGCTTCGACGTTTCTTGATAACTTTTTAGAGAGAATAGTTTTTTTTTTACGTCGCGAAGGCTTGCAGGGTCCCGGGGTCAGCAGGCCCCGGGACAAGACCTTTAATTTCGCTCCGCGCTCCGATTTCTCGGAGAAGTGAAGACTGACCCGTTCTGACATTCAGCGTCTTTATATAGGCCTCGATTTAGAATTTCGTATTGCTTCATAATTTTCAAATAAAATACGAAATTAGAACATTTGCGAAAAGGTATACATAGAAATTTATAGAATTTTAGAAAAATAAAATCTGACATGCGACAACGCTTGACAATCATAATTGTTTACAATGAAAAAACGCAAGTAAAAATTTACACAATTTAAAGAATTAAGTATAAAAAAGTGGAAATAAACACGAAATATATATTGGGAAAACCAAAATAACATAAAATAACCAAAAATGAAGATATAGCGGTAAGTTTAAAGAAATATTCCCTAGCAACGTAGAAATTTTACTACAGAAAGTGTAAAAAAGAACATTTTGAGCTAAATAAGTAATTATAATAGTAAAATAGACAAGAATAAAAGTTAAATAAACATGAATACACTACAAAGACCAGGGCCCATTCAAGTAAGTAATAGTAGGAAGCACATGAAATATAATGTTCAGTATACATATTTTCGGATGCAACGTCCAGTATAATTATGGTCAAACGTCGCGTAACTTAGGTAATAAATTTAAATAGGTATATAATAAGTAAGTACTTGTAATTATTTGCACAAAACACATAGATACTTATCAAACAATTACTTTAAAATGCGGTACAGTTTAGATTAACTAAGTATGTTTCATTTTCCTAATAGACAGAGCGGAAAATTTGGCGAATCAATTAAGAAAAATAAACAAATAGGTATATCCTGGAATTAACAGCCGGAAAATATGTTGAATGTGATTTTAATTTACATTTATAAATAGGTATTCATCATTTCAACACATATTATATTTACTTACGTATGTATATGTAAGTAAATATAATATGTAAATATAGTAAGTAGGTATCTACTAACCTAGGGTATATAAAATTAAAGATATTTATGGGTCTTTCTTAAGTTAGTAATAAATAAAGTAAAGGTCCGATAAAAGTAGCCGATAACCATAATTTTACGAAAAACCGTGTAAATACGATTTTTTTTCGCTCAAAATAAAAAACGTTCATGTCAAACTTTCTGTTAATATTTTGAACTTCCTTTTTAGCGCAGTAAATAGACAAGAATCAATTTACATATGGTCCAGTAATTGTGAATTTTTTGAAATGTTGTGTAGGATTATTGTGAGTATTCAAAATAAAAAGGGCACAATTGCCAAGTTTCCGCGCCCGCCGCAATCTTAAAACAACTAAAAAAAAAGCTTTGTTAAAATTTAGGCTTATATTTTCGTTAAGATGCATTTTTGCTAGAAAAATGTTCTATAAAATCCTGTAGATAATTAAATTTTCTATTATTAACATTTTACATTTTGTATCTAGGACTAATAGTTACCGAGATGTGTGCTCGTAAAAAAATTTAAAAAATCTTCTTTTTCTGAAATTTGCCAAACTTTTCACTTCAGAACGCTGTAATCTAGTTAGCTGTAATCTTATATTTTAGAAGAATAAGTATTGGAACAAAATTTGTAGGGAATTTAATTACCTACAAAACGCATTTGCATTTTTCTTAACCGACCCTGCAGAATGAGGAGTAAAACTCAATATTAAAACTACGGAATATTGCTTTTTTTGTTATAATATTTTATTTTCTGCTAACTGCGCCTCGGGTCTTCGCTCCCGTGGGAATTTCAGGATATAAAGTAACCTATGTACTATTTCTGGTATTTTTCTACTAGTATACCAAATTTAATACAAATCCGTCCATAGTTCATTGAATAAAGACCAAAATAGAGCTAAGGGTAGGGTTTACTTACAAATGGTTCAATAGTTCTGAATTTTTGATGTTATTTAGGATGGTTAGTAAGTGTAAAATGCAAGAGGCACAATTTCTCCCCCTTCCACGCCCGCCATATGTTGGAAAACCAAAAAATATTGCCACTTTATTCAGATTTGCGCTCTCACTTTCGTTTAGATGCATTTTAGCTGCATTAGAGTTCTACACAATGTTGTAAAAGTAAATTTCCTATAATGTACATTTTATATTTTTTTTCTAGGACTAATAAGTAGTTATGGAGATGTGTACTTTAAAAAAATCGCATTTTTGATCGCATTTGGAAATTTTTCAAACTTTTTACTTCAGAGAGCTGTAATTCATTTATGGCCTACTCTAGGAAAATATATATTAGAATAAAATTTGAAGGAAATCTAATTACCTACAAAACACATGTAATTTTTTAAACCAACCCTACGGAGTGAGGGTAAAAGTAAAAGTTAAAATATTACGTTTTTGCTATCATATTTTATTGTCTACTAGCTGCACCCGGGGGCTTTACTCCCATAGGAATATTGGGATAAAAGTACTTTATGTGCTAGCCCTAATATTTTTCTACTACAAATTTTATCGAAATCCGTTCAGTAGATTTTTTATGATTGAGCAAGAAATATTACATACAAACTTTTTTATTTTAAAATCGGGTTTCTTTCCCAATCTTTATTGCTGATGAAGCAAAAAGGAATCACACTATAAATGGGAAAGTTTCGATGTGATATTTGTTGCTTAATCACACAAAATCTACTAGACGGATTTCGATTAAATTTGGTATACTAGTAGAAAAATATCAGGACTAGCACATAAAGTACTTTATATCCCGAAAATTCAATGGGAGAGAGGCTCAGTTAGTAAAAAGTAAAATATTATAGCAAAAAACAATTTCCGTTGTTTTATTATTTAGTTTTACTCTTCACCTTGCAGGGTTGGTTAAAAAATATGCAATTGCGTTTTGCAGGTAATTAAATTCCCTATGATGTTTGTTCTGCTACTTTTTCTCCTAGAATAGGTCATGACTGGATTACATCGTTCTAAATTAAAAAAGATTGAAGAAAGTTTGAAAAATTAGATTTTTTTAAGGCAAAGGATATTTTTCTCGGAACCTGTCAGTACTAGAAACAAAATGTAAAATGTAAATAACGGCAAATTTAATTTTCTACAACATTGTGTAGAATACTTTTCTAGTGAAAATGCACTTAAAAGAAAATATAAGCGAAAAACCGAACAAAGTGGTGATTTTTTTTTCCAGTTTGGCGGCGAATGCAAAAGCTATTCAATTGTGCCATATTTATTTTTAATACTTACAACCATCCTAAACAATAATATAAAAAAATTGAGTTAATGGACCGCACGTAATTAACCCCTAGGGAAGGTTCGCTCTATTTACTGCGCTATTTGACTTTGTTTGAAATAGAAAAATCGAGAAGAAAGCATGATCATTTTATTATTGATCTTTTGGTAACAGTTGAACACGCATTTTAATGCATGAAAAATTACATTCGTTATTATGCAAAATAGAATGTAATGAGATGTTGCCGTAAAAGAAATCTCCTCCATAGTAACTCTGGAATGCGTTCTCTGTGTCCACAGTTGCATTATATTTGCCCTGAAATAAGAAAAATAAGATACAGAATCACGTCTTTATCCCTTACGGGGTAGACAGAGCCAAGAGTTGTAAGACTCGAAGGTCACACTTAGTTGAATATTGGGCTTCTTGATGGAATAGAGATGCAGGCATAGTGACAAGTTGCTAGCCCATCGCCTATGAGTGGAGGAATACCCAGTTTAAAGCCTTTTCTCTCGATTGACTTTTAAAATCTGCGCGAGAAGAGAAGCAGCTGGTATATTCTATGTTTTTTTTTCGCTCCCAGACCAGCATGGAATAAGTATTTATACAGGCCGATATTAAAATCAATTCCAAAATGTTTACTGGTGAAAGTGAATGAGTCATGATTATGAACGATTTTTTTTAGATTTCAGATTCGGCCTCATACAAAAAGTTGCTCATTCATGAGTACTTTCACCACTAGAAATATTGCCAGTTATTTGATATAAGGGATATATAAGGGTATAATATAAGAGAGTTAAAATGCAATGAAAATTATTTTTTAAATAAGCTAAAAAAATTAAATCGTCATATTCTTATTTTCTTAGTTAGTTGACGTCATAAAATTACTTAAAGCTATAAGGTTACGACCGCCTCCAAAGCGTAGAAGAGGCGGCGCAACAATCTCCACTGCTGCATTTTCTCCAAGCATTCACTTATGCGTGAGTCACTTATGCCACATGCATGAGTAGCTAAATATTAATCTGTGCTTATGCCAGCTATTTTTTTAACTCTTACCACAAGCGAAAATAAAGGAAATTTAACTTTGTATAACATATGGGAAGACTTACTTTTACAATGACACAGTCTTTGGTAATATTAAAATAATTTTGCATGTATGGTTTCATGAAAGCGTTTTCACAAATTTTGTTCATTTGTAATCTTATCATACTTTTTCCGTCAGTTGCAACCGTGATTCTTGCCTGAAAAAATAGTAGATTTTACAACAAGTGCACAAAACGAACCATCTTTATCCGAGCAGATAGTAATGTCGAGGATATAAAACTCTTTTCCAAAAAAATGAACCGACTTCCATCATAAAACTTAAAATCATGAAATAACAATAAAGAAAAATGTATTGGCATGCTACCTACTGAATGAGGTGAAGTCGGTGCCAAGTGCAGGAGTAATATAGTGTTATGGTGGTATGTATACACGATTCTAATGTAAATTTAGATTAGGTATTTAATTTTTACGGCACCGACTTCACCTCATTCAGTAGGTAGCATGCCAATACATTTTTCTTTATTGTTATTTCATGATTTTAAGTTTTATGATGGAAGTCGGTTCATTTTTTTGGAAAAAAGTTTTATTTTATCATTTTTAGTGCTTCTACACTTATTTTCTTTAATAAAAACTTAAACTTTTCTTCTGGCCGAAAATAAAGAATTAAGAATTCGAAACTTTTTATGTCAGTTTGATTTGAAATGTCAGAATATGTCAAATTGTCTATTATTATTGGCACATAAATAGACCGAGAGTCCGCGACGATCAAACTCTCCTTATTTGAAAAATGATGAATGTTTCTCTGCGTGGTATATACGGGTAAAAAATATTAGCGAATAGGTATGAAGTTTGGATCTTAGTTGCTTATGCAGGTAATATGGCTAGCAAGGATGATTTTTATAGGTATAAAAAGCTCAACATAAAATTCAAATTTTGTAATAAAACAAATATAACTATAATTTAGTAAAGTTACAATATCTGGCAGGGGTTTATATCTGCACCAATGGCCTGGTAATGGATGGCGTGATTTCCAATATTATTCGGAATAAAATCTTTAAAAACTTTACTTTGAGGAAATTGAGCTACCACTCTATATGCTATTGCTACAAATTATCTGCCTAAGTAATCATGATCCAACTTTTATAGTCGCTAATTTTCTATGTTGGGGACATACACAGAAAATCTTGAGTTTTAATAAAATAAGGAAGGGCATGCAGTCGCGGGCTTTTGCTCTATAATGCAATGTTGATATTTTTATATTTTGTTAGGTATCTTTTAAATTACCGAACAGATTCTGACGTGGTTAAAATGGGACCAACTTGGGAATAGACTCTTACGAATAAAAAAATAATTTCGGAAATCAGTCCACAATAGGCGGAGAAATCGGCGAACATACATAAAAAAAAAACATACATACATCGAAACATATAACCTCCTCCTTTTTTGGGAAGTCGGTTGATTTGTGGACGAGTTATAAATTCTGCTTTTCACTTCGATTGCGAGGAAATAAAACAGTAAACGCACGAAAAAACAAGAGCTGTTTCGCGGCGCTTTGATATATTAGGCATGATATTAGGCTTGGGCCGCAGACCTATACAGCCTACTATTAATTTAATTTTGTAATAATAATTTTCTTAAATTAATTAAATAACCTACCGTACTTGAATTTAAATTTTAATATCTTTTATGTCTTAAAAAACACATAAGGCAAATAAATTAAAGTAAATATTATAAAATAACAAATTCATTTTCTTTGCCTTAATGTAGATACATTTATGAGTAGATACGTTAATGCCATTGTGCACAAAATTCGATTTTGTGCAGCCTATATCCTGCACAAATAAGCACTTTCAGAGCATGAGAAGTGAAAACTATATTAAATGTAGCTTGTCAAGTAAAATTCGAGGTGATGACAGATTAAATTATATTATTTAAAACAAATATAGAGTTTTTACCCTTATTTCCTATAAAAGTTAATTATTTATAACCTATTTTTGAACAATAATTACAATAAAAATCTAAATCAGACAATATACAAATGTTATAGTTTTTTTACTAAAATTGTATACCTAATAGTAACACAATATAGAACGCCTGATGGCAATAATTTTTTAAATAAACCACAGAGATAAATGATCTAAAGCTTTCCGTTTTTCCGGCTTTTTAAGAAAAAGATTTAACAGACATAATAAATAAAAATAGTAAAATAATTTAAGTTAGTTCTTGATTAATTTAATGGACAAAAAAGGTTTTTAAATAAATAGGTACCTAATACTTAAACTATTCTTCCAAATTTCTGCGCAACTTTTAAAAGTTTGTAAGTGTTTAGATGCTTTGAATCATGTAGGGAAAACAATTTACTGATTCACTGTACAATAACGTCATCAATTGGAGCACGGGACCTTATAAGTCCCCGTGCTTCACCCAGGTGGAGAACCAAGCAAGAACACGAAGCATGGGTTGTACCTTATTAAATAAAAAAGAAAAAGAGTACTCATTTAAGTTACTCACCCTTAGTTGAGCTACGTTCACTAGGACATCCATGCTGTAATGTACTACGCCTTCTTTTAGAATTTGCCAATCCATGATGCAGCAGTCTCTTTGTTTAGGACCCTTACATTTATCCAAACTCACAAACTTTACCTTAAATTTGCCCTATGGAAATATTGTTATTATAGGTATTAATTAAGGTTCTGAAATCAACTAGTTAATTTTTGCTTTAAATTTTAAATTCTTTTTGTGTGTCACGACCAATTTTTTTTTTAAAGAATCACTATAATGTATAAAAATTAGTAAGTACCTACTTCAGGTAAATGTATGAAAATTTTAATTTTAATTTTTAATAAAAAATTGTTTAACAATAAATATAATGGCCAAAGCGGCATAAAATCCAATGTTTATAGTATTTTTAAAGTTCTTAAAAATAAAAGTGCAACCTCAAATGCAGCTACGAGTATCTCTATTTTATGAACTTTACACATTATTGTTATCTTCAAACATAAAAATTTATAAGAATGATTTTACTTCAAAACTATGCCACCGTTTTTGATCGGGTTGTAACTATAGTTTAGATTACTTTTGGGGAAGGTTTATATGTAGTGCACCTATTAATAGTAAGTATCATAAGTGATCAACATTTTACGTAAATAATTGGATGTATGGATTTATTTCTATTGTCGTGGTTAAAAAGTATACCTAACTAGCTGTTCCCAAGGACTTCGCCTCAATAGGATTTTCAGGATAAAAAAACAAGGGTTTGTTCTACTTGTGTTGGTACTAAATTTCATCAAAATTTGCTTAACGGTTCAGGCGTGGTTTCGACAAACATATAGTCACTCTTACACATCTAAACTTTCGCATTTGTAATATCAGTAGGATTTGTTAAGACAAAAAGCATATTTTTACAACTTACGAAACCCTTAGTGTTTCCATCAATGTAATCACAAACAAAAATAAATATGAAAAATAAGTAGTACTTGTTTGTCGTCATCATACTAAAGTTAACTTTCTGACAGAAGTGAATTTGATGTTAAAAATAAATATGTTTGTAATGTAAAACGGATAACAATGGCAATTATGGGCATTATGGATGATATGTATACTGATTATACATAAACGAGCTACAGTTTTATGATAAACTAGCTTGTGCCCGCGACTCCGTCCGCGTGTTATTTACTATTTACAATTTACAAAAGTTTTAAGCGGCATATCAAGCTAAAACCTATGCCAGATTTAAACCTTCAACAATTTTAACTGTGAAAATCACTGAGTCGACTTAGTAAAGAGTTACACACGTCTAGTGAAAACTGCATCAAATTTTGTCCAGTAGTTTTTGTGTGATGTGAGTACAAACATACAAACAAAAATTTAAAAAAATTGTTTTGGCTTCTCATATTTTTTTTTTCTTAAATATCTCTTTTAGACAGACACAGACCAGTTACAGTTTTTTATATGTATGGATTACTCAGTTTGGATCAAAATTGAAAAGTCTTTATGTTATAATTATACGTTTACGTCGTCAAATAATCGTAGTGTTTACCAATAGCGTTGTTTCAATTATTTTTTTAGATTTTTCATTCGAAATTATGTTTATATTTCAATAATTGCTAGCTTATGTTTATATTTCAATTTTGCTCACAACTTCACGTTTTGAGTTAAACTTCTAAAATTACATCAAATTTCATGTAGTCGTTTTTACGTGATGCGCGTACCATTAAACAGACATACAAAAATTAAAAGAAAATTATTTTATTTTTTATTTTTCTTAAAAACGGCTTTTGAACGAATATTCCTGCTTTTCATTTATTTTTTTTACTACTAATAACTACTTTACACTTTATCACATCTCACTAATATATATATGAGAAAGTTTAGATGTGAGTATGTGAGTTTGTATGTTTGTGACTCGATCATGCAAAATCTACTGGACGGGTGTTGTTTACAAAGTATCTACGCTTTTCTGGCAGAGCCTTTATTTATTCCGATTTCTAGGGACATTATTAGTAAGAAAATTTCCAATGAAGGCAAACATCGTGAGGAAACCTGCACTCTGGTTGATGATTATCAGTGTGTGAAATGGAGAAAGCAATGGCAAACCACTCCTATAAATTAACAAGAGAGTCGTTGTGTGTGTTTCATACCAAATAATGACCACAACCTTCAGTCATGAGGAATACAACTAAAGAGAGAGAGTTAGAAAGGAAGAGGAATGATAAAAAAACTCCGTTTAGGCTGTATATGACTGCTATTAATATATACAAGGTGATTTTTCACTGGTTTTGGAGCCGTTTTATAAGATCCAATTAGATAGCCAAAATAAAAATTCAAAAACAAAAACTGTTGACGAAAACTTGAATACGAAAACGTGAGCAATTGGTAGCGCATACATACTTGTATTGGAGTTCATCGGTTCACGCGGCACAATGAAAAGTTGGGCGTAACTAGATGTTTTCTAGAAGAACACTTTTAACATTTTTTTTGTGTTTAATGTCGTAGGTACACACCTTTTGATTGCGTATATGGATTGAGGAATTTATTTATTATACGACATTTTTTTACCAAAACTAATAAAAATTCAGTGTGTAGGTATTTTATAAGTATCCGTAAGTGAGTTGGTATCCGTATTAATAATCACTGTGTATTTTCTAAGATTTATTTGGCGCAAAAGTAACGTTTATCGCAGAACAAGAAAAGTTACAGTCATCATTGTAAAGAACAGATTTGAACACAGCACTGCCGTAGAGGAACTCGCCTCCATAGTATTGGCGAAAAACTTCTTCCATGTCCAACTCGTTATGGTAGGTTCCCTGTAAAGATAACATATCTATATATATATATAACTCAAAGGTGACTGACTGACTGTCATAGTGATCTATCAACGCACAGCCCAAACCACTGGACGGATCGGGCTGAAATTTGGCATGCAGGTAGATGTTATGACGTAGGCATCAATATAAAATTCTTCCATTACTGACTGAGTGACAGACAACGCACATCCAAAACTTTTGGGCTTAGGAAGCTGAAATTTGGCAAGGTTCCTTATGGAGTGTAGGAGAGCAAGACAGGATTTCTTGAAATTCCCATGAGAACAAGTCCCGAGTCCATGCTAGTTTAAGTATTATTAAGGATTTGTAGGCTGGTAACACTACAGCGTAATTATTAAGGGATTTGTGTAAGGGCAACACTAGGTGTACAGCGCCGCCACGGCTACTGCGGAGGCGTTGGGACAACTCTCGCTCTCGAAACGCGAGTGAAAAAAGATGGCTGCGTAGCCGGTGTTTTTATTTATATTTCATAGTATATAAATGCTGCCCTCGACAGAGATTTGTGGTAAAAGAAAGACGGGGTATTGATTCAGCGTTCTGTCATAAGGAAGATCTTGGTGCAATAAACGTATGACGAAAACATTAAATCCGTTGGGGAGTTCCCTTTTGTAAGCCCATCCTGAGTGAAGCACCATCAGGTCATGCTTATATTGCCGTTGGTATCACGTGCAAATTTTTATGTCCGTGCTGTTAATCGTTGAGGAGTTCCTACGATGAGAGCAGATCTTGGGTGCACCATCAGGTCACGCTTATCATAATAATGCATGTTCATCAGAACTGAAGTCACGTGTAAAATTTCAACTATGTAGGACAAGGGAAGTAGGACCAATTTAACTTGCAAGACATACCCATATAACTTTGTCATCCACCTAAAATTTTCAGCATGACCCAAAGGTTGGTAGATAATGCCTTAGCATTAATCCCTCCTATTGTACGTTTACTTTTATGTACAATAATGGTTAAATAAATAAAAAATAAAATAAACAAGCTAAATGAAAGTAAGTTTGTAAAAAAATGCCCACAAGTTTTTCGGCGCCATTAATTTATTAAATTAGTGCCACTGTGAAAAGTTAACAAATTTCAAATACTTACTTTTAGAATAACGCATCGATTGGTAGTATTGAACATTGACATAAAAAGCGGTTTCATAAATACATTTTCGCATACTCTAGCCATTTGTAGTCGCACTAATACTTTTCCATTAGACGACACAACAACTTTTACCTGAAAAATGCAACATATAGAAGACAGAAGATTCCTTCAAAATTGATTTACAACAAGACCGTAAACTGGCGAATAAAATTGGCATTAAATTATTCTTATTGTACTAACAAATGATAAATCGTATAAGAAACCCATATCCATACTAATCCATCTCTCTCTCTCTCAGCCGAAAGACGTCCACTGCTGGACAAAGGCCTCCCCCAAGGATTTCCATAACGACCGGTCCTGCGACCCGTATTCATGCGCATCCCGCGACCTTCACCAGGTCGTCCGTCCACCGAGTGATACTAATCCATACTTTCTTTTTATTATACCTAAATGTGAAAGACTGTTTTCAGTCTGTCTGTTAGAAAATCACTACTAATCCGCTGAAATGATTTTGATTAAAACATGTAACTTACTTAATCACATGCATATTACGAGAAAATAATGAATTATGCTACTTTAATTAGTTGTTGAATGTACTTCTATTTACTTACCTTCAGTGGCGCGACATTTTGATTAATTTTCACAGTAAATATAATCATTGTTTTGTTTTCTACTCTTATATCCCAATTAGTGCAATCTGTACGTTTAGGACCTTTACACATTTCCATATGATCTATCAAGACATCAAACTCACCCTGCAAAAAATATGTAACCTATTTATTTAGAAATACGAAATTATTTAAAAAAATACGAAAGTAAACAATGCCAAGTTGTCATAACAAAAATCTTTGCCGGTCATTTTTAGTAGAGGCGGATTCCCCGAAATTTATTTTAATTTCTATTTGGTTTATTTCCTAAACTAAAGCGTTTTTCCCATTATCATTGGTCTCTATTAGATTTCAATTCCATTCATTATTCCCCATCCTTAGACTTATCTGCCCAAAAGTACTTATAATAAAATATTTATTTACTCACAAAATTGGGTGCAGGTTTAGAAAAAATAGAAAATATACAGAACAAAAATACAAAAGTATAAAAATTTAGACACATTGCAGATTTACCAAAAGTGGAAGATAAATTAAACTGGTAGCCGCGGCGTGCACAATGGTATAGTGATCGTTTATATTAAAAATAAATTAACAATTATTGGCATGGTTCGTTGAATACAATTATGTCTGATCATTTGCCGTGTGTAGTGCGTTATTATGTTTAGACTACAAACGAAAATGCCTTGTATTTACTGAAAATTAAAATTGGCCATTATTTCATGATGCAAACTTTATTAAGTCCATTGTTGCATTGCCCGGTGGACAGAAATAAGATAATCTTAAAAAAATATTTCCTGTGGACAAGACCATAGACATAGAAAAAAAATTCTTGCTCTTTGAATCAGACCCATGGAAGTAATAAATACTTTGATCAGACCCATTACAACTTTCATGCACAGAAATATTTTTTTTGTGTATTTAAAAAAAATTCTAGCTCTTTGAATCAGACCCATGGAAGTAATAAGTACTTTGATCAGACCCATAACAACTTTCATGCACAGAAATAATTTTTTCACTTCTCATGCTCTGAAAGTACTTATTTGTGCAGGATACATATAGGCTGCACAAAATCGAATTTTGTGCACAAGGGCATTAATGTATCTACTCATAAATGTATGTATATTAAGGCAAAGAAAATGAACCATACAGCCAAACACAATACGAAGTTCAAAGATAGAATTTGTTATTTTATGATATTTACTTTAATTTATTTGCCTTGTGTGTTTTTTATGCCATAAATAATATTAAAATAAAATATAATAATAATAATATTTAAGAAAATTATTATTGCAAAATTAATTTAATAGTAGTGTTGCGGACAGCGCGCAACAAATCCAAACCATTCAGCGCGTCCCTCTATTCCCGACGCGCCCTTGCTGAGTTGTGTGGCTCCCCTGCTGCCAAGCCACTGCTTCACGACGACACGGACTGTAATCTTAGGTGGTGCGCCTCACTAACAGGACCACAGAACCAGGAAACTTTACCACGGCACTCAAATAAGAACACTTTTTCCTTTTCTTCCTTTTATTGCACTTCACAACACACGAACGACGAAGCCATACCAACGTGTCCTGTTTATATAGCCTCGTCGGCCGGCTAATGGTGGGAGACATCAAAACCCCTCCCCCCACTATTCGGCTTACATTTTCACAACTACCCTCTATATACAATATTTGGCCACGACCCCGTTCTTTGTTTACATACATTAACTTCTTCCTGTTTCAGACCGGGATACTTAATTATCCCAGTCCCAAACCGGGATAGCACATACTCTTAACCGGCTGGGGAATAAAAGTCACCAAAATCCAAACTTTTATTTGTAAACATTACATATTATATACATTTCATAGGGGCGGGCCATTCTATATCCAGTTATATCTATTTTATATATGTGCTTAACTAGCCTAGTAACATGATCTAGCTAACCTAATTTGGGCAAAGCCTTTATTTACATTAAAAAACATAAGAAAAACTCTAAGTTTAAAGGCACCCTATTGGAAGTTTACCGTAACGTGACCGCGGGTAGTTATACATTAGCTACATTAAATTTATTAATTCGGCTGTCCGTAACAGTCTCTCCCCGTCGAAGGCTCCCTGCCGCAGACCTCATCAGCAATCGGCAGGACAGCCAGGTTTCCCGCAGGACGCCGGAACACGCCGCTTGCCGTCCTCACTGTGCAATTGCGAACCTCACCATCGGGGCCGGGATGAACTGCTATGACAATCCCTCTTGGCCAAAGATTCCGGGGTAGACTCTTGTCTACCACCACCACCAAATCGTCCACCGCTATTTTCCTCTGTTGTCTGTTGGGTGCATCATTGCGGGGTACTAGTAGGGGTAAGTACTCGCGCACCCATCGCCGCCAAAACTCATCCGCCAGGCCTTGGGCATGTCTTGCGGTCCGCCGGCTCACACGGGCCTAGTGTAGGCAGACCCATGGAGCTTCCCAGTAGAAAATGATTAGGTGTTAGCGCTTCGGGGTCGTCTCTCGTTACAGGCACGTGGGTCAGGGGACGTGCGTTCACCGTGAACTCTACCTCGGCAAGCAAAGTTTGTAGAACTTCTTCTTTAGGATGTTTCTCCGTTAATACTATTTTCAGAGCTCGCTTTACTGTCTGAATCATCCTTTCCCATGCTCCCACTTGCCAAGCTGCTCCCGGACTTATCGTTCGCCAAATTAGCTGGTGTATCGCCGTGTAATCTCTTAGCGCGGGTTCCCACTCCTTCATGGCAGACCTCAGTTCTTGATCCGCTCCCTTAAAATTAGTTCCATTATCTGAGTACATGACGCGCGGCCATCCGCGTCGCGACGCCATCCTTCTCATAGCCATTATAGCTGAGTCCGTACTGAGTGAAGCGACTAATTCCATATGTATCGCTCTCGTCGTCAAACAAGTAAATAGCGCGCCCCATCGTTTTTCATGACGTCGTCCTATTGTCACCGTCATAGGGCCAAAATAATCTATACCACAGTATGAAAAAGGTCGAGCGTAGGGTTCCATTCTGGCCTTAGGTAAGTCTCCTTTTACTGGTCGCACGGCGGCTGCCTTTCTTATGCGACACAGCGCGCAACTTTTTGCCACTGCTCGTACAGTCGGTCTTATTCTGTATATGAAGTACTGCTGTCTCAAATCGTTCACTACTCTTTCGTTGTGGCCGTGGTGTGATAACCGGTGTGCGCGAGCCACCAGCAACCGCGTATATGGATGCCTTCCGCTTAAGATGATGGGATAATTCGTTGATAGTTTTATGGCATCCGCGGCACTGGCGCGGCCGGAGGCTCGAAGCAAGCCCTTTGCGTCGAGAAAGGGTGTGAGCCTCCGCGCCGGGCATCGCGCGGGAATCGGGCTTCCCTTTTCTAACGCTTCTATCTCTTCCCTGAAGTCTTCCTGCTGGGCTTGTCGTATCAACCACGTCTCTGCTTGTGCGATATGTTCCGATGACAACGGCCTGCGAGTTTTTTGTCTGCAATTACTTATAAACAGAAATACGCGTCCCATAGTTCTCAGTAGGCGTTCATACTTTGAAAATCGGTTCATATCTATGATGCACAATGCAGCCTTCTTGGCATGTAGCACGTACTCATCTGTGATATTCATTACTTGTTCATCTTCCTGCGGCCACTCAGACTCTGGCTTGTATAAAAAATGCGGACCAATAAACCATCTATCATCTGAGGTCTTCATATCAAAATTCAATCTTGTGGCGTCATCAGCCACATTATCTTCCGTAGACACCCATCTCCATTGTGACACTTCCGTACTCTTGTTAATTTCTGTCACTCTATTTGCCAAAAAAGGTGTATACTTAATCTCTGGATTTCTTATCCATTGTAAAACTGTCCTAGAGTCGGACCAGTACGTTATGTTTTCCGGCTTCCATCTATGTTCTTGTAACACGGACTTTGTGAGGCGCGTACCTATTAGCGCCCCTTGCAACTCTAATTTCGGGATAGTTTGCGACATCATAGGGCTCACTTTAGCTTTTGCGGCGGCCAGAGATACATGAATTCTCCCAGCGTCGTCTTCAATTCGCCAAAATACGATCGCGGCGACCGCCGATTCACTCGCATCTACAAAGGTGTGCAGCTGTCTGTTCCTCACTCTCCCCGTAAAATAACTTCGGGGCAGACGCAATTCGCTTATCTCTCGCATTCCCTGCAGCCATCTCTGAAATAATTCAGCTTCTTCATGCGGTAGAGGGTCATCCCAATCCAACTTCATACGCCATAGACTCTGTAGTATGATTTTCGCGGTGATGACGTAATAACTTAAAAGGCCCAACGGGTCGAACGTCGACATTACTGCGCTCAACGCTTCTCTCTTAGTAGGTGGGCGAAAACATCTCTTGACGTCCTCTGGGACTCGGTTCATGGTAGTATTGAATCCCATTAAGTCGCTGCTCGATTCATAGCATAGCCCAAACGTGCGCTCTTGCTCAGCGGACTCCGTCAGGGGTTTCATAGTAGTCGCATCACAGTTATCCTGTCGCATTCTGTCTCGAATCTTCAGGCTATTTGTAGCGCAGCCTGTCAACTCGAAACCTGCTAAACTGTGTATTCGTACCACATCTGTCACGACTCTCATAGCCTCATCCTCGTCATCGAAGCTCTCTACGTAATCGTCCATGAAAAATGACTGCGTTATGCTCTGTGCTGCGCGTGGGCATTCTTCTCTGTGTTGTAAGGCGTTGTAATCCCTCACGCTATGCGCTAGGAACGGCGAGCTTTTCGCACCAAATATCATTGAAATCATCTTATACTTTGTGGGCGGTCCCTCTCTATCCTGTCCACGCCATAAGAACATTTGAGCCGCCCTGTCGTCGGGCTCAATCTTTATCCGTAAAAACATCTCTTTTATATCGAAGTGTACGGCGATTCTTCCTTCTCGAAACCGCCATAGAATTCCTGCCAAATTCCTTAGTAAGTCGGGGCCTTCCAATAATTCCGAATTCAAGCTTGTCTCGCCTGACAGTTTCGCTCGCGCGTCAAATACGAGGCGAATTTTCCCTGGCTTATTTGGGTTGATTACAGCGAAGTGTGGCAGGAACCACTGCTTAGGGTTTCCTTCTTCTGACCCATCTGCAGGTACAGCGTAACCTTTCTCCAGTAGATTTTCGATCTGCGCTGTATACTTGTCTCGAAAATCGCTAGATTTATCAATTTTTCTTTCTATCGTCTGCAGTCTCTTTGAACGCCTGCGCGAAACTAGGCGGCATCTTAACATCGTCTCGTCGCCATGGCAATGCGACTTGGTATCGCCCATCTGTCAATTTCACACTCCTCTGGAAGCATTCAACTGCTCTCTGCTCTGATTGCGTCATAGGTTTTTCACATTTCCTAATACCTATCGCATCAATCGCGAAATGTTCGCGCACTAAATCATGTAGCGTGTCATCTATCTTTCTCACGCTCTGTATATGGCATACAATCTCGCCATCTCGCTCCCTGTTTCGCGGAGCCGAGCCATGGATTATCCATCCCAGTTTAGTCAGGGACGCAACCGGTTGTCCCCGACTTCCTTCGCGTAACCTCCTGGTCACGATCAATTCCCAAAAATCTGATCCTATTAAGATTTTCGGCTTCATTTTTCCTGTACATATTTCCTTAGCAATGTCCTGTAGGTGCGGACATTGCAAATGTCTCATCTCAATCTTTTGAGTATTCAACGATAAATCTTTCATCGTTCTTGCTCGTATATTTCGTGCGCCCTCCGTGGTGAGTATCTGTAGACTTACATATCGGCTGCCTGTTATCTCTGAGTGCGCATTTATGCTTCGCACCGCGAACGGGGCCGGCGGGCCCTCCGCTCCCAAATTATCAGCCAAATCCTCATCTATTATTGTAGTTGAGCTTCCTTCGTCGCACAGGGCGTACGTCTGAATAACTCCCTTGGGACCCTTTAGTTGCACGGGACATATCTTCAATAATATTTGCTTATCTTCCGTGTTGAGCGATGCGACCGTCTCGGTATTGTCTGTGTTTGCCGTCTCGCGCTCACTGGGCAATCTGTGCAATAACTGGTGGTGGGGATATCTACACCCATTCATTCCGCATGCCTTTCGACTGCACTTGAAGCGCCTGTGTTTACTGTTGAAACACCTAAAACATATTCCTTCTTGTTTGGCCCACTTCCATCTTTCGTTTACATCCATAGCCTTTATTTTTGGACAGCTAGGCGTTGCATGTTTCTCATTGCAGCTCAAACACTCGACGTCTGTGTTGTATACGGTGGCCTCTTTCTTAGGTCCTCTGTATGGTGGTTTGAATTTCTTTGTCTCTGTGTTGGACGTCGTTGTACTCGTCTTCGGCGCGTTGTAAGCGTGTCGAAGTGCCCTGTCTGCCTCCTGCATTAAGAATCGAGCCAAAACTTCCATCTCGGAATCTGTAGTACTATTCGCTTCGGCATAGTCGCACCATCTCGCCTTTACGTGCGGGCTCAGTTTATCTACAATCTCTCGTGCCAACATCGGATTTTTTAAGTATCCCTTGTTGTCTATAGTACTCAATGTGCACACAATATTGTTTACTTTGATGGCGAAGCTGTTGAATTCGCTGGCCGTCGCGCCTGGGTTGCGCAACTTCCTTATCTCATCCAGCGTTCTGTCTATAATCACCTCTGGCCGCCCAAAACATTGCTCCAGCGTATTCATAATTACATCTGGATCCGTTGCGGTAAACAGCAGTGACGAAACAGCTTCCTTTGCCTCTCCCCGCAAGCTAATCCGTAGCCTTGCGAGGTTCTCAGCTCTCGTGAACTTGAATAACTCTGTTGAGTCTCTCATAGCCGCCTTGTACGCCAACCAATCTAACGGCGCTCCGCTGAAGATCGGTAAGTCATGTGCCTGTCTGGGGACAGGCCGTTGTCGCGTCATCTTTTCCAAAACATCTGCCAATCGATCTATTCCCTTTTCACGGTGAGGCGTCGACCCTCTTTGTCTAACCTCTGTTTCATCCTTATCCCCCCTCCCTGGTGAGGGCGGGCATGGCTCCCGTCTTTGAGAATCTTCCCTCACAGCCCCTCGTTCCAGATCCTCCCGTCCCGTCTGACGGACGTCTGACATGTACTGTGAAGTCGATGGCACGTCTGTATGGCCCTTTGGCTGCCCGATTATACTCCGATGCAGCCACTCATCGATGCGCGCTTGCACGTTGCCCGCAGGTTCCGCAGGTAACGCCTGTTCTTCCTCCTCTCTTATTGAGATTACTTCCACGGCTAATCTTTTCTTCACGAGCTCTGCTTCAATCTCTAATTCCTTTTTCTTTAGCATCGCTAGACGCTCTTGCGCTTGTAACTCTGCTTGCGCGATGCGAGACACGATGCTCGACGCCCCTGACCGAATTGATGGTGCCCGAAGTGTCGTCGTGCCTCCTTGCCTTGTATCTTCTTTGTTTGTAATAAAATCTATGTTGTTTTGTCCGTTCGCCGCCGTAATATTCTAGCGCGTGCGGTAGTTTCATATTAGTAGCGTCGTCGCCCGCTCGGCCGGCGTCGGCAGTCGCGAGCGACCATTTTGAATTCAGTATTGTTTGGACATCGCGCGGGGAGGCCGCGCCGCATGAAATTGCTCGCGTGAATGGCATGGCGGACGGCCGCCATTTGTCCTGACATATCGGTTTGATTTTAATACGCGGAGAGGTCTCGCGTCTTTTGCTTGTTAACTAGTTTGAGTTATATTTGTGAATTTCCTGTTTGTTAAATAACTATTGAACATTTGTGTTTGTGAAACCTTTTACTTTGACTGTTTCTTGTGAGATGCGAAACGTGGCTGCCTGGGGACGCCGAAATCTGTTGCCGAGTGGAACTGCTAGACGGATCAGGTATTTTTTTCTGGGGATTGAGATCTCATGGGGTAGGTTGGGTGATTTAGGGAACAACCCCCTCCTCTTCCGAAGACACTCGAAGTTGGATCCGAAGAGCAGAAGATTAAGTTTGGTAAGTGACCCTTGGGTTTGTGGGTGGTTGTAGCTATTAAGTTAGGTTTAATATACAGGGTTCTGTAGTTCCCGTTGTAAACTACAGTGGTAGCAGACTGCGTATAGGTTAGGTTAGGTTAGTCGGACAGACGTAGTGTCGGGTCGAGGTTTTTTACCGGTATTTTTTTTACCCGGTAAATTTTTCGGTACCGAACCCTCCCGCCCTTTCGTTTGTCCGGATTCTCTGCGCACAAATTCTGGTAGCAGAGCGTAGTTGTTCTGCACATTTTCTGGTAGCAGAGCGTAGTTTATCTACCCTCTATTTGTTCGTTTGTAAAAAATAATTAATTGTTTGTAAAAATTATTAGATTTTTCTTAGTTTGTTTGTATAAGAATATTTGTAACCTTTTTGTATTTGTTTGCGGTTTGTACCGTGCGCTCCGGGTTTGTGCCATTCTCATACCTACCGCGGTTTTTCGTGTTGTTGCTTGATTTTGTTCTTTATTTACCTTTTTTATCTTTTCTTATTTGTTTGTTTGTTTGTGACTTGACGCGATGGCGAAGGTCTCCAATGCTAAGGCGACACTCGCCAACGAACTGAGATGGTTTGTGACGGCCGGAGGACTCCTGTCCCGGAAGGACAGGGAGGGCGCCACACTGCTAAGAGCGGATCACCTCCACTCACGATTGAGTAGCGCGGAAGCGGCCATGGCGGTGCTTACCGAAGCCGAACTTGCCGCGGAGGTCTACGCAGGTCACATGGCGGACATGGACCAGATCCTGAGTCTGCACGATGATATCGCGGAGGCGGCGACCGCAATAAGGGCGAGACAGGCTGGCGGACCAGCCCCTCGCACACCTGTTAGACAGGAAGGACCAGCGGTTACTGGTCGGCTCCCCACCCTTCAGCTGTCCCACTTTGGGGGTAGGATGGAGGAGTGGGTAGCCTACAAAAATATGTTTGAGTCCCTGGTCGTAGCACGACAGGATTTGTCGAAGGCCCAGAAGATGGCCTACCTCCTCTCCACTCTGGAGGATGAAGCGCGGTCGCTCATCCAGCACCTCCGGGTGGAGGACGACCAGTACGACACGGCTTGGGAGTTATTGAACTCCCGCTACCAAAACTTACGTTTGTTAGCGGATGCGCACGCCGCACAGTTGATGGCCCTGCCCAAGGTGGCCAACAGGGCACAGTTGCGCCTGCAGTTGCTCACGCCCGTTACAGTGGCCTGTAACGCGCTCCGCACACTGGGGCTGCCGGTGGACCAATGGTCTTTTTTGTTGGTGCACATTGTATTGGGCAAATTGCCCAATGACATCCGCTCGCGGTTTGAGCGCGAAAATGCGGAGCGGGACAGCACCACCCTACCAACATTCACTGACTTGGTGAAGTTTTTGGAGTTTGAGGCACGGGCCGCTGAGAATACCATGACGGACTCAGCGCCATCCAGAGCGCCTGAACGTAGGCCCTTGGAACCTTCATGGAGAGGTAAGCCCCAACAGGGACGGCAACCGCCACCGCGTGGAGCTGGTGCGCGGGTTGCACACACGGCAGCAGTCGCGAGGGACGCGGATTGCCTGCAATGTGGCCGGATGGGCCACAGCCTGCTGCAATGCAGGGACTGGCAGAGACTGCCAGTACAAGATCGGCGCCGCATGGCAAGGCGGCATGAACTTTGCTTCTACTGTTTGGGCAGTCACTATGCACGTGACTGTCCCAGGGCCATACCATGCAGTGCATGCCGTGGGCTGCACCACGTGATGCTCTGCATGAACCGGAACGGGGATGGCCCCCGGTTGTTGAGGCAGGGGTCCCCTATGGGCGGGGGCGCTCCTGCGCGAAGCCCTCCACCATCGGACGGAGGACGCGGCTTCGCTCGTCGCACCCCCCCTCGGGAGGGGGGTCGCGTACCGGCGCGGGTCTTGGCGGACCGGGACCACGCGCCCCAAGGTCGTGGCCAGTATGTGGCTGGCCAGGCCCCGGATAGGGCCCCCATGGGCGGGGGCCCTAGATCGGACGTGAGAGTGGGGACACCCCCTCCACGCGGGTTACCAATGCCCAACACATGCAGCCGCAGCGGTTTTCTCCGCCGCTGCACGAGTACCCACGGCTGGAGTACCACCCGCCGTACCATATGTATGGCCGGGCCGCGGGTTCTGCCCCCTCAGATGGGGATGTGCACTCGCCCGCCATATTATCCGGGTCAGTGGCGCGCCCCTGGTTTGGAGAGAGTGGGGAGCCCGTAACTAGCTTGCTCCCTTGCTGGGACAGAGCCGCGGACGGTTCTGCTCCCTACCGCGGTGGTCCGCGTATGGGGTCGTAGGGGGAAGCCATTAATTTGAGAGCTCTGTTGGACTCAGGGGCTCAAAGCAGTTTGGTTACCACTCGAGTGGCACACCAGTTAGGTTTAGTCGTGGAGGACTCGCCTGTGCCACTTCTTGGAGTTGGTGGCATACAAGTGAAGTGTCTGACGGGCCGGACACTTGTCACCTTTTCTTCGCTGAAGTCCTCCACAATGAGGATCACGACTTCGGCTATGGTAATGGATACCATTGCGGGTTGGCACCCCTCGACAGACATACCGCCGGGTGTGTTGTCTTTGGTTTCGGGTCTGGATTTGGCCGACCCCTTTGTCTTTCATCCCGGCCCAGTGGACTTGCTCCTGGGCTCGGACGTATTGGGTTGGATTTTGTTGGGTACACAGAAGGCTCTGGGTTCGTCTTCACTGATGGCAGTGTCTACTATCTTTGGTTTCGCCCTGATGGGCCCTGTGTTTGATAATAGCACCGTGGAGGAGCCACCGGTCGTCGCATCTGCGTCCTTGGCCAAGACCATGCAAAGGTTTTGGGAGGTGGAGGAGCCACCTATGAGTTCCAGGATGGATCCGGAACACGCTGAGTGCGAAGCCCTTTTTCGATCGACCACGGAGAGGTTGCCCTCCGGTCGGTTTGTAACTAGGTTACCCTTTGTTGCCTCTCGTCCTAGCCTAGGGCAAAGTAGGGCGCTTGCGGAGAAACGACTGCTGTCCATGGAGCGACGTATGCAGCGTGACCACGTACTTCGCGATAAATATATTGAATTTATGCGCGAGTACGAGGATTTGGGTCACATGTCTCCGGCTCGAGTTGATTGGAGCTCAACTGAGCATTATTTTTTGCCCCACCACGCGGTGGTGAAGGCCTCAACGGGCAAGTTGCGGTCTGTCTTTGATGGGTCCGCACCCACTTCGAACGGGGTTTCGTTGAATCTGTGTTTGCATTCGGGTCCCAAATTGCATAGGGACATAATTGACATCATCTTGAACTTTAGAAGACATCAAGTGGTTTTTGGTGCGGACATCCGGATGATGTTCCGCCAGACAGTCATACATCCTGAGGACAGGCGATTCCAGTTGATACTCTGGCGTGAGCGCCCTGAGGATCCTGTGACGGTGTATGAACTCAACACAAACACGTATGGTTTGAAATCTAGTCCCGCTCTGCCAATTCAAGCAATGATCTGATGGCGATATAGGGACTAAACGGATCCGCTTTCCCCGTGGGGCTTCCGTGCTGTCACGTGACTTGTATGTCGATGACGTGTGCACCGGAGCCCAAAGTATTGAGGAGGCCCTCCTACTGCGGGATGAATTGATTGAAATATTGAAGACAGGTGGCTACGAGCTACGTAAGTGGTTGTCCAATGAGCCTAGAGTTCTAGAAGGGATCCCGGAGGATCACCAACAGAACCCTCACCTGTTTGAGGATGTAGATGATCCCAACAGGATAGCGGTGCTGGGCATGCAGTACCAGCCGCTAACCGATATTTTTACATTCCAAGTGGACTTGGAAATACCAAAGGTCTGGACTAAGAGAACGGTGTTGTCCGTAATAGCCCGTATGTTTGATCCAAGCGGTTGGATCAGTCCAGTGATATTCTCTGCAAAGTGTCTTCTTCAGAGACTTTGGACTTTGGGCGTCTCGTGGGACGAGCCGCTGTTTGGTCCTCCATTGGATGATTGGCTCGAGTTGTTTTCATCGATTAAGGAAGTCAATCGGATTGCCTTACCTCGTCGAATATTGCCCCCCGGGAAATATCGAGCCAGCCTGCATGGCTTTTGTGACGCGTCGGAGCGAGGCTACGCCGCGTCAGTCTATATGCGGACAGTTGACGCCGATGGCCGGGTCAATGTCTCGCTTTTGTTAGGGAAGAGCAAGGTCGCCCCCATCAGGACTAGGCTGACTATTCCCAAGCTTGAGTTGAGTGGAGCTCACCTTCTCTCTAAATTGTTGCATCACGTTGCATGTGAGCTGGCGGCCACGGTCGAGATACGGGACATCTTCGCCTGGTCGGATAGCCAGGTTGCGCTTGCATGGTTGCGCGCGGCCCCACATACCTTGGAGGTTTTTGTGGGAAATCGGGTTTCCCAAATCCAGAATATCGGAATTGATATAACATGGAGACATGTGCCGGGAGAGCTTAACCCAGCGGACTGTGCTTCCCGAGGTTGTACGGCACCAGAATTGGTGTCACACCCGCTCTGGTGGGGTCCAGAGTGGCTGATGGGATCAGAAACTTCTTGGCCTGTCTGTCAGACAGATGTTACTTCTTTGAGTTTGACTGGGCTCCGTGTACATGCTGTAGTCGCTGAGACGACGTCGGAGCCGGATTGGCTACTTGCTCGGTATAGCAGTTTGGATAAGCTTCTGGGTGTTACCAGTTGGATTAAGCGTTTCATACATAATTGTAGAAACCCACAGGCAAAGCGGTTGGAGCCGATTGCAGGTGCAGAAGAGCGCCGGAGCGCATTGTTGCATTGGGTCCGTGTCGTGCAGACCGGACGGTTTGAGTCAGAGCTTCGTATCTTGCGCGACGGACGCGCTAAGTTGAAGGGCGCGGTCGCTCGTTTGAACCCGTACATCGACTCGGATGGGCTTCTTCGGGTTGGAGGCAGGCTCCGGAAGGCGGATCTTCCATATGAGACTCGCCATCCTCTGTTGTTGCCCAAGGGCGGACCCTTGGTGCAGCTTTTGGTGTCTGATCGACACATTCGTAACGCCCATGCTGGGTGCAATGCTTTGTTGGCTATTTTGCAACGCGAGTTTTGGATTTTGTCTGCCCGAAGAGCAATCCGTAGTGTCCTGTTTCGATGTATTGCATGTTATAGGTTGAAGGCATCCACGATGCAACCACAGATGGGTGATTTGCCCGCTGATCGAATCCGACCTTCGAGGCCGTTTGACGGCGTTGGAACCGATTTTGCCGGTCCCTTTTCGATCAAGGCTTCTCCCTTTCGTAATGCCCGTATTGTGAAGGGCTATTTGTGTGTATTTGTTTGTTTGGCCACCAAGGCTGTCCATTTGGAGGTGGTATCGGCTCTGACGTTGGATCGCTTTGTTTCGCGTCGAGGTCTACCTTCCCTTATTAGGTCTGACAATGGCACAAACTATAAAGGAACTGTAAATTATCTTAAGGATGTTTCTGTGTTTATTGATAAAAATTGTACTAGTTTAAGTCAAATTGCTGCCCAAAGGGGAATAACCTGGAAGTTTAGTCCCCCAAGTTGCCCCCATTGGGGAGGGATTTTTGAAGCGGCTGTGAAATCCGCAAAGACCCACCTCCGCCGCATTATCGGAGAAACGGCTCTAACTTTTGAAGAGCTGGCCACAGTGTTTTGTAAAGTTGAGGCGGTCCTCAACTCTCGTCCTCTCTGTCCGCTATCTCCAGATCCAAATGACTTGGAAGCTCTCACCCCTGGTCATTTTTTGGTGGGAGGGCCGTTGAATGCCCTGCCCGAATACCCGTGGAAGGATGAACGCGTATATCGGTTGTCGCGTTTTCAAATGTTGCAGCAAATGAGCCAGGACTTTTGGCGTCGCTGGTCGCTTGAATATTTGCATTTGCTGCAGCAAAGAGTGAAGTGGACAGACAGGACTGAGCCTCCCAGGGAGGGTGATTTAGTATTGTTAAAAGAGGCAAATTTGCCCTCATTGCTTTGGCGACGAGCTCGCATATTACGTTTGATTCTTGGCGGAGATGGCACTCCGCGTGTGGCTGAGGTGTTGGTCGACGGTTCGATTTTGAGGAGAGCTGTGACCTCTCTCGCCCGCCTTCCCGTAGAGTAAGCTAGCGGTCTGCTTCTCAGACCGGGACGGGGGATGTTTGTAATAAAATCTATGTTGTTTTGTCCGTTCGCCGCCGTAATATTCTAGCGCGTGCGGTAGTTTCATATTAGTAGCGTCGTCGCCCGCTCGGCCGGCGTCGGCAGTCGCGAGCGACCATTTTGAATTCAGTATTGTTTGGACATCGCGCGGGGAGGCCGCGCCGCATGAAATTGCTCGCGTGAATGGCATGGCGGACGGCCGCCATTTGTCCTGACATATCGGTTTGATTTTAATACGCGGAGAGGTCTCGCGTCTTTTGCTTGTTAACTAGTTTGAGTTATATTTGTGAATTTCCTGTTTGTTAAATAACTATTGAACATTTGTGTTTGTGAAACCTTTTACTTTGACTGTTTCTTGTGAGATGCGAAACGTGGCTGCCTGGGGACGCCGAAATCTGTTGCCGAGTGGAACTGCTAGACGGATCAGGTATTTTTTTCTGGGGATTGAGATCTCATGGGGTAGGTTGGGTGATTTAGGGAACAACCCCCTCCTCTTCCGAAGACACTCGAAGTTGGATCCGAAGAGCAGAAGATTAAGTTTGGTAAGTGACCCTTGGGTTTGTGGGTGGTTGTAGCTATTAAGTTAGGTTTAATATACAGGGTTCTGTAGTTCCCGTAGTAAACTACAGTGGTAGCAGACTGCGTATAGGTTAGGTTAGGTTAGTCGGACAGACGTAGTATCGGGTCGAGGTTTTTTACCGGTATTTTTTTACCCGGTAAATTTTTCGGTACCGAACCCTCCCGCCCTTTCGTCTGCCCGGAATCTCTGCGCCATTCTTGTTGGGTTTGTTCTATCCCGCTTTCTGCGGGTAGCGGTAACTCTCTGGTGGTGGGGTGGATGTTAACATCCGTAACTGCCGATGGTGATGCTGGTGGTTCATCAAAGGTTAACCTCCTGGTCACTTCACTGTGGCTCTCCCGGCTCCTCCCGGCTTGCTGCTTCCTGGTTGTTGGCATCTTCGCACTTGCAAGCCCTAACACTAACAATCCCAGTCGGGTATACTACCGCGGTGAACCCAACCGAGGATGGATGGTCGTGCAGGAAAGGAAAGGGAGGGACTACCCAATAGAGGGAATCACGCCGCTTCGGGTGCTCGGGTTACTGGAGGAACGCCAGTAACCTTCCGCAGTGCCCACTATGAGGCCCCGTCACGAACGCAACTCCTTATTGGCGTAGCGGGCTATTTCAATTCACCCCCCTGGTGGGAGATGATTGGCAGTGTCGCCCGGTCCACTACACCACCGCCCGGTGTTAAGTCGAGAGGCCTTGGGTTTGACACCGTTAGGTCCAAGTCCCCTCGAGCCCGCAGGGGATCCCGCAGTTAAAAGCCAAGTCCACGCTCCAAAAACCCCAACGAAAAAGAAACCCACCCGCACCGGTCAAAGAAACAGGATATAATGTATCAAAGAAACAACATACACGGTTGGTGCGGGTTGGTCGTTCGTTTGTTGTGCCCCGGCCCTCTTCTTTGTCCAAACTGCTTAGCCGCGCCTCTTCTGTGACCTTGAACAGCAATGCGCCAGCTTCTTCACAGGACCCTAGCCAGAAAAATCCGGCTCCGAAGGAACAAGGGAAATGTTGCGGACAGCGCGCAACAAATCCAAACCATTCAGCGCGTCCCTCTATTCCCGACGCGCCCTTGCTGAGTTGTGTGGCTCCCCTGCTGCCAAGCCACTGCTTCACGACGACACGGACTGTAATCTTAGGTGGTGCGCCTCACTGACAGGACCACAGAACCAGGAAACTTTACCACGGCACTCAAATAAGAACACTTTTTCCTTTTCTTCCTTTTATTGCACTTCACAACACACGAACGACGAAGCCATACCAACGTGTCCTGTTTATATAGCCTCGTCGGCCGGCTAATGGTGGGAGACATCAAAACCCCTCCCCCCACTATTCGGCTTACATTTTCACAACTACCCTCTATATACAATATTTGGCCACGACCCCGTTCTTTGTTTACATACATTAACTTCTTCCTGTTTCAGACCGGGATACTTAATTATCCCAGTCCCAAACCGGGATAGCACATACTCTTAACCGGCTGGGGAATAAAAGTCACCAAAATCCAAACTTTTATTTGTAAACATTACATATTATATACATTTCATAGGGGCGGGCCATTCTATATCCAGTTATATCTATTTTATATATGTGCTTAACTAGCCTAGTAACATGATCTAGCTAACCTAATTTGGGCAAAGCCTTTATTTACATTAAAAAACATAAGAAAAACTCTAAGTTTAAGGCTCAGAATTTCGCGTTTTGCCTACCAAATTACTTTGCTTGCACTTACTGTACAGTTCTGAAATTTTTGCTAATAATAGATTAAGAAATTAGCAACACAGTGCAAGAACCGAAAACATGATTTGACTAAGTTTGCTCGATAAAAAATAATCCTAAACATTGTACCTAAATTACCAAAAAACTCTGTAGTACAATGATATTTAAAAAAATTATTTCACATTAATGTAGTTCATATGATTACTGAATTTTTAATTAAAGAATTTATTAAAACAAGTTATTTATTTCTACACAATCTTAAATTATAACATTATTCACCTACGTCCATCGCAATTTTTAATGGAAACATCATACCTTCCTTGTCGTTCATATGGCAACTCGTCTTACCTCTCTGTCCTCAGACTGCCGGTGGCATTTAGACAAGGCAGACGCATGTCAAATTGCTCCGCAAATTTACTTACGTAAAATATATTAACATGGGGGTTGTTATACAAATCAAGAACTAGATGGCGCTCTCAAAAAGTCGTCAAAACAGCACGATGCTGCTTTGCGACGTGAATCACGAAAATCAGACTTGCTTATTCTTGAATAAATGCATTTTTAATACACTCATTAATGGTCAACAATATTATTAGGTAATAAAAA
The DNA here is from genome assembly GCA_018467065.1 of Ephestia elutella. Classification (NCBI taxonomy): domain Eukaryota; kingdom Metazoa; phylum Arthropoda; class Insecta; order Lepidoptera; family Pyralidae; genus Ephestia; species Ephestia elutella. The sequence goes on from CM031575.1 coordinate 5,630,933, forward strand.
TAATTACTTACCAAATAAAAAATAAAAAACAAAGTAAAAAAAATTGTACTGGGAATCGAAACTGCGAATTTTTCTCTGAAGTTCTAATAAAATTATACTGCGATAAGAAAGCCGACAGACAAGAGGGCGCCTCTTTTTCTAATTTGTACCGTTTATGTATTGGATAATGTTTGTTCACTTTTTACCCACGACACGACTTTCTTGACAGACTGTGTTTATATTTTTTCTTCTTTTATATCTCCCACGTGCCGACGTAGTCGGTATATAATTAAATGTTGTTTGTAAAATAAAATATAAAAAAATGTATTAGAATTTAAAAAAATCAAAAATAATATCACGGAGGAGATTTGAACAGTCTTTCTCGTTTTGATCGGGCTGTCTGTACGTAACCATTATTCTAACAACTTGTTTGAAATGCATGTGACTCATGTTATATAACACTAGTTTTTGCCCGCGGCTTCACCCGCGTGAATTTTCATCGGGAACAGTGCTTTTTCCCGGGATGAAAGGTTCCTTCTCCGTCCTTCTAACTAGGTATTTGTATTTGAAATTTCAGGAAGATTGGTTCAGTAGGTACATAAAACGTGAAGAGGTACCTAACAAAAAACAAAATCACTTTCACCATAAAGTTATGTTTAATAAAAAAAGAAAACCGAATTCCCAAATAACAGCAAGGATTTGAACCTAGCACTCTCCTAATCTAACTTCGTCAACTTAACCGTTTGGCCAAACGCTAATATGACATCACTGTCGAAATGTTACATTACATATTTCAACGTACTATACATGTATTACTTACTACGTAAGTGGCTTTACGAAAACACTGACTAAAACACATTTTTTGTATACTTTTCCTTAATTTTGCATTCATTAATTTGAGTTTTCTTGATTTTCATTTTTAAATAAGTATTTCAAGAACAAATTTGTTGAACAAGGTTGAAATAAAAAAACAGTTTATTAGATGGTTTAGAGATTATGAGATAGATGGAGCTAAATTTTACTATTTAGTTCCTCTGAGGGGCGCCCTTGTAGTTTACAGGGGGGTCGGGGGTGAAATCTAACTTTCTTATTCACGCTTTCTGACCCTTAAAGGCACCCTATTGGAAGTTTACCGTAACGTGACCGCGGGTAGTTAAACATTAGCTACATTAAATTTATTAATTTGGCTGTCCGTAACAAGTAGGCTGTATATGTCTGCAGCCCAAGCCTTATATCAATATCGTAAGATGTAAATAAAATAAAATGGCGGGAAATAGTTCTTGTTTTTTCGTGCGTTTACTGTTTTATTTCCTCGCAATCGAAGTGAAAAGCAGAGTTTATAACTCGTCCACAAAACGATTTTTATCCTCGACATTGCTATCAGCCCTCGCCTTCGGCTCGGGCTGCTAAAAGTCTCGGATAAAAATGGTTCGTTTTGTGCACTTGTTGTAAAATCTACTATTTTGTGTATCTTATATCTGCTTCTATTGGTCTTTTTCCGAGGTCTTTCCAAACGATTCCCAATACTAACTATAATACTTTCTACTTCCATGGGTCTTTCTAAACCTTGACATTGGCAAAATCAACGTTTACCTGCACGATGTAATAATTAAAACGGTAAAAAAGTGACATGCGTGACGTTTATTATGCACAGAGAGAAAAAATCATTATGCATTGTGAAGTGACAGAAGTAAACTATGAACTACAGAAATAGCCATGAAAAAGTATATCAGGACTGTTACAAATGCACAAGAATACAATAACTATTATCCTTAAATTATTTACTTTGTTAGCCGTAATGGCAGCGGCTATGTGCTGGTCCGCAGGCATGGGCAACAAGCCTAAGTACAGGAACCGGCAAACCTTGCTAGCAGGTACTATATGGAGTCAGATAATCATTCCTCTTGGGTTGATGATGTCGACCATCGTCAAGGAGAAGATGGACGATTTTGTACGCGGATATTTTCATGTCGTTGGTGTAATTCTGTTATTATCAGCAGGTGTGGTATTGGTTGGTATAATATTATGTTCACCATTATATTTTATGTTATATGTTCTTGCTAAAAGGTTTGGAATGTTTCCATGGTCATCATTCATTCACATAATCCCTTATCCTATTTTTTTTTGTGTAGTCATGACAAGACTTGTGCAAGAGTTATTTTCTTCAGGAAATGAGGAATCCTTCCTGAAAAGAGGAGTCTGTTTAGGCTTTTATTCATACTTTTTCGTCGAAATCCCAATTTTTTTTAGTACCTATGTGACACATTTTATTTCATCATAAAAGCACCAATGTCATCGCCCCATCGCTTGCATATTAGTAAGACATTAGGAGTAATAATAAGTTATGGGTAATGATACTTCACCTTATATTTGGGAGCTAAGTCATTACATGGAATTGATACCAAAAAAAATTCGCCAATATTACCTAAGTGGTTTGCCGTTTGTTATTTCTATTTCACGCACTAGGTACTTAGCCGATGAATCATAAACTAGAATGCAGGTTTGATCATATCACGATATTTTCTTTCACCGGAAACAAGTAGTGGTCGACTATCATACATGGGTCAGAGTGGTGTACAGTCGGCAGAGAACTGACCCCGTACCTCACCGAAACCTTATCCAGGGGGTCTGGATAAGGTTTCGGTGATGGGCAGATGCCCATGACTATAAATTCACGAGGCACGAATATGTTTCGAACCCGGAACTTTACGACCACCGGTGCCATCCCAAGCAAACGTCTTAACCTGTCTACCAATGTGCGATTTTTCTGACAGCTAAATAAGGAAAAAAAACAGTATAAAAAAGTCTCAACAGATAGCGTTTTATGAATGCCGAGTCGTAATTATGGCTGAACCTATATGGTGCGCTTTTTCTTGTCAACCAGAGGCAGAAAAAAAATCACATAACAGTTTGACAGTTGCACAAATCACAATATTAATACTTTTTAGTTGTTTTTTTTACTAAGTTTTTTTTTAAATGCCAATGAATTTTTTGCTTTTTGTATGAAACTTTTTCTCTCGCCTTTTACTAAGCGCCATCTATGAAGTCATCTGGAACTATTTCTTTTTTTAATTTGTGTCACGGAAAATCCCTCGACGAGCAACGATAAATTGACGATAAAGCCACGTTGACACGATCCGAGTCTGCTTGGACCGGGTGGACTGGATGCCCATGCCCACTCGGACGCGACTCGTATTATGACAACCGATGATCCGAGCGCACTCTGATGACTCTCGTATGAAGATTACTCTGATGGACTCACTGAAACAGACTTTGACTGTGTTAACGCGGTTTTAGGCAATGTCTACAAACACTAATTTTCTGAATGTGTTTTAGGTGGTGGGAGAGTGGCCAGTGTTCAAAAAGCGAATACCCTTAACGCTGGCAACACCTATAGGAACGGTCACCGTGAAAACACCTCGTGAAGTTGAAAATGTGCAGCGCGAGATACAGAGTGTACGCATGCGCGAATACAATCTAGAGTACTTCATAACAGGGATACTATGTGTCATAGCTGGATTATTTATGTTGGCTGATCTATTGGTGTATTTTATACTTTAACAGGTTTATGAACCAAAATACATTTTACAAGTTCAGTATCTAGATTTTTCATTTTACTTTGTATTTTCCAGAAAAATGTTACAAACAGTTACGGAGAGAAACTATCATCAGTCTACGTTATAGTAGCATACGTTTAATTAAATAAAAAAATAGCGTTTAATTATAGTAAAAAATTAATTATTATTTACCCTTTAAAAAAAATTCTACCCCACTGTAACATTGAACCCTCTCAATGGGAGCGTTTGGTGATACAGCGGCCAGAATGGCGCAGGGTGGTGACTAGCCAAGTATGCGAGTTCGAGGATCAGCGTAAAGCTGACCTAGATGCTAAACGCGACCAGCTAAAGGCCCGCCTATCTGCTGCCATGATATACAATAACGAGGACGGTATACTTACTAGGGTGGAGCGCGGATGTATGGGGAATATTTTTTATTTTTATTTTGAATTCTAATAGTGAGGGATTTGTGTCTTCCCCGAAATTAATACTATATGTCAATTTTGATATAAATTAAACAACATCTTTTGCCTCCGCACTGACTTCAAAGTTTTAAAATTTTTGAAAAATTTGCTTTACCTGCCAGACCTTTTATTGACAAGTAAACGGGTTCAAATTATGTGAATTAACACAAAAATATGTTAATTAAGCATAAAAAAATATGTTTTAATAAAAAAGTAAAAAAAAAATAACATAAAAAAATTTAATTAATTTTCTCTAAAATGACACTTAGTGTCAAATTTCGGCATTTTCTCTCTTAATTCTAATTCAGCCTGTATGGCTCTCAAATGAGATGTTATAATGTAATGTTAAGTGGCTACTTCATCTGTGATCTTCACAGCTCATACAACAGATTGCATGAGACACAGAACTCATAAGAATAGCAGCTGATTCTCGCCACCAGGCTGTACTGTACAATTATCGACTGAAGAAATTGGCAGTATTGCCAATTTCTTCAGTCGATAATTGTATGGAAAATGGTGGCTATATTCAGTCGTTTTGCCAATATATTGTTTCTATATCATTTAAAATCCATACTAATATTATAAATGCGAAAGTTTGGATGTGAGTTTGTGAATTTGTGAGTTTGTGAGGATGTTTGTTACTCAATCACGCAAAATCTACTGGACGGATTTCGATGAAATTTGGTACAGAGGTAGATAATGACCTGGAATAGCACATAGGCTACTTTTTATCCCGGGAAAAAGCACTGTTCCCGTGGGAAATTCACGCGGGCGAAGCCGCGGGCAAAAGCTAGTATTAAAATAAATATCTGCTACTACAAAAAATCTTGGGGTTGTTGATGTGGCAATACTGCGTGCCTTCAAACTACGACGAGCATCCAACTCACGAATTTGCTTTCGCGTGACAATTAACATAGGCAGAAAATATTGTCGTTGTACACAAAATAGCCATTTCTTTGAGTGACTGGGTCCTATATGTTTTCTAAATCTTCTAGAAGGTATCGCGTAAATAATAATGTTAAAAAAAGACCGAGAACCATCTTTACTCAGATGGTTTTTCTTTTAATACAGAACCATAACAGAGCATATAGTTTCACAATTAATGTAGCCGCATTGATCAGGCCAGTGAGGATTTTTCCGTCGCAGTATAAACCAAACAGTCGATTTTTACTTTTCAGTCAACGGGCATGCGACTATTTAACTGTAGACGTATCGTAAAGCCTAAATCTTCGGGAGAGTTGCCTGAAATTATTGCTGATACGTACTAAGATCCGTGAATATTTCTAGGAGCTTATTTCTTTACAATCAGTAACATTTGCTCACGTTTTGGCACTTTCTTATATCTTGGACAGTTGCAGTGAGTAAAATCTTTGCATTTGCAAGCCAAAATATTAAAAAGAATCAAACTATCCCGTCGAAAACTTTTCAAGTTTGCAGATGAAATTCATTTGATGGACTTGAGCAGATTTTTACATTTTTATGATGTGCTGATAACAATTAAATAACTCTGGAAAGTATTACTGTTGATCCATATCCAGTAAGCCATAAATATTTAATTTTTTATGACAAACTTAGCAATTTCCGGAAATATAGGCTGTTTTTTTGACGTTCTTATAGTTTACCCCGTAAACTCTTAAAACTTCATATATCTTTGTAAGTTGGTAAAACATTTGACTTTAACTTACAAAAATCATTAATTATTGGACACATTACAGGGACTCCGAACTTTTTCCTTTATAGTACTAAGAATTTATAGGATACTAGCTTTTGCCCGCGGCTTCGCCCGCGTGAATTTCCCACGGGAACAGTGCTTTTTCCCGGGATAAAAAGTAGCCTATGTGCTATTCCAGGTCATAATCTACCTCTGTACCAAATTTCATCGAAATCTGTCCAGTAGATTTTGCGTGATTGAGTAACAAACATCCTCACAAACTCACAAATTCACAAACTCACAAACTCACAAATTCACAAACTCACAAACTCACATCCAAACATTCGCATTTATAATATTAGTATGGATTTGTCAAAAAATTGTCAAGCGCGTTTTCAATTATTCATGCGAAAACTGACCCTCCTTTGCACCCCCGAACTCTTCTTGTACTTAGTATTGCACCTTGTTTATTATTTTTTATCGAAAATAGAGGATTTTTCCTTTCTGAAAATAATATGAATTATACATATATTTGTCATTTTAATAAAATTAAAAATCTACAAACTTGAGTCCAAAATCGACTTTTCGTAAAAGTTCAATGACCTTGCGGAGACGGTTACCCTATTTTTTTTTAAATAATATTTTAAATGTGTATGTTTGAGACCAAAAGGCATAAACTTTTCACTATTAGAAATTTAAAATCAGAAAAAAGTAATTTCGCTCCACCCTAATACTTACGTGCCCTCATTGTGCGTGGAGTTTCGGCTAAGTAAGCCATGTTCGAGCGCACGAGCGCCAAAATAACGGCTAGGAGTAGAAGTGGTTGCCATGGCCATCGCCATTTAAGGTACTTACCGAATGAAGGGTCGAAAGTGGACGAGGTGTACTGTCCTTTGTATGAAAATCAATCTCGAAGACGAGTGCCAACTTTATTTAGGGTCGAGAAGAAACAAATAAGTAAGCCTTTTTAGGGTTGAGAGGACGAGAGTGAACACAACGGATTTCAGTAAACTGAACAGTTATTTTTGAATCTCTTGAATCAATTGCAGTTACGCAAAGCTTTACCGATGCACTGGAATTTGTTTTACAAATGTAATTGTATTTAAGCATCATAATAATCGGATGAGAACCAAATACCTCACGTCTATTGTACTACTTATTTATTGTAAAGATGTTTTTGAAAATATTGTATTCAGAAAGATTCCTACGATGTACAGAAGAAAACATGAGAGCATTGGAATGGAATCCCATTCAAATCAAATCATTCATCTTCTTTCTTTCTTACCTTAAAGAATGAAGAATGAGGAAGATGAGAAAACATTAGGAAAACTTATCAAGACTGGTGCGCTAGCGTTGCCGATCGATAGACTACGATAGAGTACATGATTTCAGATCTTTTTCTTATCGAGTGTGTTATTACTAACACTGGTGTCAGATTTTTTATTCAGGTCGCCTAAAGGCATCTGACATGACTTGTACGACTGCCGTCATCTAGTGGCAGTAGCCGTATACACACTAGTAAGCTAAATAGTCAGCCAATGTGCAGGTTTCCTCACGATGTTTTCCTTCACCGGAAGCAGCAAACATGAGTCAGATTGGTCTACAAACTCCTGTGACACAGGTGGGATTTGAACCTGGGTCCTATCCGACCTCATGCGGTTGTCATTACCACTTGGCCAACCCTGCTTTAATGATTTCAGATGAAAACTATTGATAGTATAAAACTCCGATAGTTTGGCAACACTTTTACCGCCGGGGTAGACAGAGACTTTGGATTTTCTCTTGCAACGATCCCTACAGATCTAGCTCTCTCGCTTTACCTTTACTAATTATCTGTGCCTTTATTTATTTATTTTTGTTTTTTTTTTTTGTGATTTCTTTTGCCCTTCGCTTCGAAAGAGTGAATTTCAATTTTTACCCGTTAGAGATGTTTTTATGTAAGTTTATTCCGTCCTCTTTTTCATATATGCAATCAGCAGAGCGATCTCTGCTGATTGCATACATTAAAAAGAGTAGTTAGGTATCTATATTGGATATTAAAAATTATAACATGGATAAGCCTTTTTGTATGAGATTCTTATCTTTTTAGAACAAAATAATGGAGTACTTTGGGAACAACCCTTTTTTTCCGGGATTTTGTTTCGGTACTTATAGGATTGAAATAATTTGAGGGATTTTCCGTGACACAAATTAAAAAAGAAATAGTTCCAGATGACTTCATAGATGGCGCTTAGTAAAAGGCGAGAGAAAAAGTTCCATACAAAAAGCAAAAAATTCACGGAATTGGCATTAAAAAAAATAAAACTTAGTAAAAAAAACAACTAAAAGGTATCAATATTGTGATTTGTGCAACTGTCAAACTGTTATGTGATTTTTTTCTGCCTCTTGCTGACAAGAAAAGGCGCACCTATAGGTTTAGCCATTGTTACGACTCGGCTTTCATAAAACGCTATCTGTTGAGACTTTTTTATACTGATATTTTTTCTTAATTTAGCTGCCAGAAAAATCGCTCCATATTAGTGGGATAGACAGAAATTTTGTAAATGAATGTATTTTTTATTACCATTACATTTTAAAATTTATTGAAATTATTAATACCATACTTTATTTTTACCAACTACCTATTTTGAAATAACCAAGTAATTTCAGTTCACATTGATACTTAATCTTACATGAAATAATTTTCAAATACCCGGAAAAAATCTTAAAAATTTTAATATCCCTGAGTCAGTCAAAGTTCTCTTTTGTGGGACTGAAACATAATACTTATGCTAGATTTTTGAAACTTTTTGGATTTGACAAAATGTTGTTGTTGTCTAGGAGCCACCAAACAACATTGTACTCCTACTTCCTACCTATGTACCTACCTATGTATGACAGTTAAGATTCTGTACCTATGTATGACAGATCCGTTCAAATAGTTTGCACCGGGCGGCTTGTGCGCTGGCCGTCGTGCAAGAAAACCACCTGAACGAATGAACTTTCCCACGGTAAAATTTTAAATACATTACATAACTGCACAATGGGAAGGTTACCATAAATATTTATGTACTAGTGTAAACACAAGCAGGTGCATGTGGTTACCTATATGGCGTTATTATTATTAATAAACCATTACATTATTGGTGGCGGCAAGAGTTGGACGCGTTAGTTATAAAATTCAGGAGATATGGCCATAGGATTGTAAGTTTTTAATTTTATACTTAGATGGTTAGACTCACATAAGTTGATAGGCTACAAGGTATTTGGTATATGAAGCCGTGTCAAGGGTATATACCCTATGGGTATATAAGTTGTAAATTTCCGCAAAGATGAATGAAAATCAGATGTTCAGGGTTCGCAGTATAAGATTTCAAAAATTCATCCAATTACAAATATTGTAAACGTTTTTTTTGACATGGCAATATTTTTCTGAGTATGTATAGATACGATACCCTACCTACCCCTTTCCGATTAATATGAGGGTTACCAATCACCTTGTATGAAATGCCTAACTTATCAAATACTTCAACTTGGCACCCACTAAAGTCACGCACATGCTAATACATTTTTACACGACTGACCAAAAAAGGAGTGTTATGATTTCAGGGTTCATGTATGTAAGTTTCTTATCCATAAGTCCTGAACGGCTTAACAGATTTAGATGTGAGAGGTATTTTTAGATTCCTTGCATTTCTCCGAGTGACATAGGCTATGTGAGTTATCAATGAGGGATTTCCGAGACCGAAATTAAAAAAAAAATAGTTCCAGATGACTTCATTGATGGCGCTTAAGTAAAAGGCGAGAGAAAAAGTTCCATACAAAAAGCAAAAATTCACGGGATTGGCATTAAAAAAAATAAAACAGTAAAAAAACATATAAAAAGTATCAATATCGTGATTTGTGCAACTGCCAAACTTTTCTGCCTCTGGTTGACAAGAAAAAGCGCACCATATAGGTTCAGCCATTATTACGACTCGGCTTTCATAAAACGCTATCTGTTGAGACTTTTCTAAAGTGGTTTTTTGTTCTTAATTTAGCTGTCAGATAATCGCTCATTTGATCAATGACTCGTACCTACAGCAATGCCAAAATTCAAGTTCAAATTCAGAAGGAAATTCATTTGAGTGCGTATTCAGAATCTTCAGAGTCCTGTGTGGATTATGTCAGGCGAAAAATAGTGTTAATACAATTTCTAGACTTTTCTATTTTTTATTTCTTCAATTAGACTACAGTAGTATTGCAAAATATGTCGAACAGAATTTATTTCCTTTTTATTGCTGTGGTAGGTACGATATGTAATAGTAACGGAAGAATGTTGTATATTTTATATTAATTGATGATATTTACATTGATATGATATTTACATTTTTTTTTAACTTTTCAGTATACTTATCACAGGCCTGTTGGCATTCGGAGCTTACTGGACAACGAAGTATTTGATTAACATGCCCGAGCATGCTTCATCCCCTCTCAGCTCTACTGGTTCTTCTAACTTTCAGACCCCATCAGAGATGATTTAACGAAAATGACGTCACACCATTTGTGACGTCACAATATTTGTAACGTCACCGGTTCTTGGAATTTGTAATAAGGAAAAAATTATCATAAAGACGAAGAATTGAGATGTCGAAATAAAATTATTACCTAACGATGTCGCGTAATATGGAAATTAAGGAAAGGACCAAATTCATTATTGACATAAACATTATTGTGTTTTTACAAAGTTGTTATTATAATTATTTAAGGTAATATTTTTAATAAAATCATACAATCTTAAAAATGATTTTCTAATTTTCTAGTTAGAATTTACGTAACGTACTTCATACGTCTCTCTCTCAGCCGAAAGACGTCCACTGCTGGACAAAGGCCTCCCCCAAGGATTTCCACAGCGACCGGTCCTGCCCTGGCCGCATCCATGCGCATCCCGCGACCTTCACCAGGTCGTCGGTCCACCGAGTGGGAGGCCTGCCAACACTACGTTTTCCGGTTCGTGGTCGCCACTCGAGAACTTTTCTGCCCCAACGGCTATCTGTTCTACGAGCCGTTCTGTTACTTCATACGTACGTACTCTTAGTTTCAAACACAGAAGAGCGAGTGCTCTCTGTTTCGCTCGCACGCACAATCCCCGCACGTGAGTGACTCGTTAATTCTAACTAGAATATCTTTAAATTACGTTAGTTTTAATGATAATATCTAATAATATAATAATACTTATAATCTTCTTATTTTATTAGTTTTACCTAAGAACGGTTGAAGTAATTCTGTTGGAAATTTCGATGTTTCTCTGTCGTGTCTTCGAAACAGGTGAGCACGGGCAGCTATTCAGTAAATGGTGAGAAGTTTCTCAATACAATACCATGTTTGTTTGAATGACGATGTTTACCCCACAGATGCGATCTGGTTTACGTACACGGTTTTTGTTTACCACGGAGACAAAGGTTATTGTCCTGCAACTTAAGGTGCCTTGCCCCACGGTTATCTGGCGTGTTATTTTATTATTTTTGCAGTTAATTAAGTAGACAATGTAATATCAACAGGTTTGGCGGTCGAGGGTCACACTGCGTCCGTATCACTATTATTTTATCCGTAAAAATACTTTTTTTGGTTTTCTCCTCTACGCATCACAGTTAATATTTATTTGAGTCAAATTTCATGGTAATGAATATTTATAACATGATTCCGTTACTGACTTAGTTTTCATCAAAATATTACTTTCCATACTCGGATCAGCTGATCGACCAACTTGTATAGAGGAGCAAATTTTTTTTATCAATTTTCTATATAGACTTCTTTGGAAACCTGCTCAATTTCATCATTCAAATCTGCTAGTAAAATTTGGCCAGTATTTTCAAATTCACTCTGCACCTTAATTCCATCAGTTGAGGATGAACAGACTTAGGTAAACACTGAAACTGTATAACCAACCGAGATTTGTAAGAAGATTGTTGTTACCCGGAATGGCAGCAGGAATTGGAATGTAAGTTAACTCAAAACCAGTAGCATTTGTACCATCAATGGGTTCCTACAACAGATGTTCCGGTCAAATTATCTTATATTTAAAAAAAAATTCTGTGAAATTATCTCAGTTACTATGAAGTTTCCGAGCAATGAGGGATTTTCCGAGATTAAAAAAAAAAATAGTTCCAGATGAATTCATAGGTGGCGCTTAGTAGGCGAGACCATTTAAAAAGCAAAAATGCACCGTCCTGGCATTTAAAAAAAATAAAACCTAATAAAAAAACATCTAAAAAGTATCAATATTGTGATTTGTGCAACTGTCAAACTGTTATGTGATTTTTCTCTGGCTGTTGTGTTCTGCTTCTGGCTGACAACAAAAAGCGCATAATATAGGTACAGCCATTATTACGACTCAGCTTTCAATAAAACGCCATCTGTTGAGACTTTTTATAGGTACTGATTTTTTTCTTCTTAATTTAGCTGTCAGAAAAATCGCTCATTAGCAAAATTTGTGAAAACTTTTTGGTGTAACCGGTGTCAGGATTTCTAATCTAGCTGGACCATAGAGTTAGAAAAGAATTTTTTTTTAATGTTTTTTTTTCTATGTCTATGAGCTAAACAAGTACACAGTTTAGACTACCATTTAGTGATATTAGCGGTAATAGAAGTTAAATAAACGAAATAAAATGCAAGCAGAACTTTGGGTAAGCGCTACAAACTGATTCGAGCCAACACACATTGGTTGTGTATTTGCCTTTTACGAAGTAATATGATACCAGTTTACAATTTGTCAATAATTATGTTTGTTTATTGTAACATACAACAAACATGTATTAAGAATTTTAAATAAAATTCCTTAAATACATTTGGAGTAAACAGGTACATATTTAATTAATGTGTTGAAGAATACAGTCGCTTTGCATAAGTTAAAAGAACTGGATACGAGTATATTTTAAAATCAACCATGGTCGTTGCTGGAGCGTAAGTATACTCACTTATTTTTAAATGTTTTTTAAAATAAAACCCAATTAAAAAGGCGTGGTAGTCTAGCTTGTTTTGTGAAAAAAAAAAACTGAAGGAACAAATGGAGATCCTCCTCCAAAAACGTGAAGCCGACCAAAACATCACTCATAATTTCTGCTAGAGCTTTCTTTTTATACTTAGCATTTCTTATTTTATTAATCTATTAAAATGAAATAAAACGGCATTCATCCTAGAATAGTAAAAAATACTCAAGATTATGGATGGGCGACCGAAATTTTTTTTGCTGGCACATTCACAATTCGGACTTAAAAATGTATAGTGAAAGTCTCAAATGTCAAAAGCCTTTTCGTTAAGTTCATGAGAAGTAAAAAACCTTGTTCTTCTTCTTTTCGAGTGTGTTATCACTAACACTGGTGTCAGATTTTATTCAAGTCGCCTAAAGGCATCTGACATGACTTTTACGACCTTAAACCTAAAAAACCTTGTGAATGAACAAAACGCTAAGCTGTCCTAATATTGCAGAGCACTACTGACTGGAGCTATAATGGTCACATTATTTTTGGGAGGAAAATTCCTTCTGCAATTGGATCGTGAAAATAATGCGGTGCCTATTACCAATTTGACAGGCCTAAGTGAGTATCTCTGACTTTTATGTTGTTCATGATTATTGTACATTTAACAACGTACCAACATACCCTAATTCATTCCCAACTCGCCGTTATTACCACCGCATAGAAGTCCATGCTGGGTAACTTGGCATCAGATTTTTTTATAGCATGCAGGTTGCCTGATGGTAAACACCGCAATCGATGGACACCAGCAACCATAAAAAGGTCATTTGGTGTTAATTAGTTTGTTGAGTGTTAATCACATTTAACTGACTGGGATGGGTGCAATGAATTCGGGCCTTCTTTGTTGCTCATTCGTGTAGTTTCTCCAAATTCTCCTGTGAAGCAGGATAGCACAAAATTTCGTAAGAAAGCTTGTTTTTGCTTTCTCTTTTAAAAACAAGAAAAGAGTACTATAGGTAATCCTGTAACTTATTTATTATAAATATTTATTGGTCAAACTTATTTTTCAGGCGAAGAAAGAATACTAAAACTGATGCGTGGAAAGCTTTACGGGCGATAGAACTAAGGCGGCGAAAAATTATTATTGTTAATTTTATTTTAATTTATTTATAGCACTTCAATGAAAGAACAAAAATAAAGGAGTTTAAACTATTGTACGCAACATAAATTGTTTCAAAGTAAATGAGTGGGTCTTAATTTTGTGTAACTTTATTTTGGAAAATGTTGAAGAAGATGGTCAGGTCGGATTGACGGTCACAACTCGCATTGAAAATGACTAGTTGGCGGTTCCGGCTAGCCACACGCGTTAGTATCCATACCTATTAAAAATCATTATGAAGATGAACCCTTACATAGAATGGTCAATGGCCATGGAAATAAGGCCAGTCGAACTGTAGGATTTGTTCAAGTAATTTTACCGTTACAAATTATTTGTGGTGGACAAAAGTTCTGAAGGCCCCAAGTTCAAATCCTACTCGTGCTTTCTGACTGGTAATTTTCTTATGGTAGTATAAGCTTCCGTGAAGGAAATAGTAAGGAAACCTACACTCTAGTTGATTTGTGAAATGGAGGAAACAAAATGACAAAACCACTTCATCATAATTACCGGGAGTCATTGCGTGTGTTTTATTTAACGTAATGATTAATATGTTACTTATGTATACCTTGTTAAAAGGCTAATTCAATGTAGATGATTTTCTAGTCATCTGCACAATTAAATACTAGAATTTTGTTTGAAAATAATTTGCTTTCATAGAAACTTTTGTTGCAAAAATCAGTTATTTCCGTTTTGTTTCGTACTCCTGTTCCGAAATGGTTAAGAATTTCTATGATGTGATTGATAAATAAGTGCTACATTACCACTCTTCATAAACTGTAAAAATAAATTAATTCTGATGGATAGGTACCTTTTTTTTAAAACAAAGATTAGTGGAAAAAATAATTAAAATATTAAATATTTCGAAAAATTGTTTTAAACTTTTGGATAACACATTATAGGGTCAAATCAATTCAAATAACAGTACCTACAACTCCTTGTGAGGATAGCATCTAATTACCAGTAACCCTGTTCGGCCGTTTTCCGGAGGTCATAGCTAGGCAACGATTAGAGATAGATAAAAAGTGTGAAAGCCAAAGCTGTAAAGACTTTTATTAGCTTTCATTATGTACTATAAAACTTCGTACGACGCACCGTTTTCGAGATTTAAGCAAAAAACCAAAAAACGGGACCATCTTGCCCCCCTGGCTCCGATCCTATAGTCCAGGACTTTTAGTATGTTTTTCTCCTAACTAGTTCAAAGTTTAAATAAAATTTTCTGCTTTCGACTTTTCCATCCACAGTATGGAAGTGTGCATTCATTGACAAGGCTACTTGTTTGTTCGCCTGTTTGAACTAAACAAAGTATTGAATAGAAATAAACAAACATCATTGTTTGTTTGTTTTGATTTTCGACTAGTTCGATCATTGTAGTTAGGCCGATAGGCCGCTCGAAATGTTAGGCGCTGCGGGATTGTAAGTACCTTATTTTTTGTATTTTTTATCATTTATGTGGTATAATAGCACGGAATTTGCCAGGCATTTACTCTGTGCCTGTAGGTCCTGGGCAAAGATTACCACCTCTTAGGTTCCAACAACTAAGCGGAGACCTGGCAAGCCTTAAAAGTGGCGACATGATCTGAATAAATGGACAGTTTTGTCACAGGACCGGACAGAGAGAAGGGAACGGAGATAACTGCCCAGCGGTGGGACTTTTGACGGCTCGAAATGAGACGTGCATGTGAGACCAATTTTTACCTGCAATGGGACCCAACACACATGAATACATAAGTGAACGGTCAACTACACGAGTTGGTCATTCACTCATAGCTACTGCACGTTTGAGCTGATTTAGATATTTGATTTGGGCTTTTGCCCGCGACTTCGCCCGCGCTTAATTAACTAATGTATATCTCCCTACGAACTATTGAGGGCTTTATTAGGCCAATAGAAGCCAAAACCATTTTTTTTACTGCTATCTATCTTTCTGTATGTATGTTTGTAGCTCATCACGCAATAAATATTTTCACTGTTATATTGTTGAAGGTATAACTTTAATCCATCCTAGGTTTCATCTTGATACTGCGCTTTGAACCTGAGATACGCGTGGACGAAGTCGCGGGCACAAACTAGTTAATTTTTAAAAACCAAAATATAGCAATGGTCAAATGTACAAGTAAATAGTTGTCTTTTGAACTGGAAATTTAAATATATATTCATATTAAAGTACTCTCATATAGAAATATAACTAATAATAATAACTAATAATATAATAATTTAGTACTAATATTGCATCTGAGATGCTCAAAAATCCAATAAATAAATATATACTAGCTGTTACCTAGCTGTTGCTAGCTGTTGCTGTTATTGTTCTTTGGGGAAAACTGTTTAGTTCATCATGCACTGAATTACCCTTAGAATGTTAATAGGTTATTATTTTTCTAGGATCTTCGTATACTTACCTAACCCCTTAATTACTTCTTTATTACAGTATTTTAATATTGGCTGCTACAACTTTGGGCTCAATTTGGACTGGGTTATACCTGGCTTTCAGCCCGAGCCCATTGTATAGTTCAGGTGCACCCCCTACTACCGAAGGACCTAGTATTCCTGATGGAAATCAGCATGCAAAGCCGTGGGTTTATGAGATATCTCGAAAATAAAGATGTACCTCCAACAACAAAGAGTCATAATTATAGGACTCCGCTACGGAATATCTAAGTACTAAATGTCTATGTACGTTACTTCTAAAGTCTGCTAAAGTTTACGAGAGCGAAGTATGAAATGCGTCTGACCAACTCGCTTAAATATAGTGGGTGCATTACAGGTACACTGCTAGTATTAGAATTTCGTATCAAATTCACAGACTTATTTTCGTCTGCCATAAAAAAATATTTTAAAAGCTTTTTATTTAAGGACATACCCAATCAGGATTTTCCGAAAACGTACTGTCTTTAAACGTCAAGTGTGAACCATAGGTTAGAAGTACATCACGCAGGCAGCATATCCCGCGCTGAATAGCAATAGCTAATCGCTGGGCGAGAAAGCTGCCCGCACGAGGGTCACCTGTTGCCTCCCTCAGGCGTTTACTGAGCTCCCTGTGGAGTTCCCGTGCGCCACTGCCCCATGAGCCTAGAGTCTCGACGCCAAAAGCCACAAACTGGTATTGTGCGCCGAGACAACTACAACTTTAATTTAGAATTTGATTTTTAATTTATAATGTTTATTTATAGGTAGTATTAGTATTTAAGATAGTTTTAATTCAATTTTATTTTAAAATAATTATCCATAGTTATATATTTTTTGTAAACATTTGATTAAATAAAAACATTTATTTAACTTGCAATGTATGATGTGTATGTTCGTACGGGTGGAATCTCAATAGAACTCAATTTTAAAGGAGATATCTCCAACCGATTGAGCTGAAATGTTGTACACACGTTAAGTTTGGATGACAATGCATAAAACCTTTTTTTTTTGTAAAGTTTTTTACTATTTATTTATTTTTTCACTGACGATTCGGACGAGTGTTAAAAAACCGGCCAAGTGCAAGTCAAGCTCGCGCACCGAGGGTTTCGTACACGCAAAGCATCTCACATTATAGCTCTACCTAAAAGATCAACTAATTAAAAAAAAAAACTTAATTTTGCAGTTCGATCTCCATGATTCATACTGCATTGAGCGCAAAAATAAGTTTGTAACGCTTTTTTAGACTTCCAACACATATTTACAACTTTCAGATTTATTCCTGTATAAGTACTGTTTGACCTTGCTTTTTGCCAAATTTCATAATTTTAGGTCAACGGGAAGTACCCCATAGGTATTTGATTGCTGTCTGAAATCGCAAGATATGCGAAAATTCGCCAATTACCAACACACTCGTATTATAATGTACTATTATGTCACTGTATTATTATGTACTATTATGTCACTTATTGTTTTATTTTAATGTTGGGAATAAGTTAACTGTTTCAGAAACTTTTATAGAGGACTAGCTTAGAGCGTGAGAGCTCTATATAATAATAAACCTCAGGGTCGTTGTAATAGTTTTTATTGATAAAGAAATAGACCTAAAACAAAAATATATAAAGATTAGAAAATATAACACACTTCACTATAAATTTAGAATTACTTCCGAATCAACTAATAAAACTTAATAATACATACACGATAAGGGTCTATAGTTTAATAATATTTTAAAATAGTATTATTTGATAATGAAATGAAAGTAACTTATAATAATAGATATCGGTAGATGCTAGGCCAAGAATGATAACCAAAATGCAGAATCGAATATGAATGAATACAGTTTAAAATTTATGACAGGTGAAATAAGTATGTATGTGCCAGCGCACGTATAATAAGATCCAAAGAGGATTAACGCGTAGCCGCGTTACAAGCTTTTGCTCTGATTGAGTGGCTGACAGAAAACGTTACACAGCCAAACCTACTGGACGTTGGAAGCTGAAATTTGGCATGTAGGTTCCTTAGGGAATTTAGGGGAGCACTTTCCCGAAATTCCCACGGGAACAAACTCCCGGTCCCATTAGTAGTTACCTATATATATTCTAAGTCTATGATCGCACTATTCCCTATACATAAAAACTAATATAGATTTTTAAGTTTTGCATTTGACTAACATTATTTATGGAAAAATCTGAAATAAAAAAGGTCTGAAATAAAAATATTTTATTATGTTTCAGGGTGCTGCTGCTGAACAAAATTTGACTTGTAAGCGCAATGAATAGAGCTCAACCCCTCTAGGATTTACAAACGGTCCAGTATTTCTAATTTCTTATGTTGTCTAGGTTGCTATCTATAGAAGCCCCTCTTTCAAATAACTGGACTATTTCCTAAATTCTTTAGACCATGAATTCAGGAAGTGGCCATTGCGGCATTTACAGAGGCCAATCTTGATCTGGAGGTCTAAGCAGGTCACATTAATAATTAAACAAAAAGTATTAGGCTTCCTCGATCTTACTAAAGGATTTGACACTGTTGCAATTTCTATTCTACTTAAAAAGCTGGAACATATGGGTATCAGGGGACTTCCGTTAAAATAATTTGAGAGCTACCTAACCAATAGAGGTCAAATGGTAAAAGTAGGTAATTGTCTCAGTAGTCGACTTCCAGTTGAATTCGGCGTTCCTCAAGGCAGTGTTCTTGGTCCAACACTTTCTACTATGTATATAAATGATATCCTGAACTTACCACTTCAAATGGCAACTATCGTCTGCTATGCAGATGATACTACAATTATTTTCCATGGTCACTCCTGGGAATCAGTGTTCACATCGGCCGAAACAGGTATGAGACTTATCACTCAATGGCTAAATCGTAATTTACTCTCTCTCAATATCTCTAAGTCCAGTTATCTTTGTTTTCTTAAAACCGCAATATCTACACCAAACCTTTCACTTAGATTAACTATCCACATACCCCTATATAATCCATCTGTTTGTACCTGTAATTATACTCTGCAGAAAGTAGGTTTTGTAAAGTACCTTGGCATCATAATAGACAACAGACTCTATTTTTTAAACCACACATTTCAATACTTGGTAAGCGAATTAGGAAGCTAATATATATAAAACTGTTATGTAATGTGGCTAACAACTTAATTTTAAAAATGGTCTATATAGTTTTATGTGAAACAGTTATTGGTTACTGTATTAGTGTTTGGGGTGGCGTTGGAATCACCGCCATGACTGAAATAGAAATAGCTCAACGGTCAATTTTAACGGTCATGTTAAAAACCTTTTCGTTACCTATCCAACAACACAACTTTTCACAGAAGCTGTTGATTAAATGTCCGTCAATTATATATTCTAAAAATTGTACTAAAACAGCATGCAATGGTTCTCAGGTCCAAAGAATATCCAAAGCTTTTACAACGTAGAGTGTTCAAAGTTGACTTGATAAAAGTTAAACTCCTTTTGCCCAACATATGCAAGAATTCATGTCAGTATCTGTGTACAATAAAATAGTTAAGGTTTGTGTCATAAAAACACTAACTGTAAAAAGAACTAAAAACAACTAAAAAACAAAATTTCTTATTAAATCCATCATATTCAGAAACTGAAAATCGAATACAAATAATAACCTAAATAGCAGTAATAAACTAAATACCTATACTTCTTTCTATGTTCCAAATACTAGTATCCTCGGTGTACGTTCTTATTTTTATTATTTTATTTACTTCTTTGTACAATTAAGTACTTATTGGTGTTATCTATACTTACTTGTGTAATAAAAGTGTTTCATGTTACACAGCACCTGTAGCAATAAATATTGTTATTTTAATGATCGCATCTTAAGGCGCTACCCAAGGCTAATCAGAGTAAGCTTCGCCTTTAAGCAGACACAATAAGGTTCGAATTTTCTATAATTTGTGTTTTTGCTAGCGAGTTTTCGTCAGGCTCTTAGGGTAATTATTTTAGAGGTTTTCTTTTAATTGTGATAAAACACTAAATTCATTTAAAAATAAGCCGATATCGTTTTAAATAATTGTAGTCTTTATTTAATTCTTTAAAAAAGTGATTTTCGACGATAAAGGAAAAAAGCAGGATTATGTATTTTTTTTTATCTAGTCTTATTTATTTTATTTGTAATTTGATTCAATATAATTCTAGTTTGGTATTTTTCTCTTTACGGAATATTTTTCCTGCTTCAGTACTTCTAACCTATGGTTCACACTTGATGTTTTAAAGACAGTACGTTTTCGGACAATCCTGATTGGGTATGTCCTATTTGTTAATTAAAATGTATTAGACTCTCACGAGACAGGCTCGCTCTAGTGTGGAAGTCGCAGGTTAATTTGCCGGTACTTTTCTGTTCTAAATATTAAATTTAGTTTTACATAGTTAATCAGCGCCGTTGTAATTTATTTGGTAAATAAAGATTATTCTTATTCTTATACCAAAGTGTTAAATCACAATTGAGAATTGCCTCCAGACCCGTCAAACCGCCGAAATTGGAAAAACAGAAAAAACTAGGACGGACGGACGGACTGAACGATCTTATAAGGGTTCCTTGTCGGACTACGGAACCCTAAAAATCACCACTTCGTTCAACTTTTAGCTGATATTTTCGTTTAGGTACATTTTAGCTAGAAAAGTATTCTATGCTAAATGATGTAAAAAATTACATGCCCAATTATTTTACATTTTGTTTCTAGGACTGATAGTTACGGAGATATGTGCTTTAAAAAAAAATTTAATAGATCCCATTTTCCAAAAAAACTAACTTCAGTAAATATATGTAGTCTTTATATACAACCCTACTCTGAAGGGTAAGTAAAATGCAATGTAGTTTAGTAGGTACCTAATTAAATTCCCTAAAATTTTATTCCAATACTTATTCGCCTAGAATATAAATAAATTGTGTTTTCACTAATATATTACCGTCAAGGATTGATATCAAACCGCTGCCGCTGCAGATTGTTTTTAATTATATGAGCAAAATAGGCTTAAAAAAACAAAACATTTGCATTCAATAACTACGTTATTGATTATATAAATAGGATTAGGTAGAAACTACGACTAGACAAATCATAACATTATTGTTTCTGTTTTGTGAGGTTTGGCCCAAAAACAATCGAAATTTGTCATTCGTAGTTCGTACTTGTAGGAAAAATGAGTCTGGCTGGAGGAGTGGGATTGTGAGTAAATTTTGATATATTTTTTGTTAGATAGTAATTTACTTATTCTTTAGAATATCGTGATACAGTAGTAGTTTAAACATCTGCCTATTAGATTTAGTGTTTTAACTTATGAAGTGAATTTATAACCATTCAGGAATACTCAGGATGATGCACCATAAACTTTAAAAAAAATCAAAAGTTTTCTTCTAACTTTATGGGTTGTACCTACTATGCAATTTAGTAAATTCTATCGGTTTTTGTAATTTTTGTCAAGTTGTCAGCTTGTCATTAAAAATCATTCGAAACTAACATCACTAAACTGACTTTTTGCAAAAAAAATTGGAGGAAATTAGAAATAATAATATTTTTTTTTTATTTACAGTATTTTATTTTCCACTAAATGAATTAAAGATATTGAAAGTTAAATTAAACGCACATATAATTTTACTAAAAAAATTGATTCCTCCAATTTCAGTATGTTTTTAATTGCCACTAACCAACGCACCAGCGCGGTCAAGGTAGACTATATAATTTAGATTTTTTAATATAATTTTTTCCAAAATTTTGTCCCGAATTTGGACGGGTGTGGTGTCAAAAGACGCGGCTCGTCTGGGGCAGTGCAGATATGCAGTGGATGCTATACACCTGGGATTTTAAGGGAATTTTTTCGAAAAAGTGGGAATTTTAGTGAAATTTGCCAAAATTTCGGCGGTCCTGTGTATAAAAAATAAGTACTTACTTAGTTGGCAAATAAATGAATATGAATATGAATACTTAGTTTTTCACTCACTTGATTGGTTAGTTCGTTGAAGATAAATTAAAAATGATAATTTTTATTGTTACTATTTTTTTTCTGCAAGCCGTACATTTGTCAAAGAGACCGGAGTGAAGTTGCTAAAGTCCAACCCAAGTTTAGATTCTAATCGGACTGTACCTACTATCTTACTTTAACAGTAACTTTAACAACTCGCTAGAGTTTATATAGTACTAGCTTTAGCCCGCGGCTTCACCCGCGTGAATTTCCCATGGAAACAGTGCTTATTCGCGAGAAGAATGGTACCCTATGTCCTTCTCTGTACTTCTAACTATTTGTATGCAAAATTTCAGGAAGAATGGTTCAGTAGATAAAGCGTGAAGAGGTAACAAACAAACAAATAAATAAACAAACAAACTCACTTTCGCATTTAAAATATTAGTTCGGATTTGGATTTGCTTAAACCCATCGAAGTTTATTTTTTCCATGCTTTAACCGTACCGGTTAGGCAAAATTGACTTGCACCAGTTACTTTTGTCAAATAGTATGACAAAAAAAAACGTAAATATAAATGTTAACTTTAACACTAACTTTAACAAAAATTTAATTTCGGTGCAACCCAACTTCAATATCGTAGGTCCAAATACTTCGATAGCGTTCCAAAGGGGGAATACTGCCGGTATAATTGGTACTTTTGGACTCGGTACGGTATGGAGTGGTCCTAAATATTTATTTTGATTTTAACGAAGCTGTGGATTATTTTCTGTACCCTTACTGGTTTTGAGATAAATTGAAAAAGATATCAAATAGGGGCCTGAAAATGCGGCGAAATGGTTCCAGTAAAGGATGGTACGGCAGTGTTTGCTTCGCGCTCGACTTGGCGGGGGCACTGCCGTGCCCCCTGATTCCAAAATAAATTTTGGAACAAAAATAAATAAAACGGATAGACAAGTTAGGAAGGAAATGGGGAAGACCTTTGCCCAGAAGTGGGACGAAACAGTTAAAAAAAAATTGCGGAACATTTTAAAGAAATAAAATCTATATTAAATAGGGTATTACACCATTTTTTAAAAACTGTTTTAAATTAATCCTGAGATCGTAATGAACTAGTATAAATTTTGTTAATTCTTTTTAAAACCGAAAATCGCCTTAAAATCTGTTTTTTATTTATGATTTTGAATTTTCGCGCGGGAAACGCTAGCCGCCATGCTTTTTTCATCTCGTGACGTCACTCGGTTAGTAAACAATACGACTGCGAAAGACCAAGTAATAAGATTCGTGAAAATAATGAGTTATCATTGGTGTCTTGTGCCTGAATGCAAAAATACAAGTGTAAAAACGCCACAAAAATTATGGATTCAAGTGCCAAGTGATGTAAAAATGAGAAATACTTAAAGTATTAACCATTGGCAGATTTGTACTTTCTGCTTTCACAAAACCGTCTTCCATAGTGAAATAAAGGCTAGAAGTCTACAAACGTGTTAATAACTCGTAAATTTATCAAAATAACAGCGCACAACTTATTTTCAGTAGATTGTTTACTATCGGAATGACGTCACGGTGGGATCCAACATGGCGAATGGCGTTTTAGACATTTGAAAAACAGATTAGAAAAGACGATTTTTAAAATGGAATTATAAAATTAAAATTGCAATTTTATGAATAAAGATCGACGTTTCTTGTTTACTTTTTTCGAAATCTATTATGAACAAACATTTTTATATTTTTCTTACATAGTGTAAAATACCCTATTCATGGCCACAGTCAATCTATCGTATCACTTTTTTGCGATCTAATGTAACTTTTATAGTAAAGATATACGGATATATAAGTATAACAGTCACCTATACTCAAATTACTCACAAAACGTGGCAAAAATATGAGATGAGCCTTGAATTGGCCGTATATCGTGGTTTCATTAAAAAATATCTTACCAAAAACATTTTCTTGTAAAGTGTTGCCAAGAGACCATATGGCTCGCACTGTCTATTTGCAATTTTGATAATTTTTTTACTGAAAGACTAATAGACTGGATCTGAGTATTCGATATTAATTTCAACTTGATACCTACCTAAGCGTTCCTGAGAAAAAAGTTAGACAGACGGACAGACAAAAAGTGATCTTATATATAAGGGTTCCGTTTTTGCCTTTTGAAGTACGAAACCCTAAAAAGGATTTGAAACATGCTTGTAAATATACATTTATGAACAGGCGGGTCCTTAGTTTTTTTTTTTTTTTTTAATTTATGTTTGTTTCAGGGTGCTGTTGACAGGAGTTATGTTTTTCGGCTTATATTTGTTTACAAAAGATGCGAGAGATATGGCCATCCAAAAAGCAAGGACACATCTCAATTTAGCAGCAAGTGACTCATATGAAGATGACGCATCAGATATCTTGAATAAATGGATGGAAATGAATGATAGTACAGTGATATTCTGAACAAAAAGAATTTCGTCAAGTATAGTGAAAGGAACTAAGTTTTAATAAAATAAACAATGTGTTCTATATTTTATTTAATACATAATAAATTGTTCCGCCAACATCTTTTGTAAAAGTTATATAATAATCATAGTACATTTACAAATATTTAACTATAATATGATACATATACAATGTTTGTTTACGTATACCTAGTGGCGATATAAATATATATAAAAACAATACATTGAACAATAATTTACAATACATATTTTATTGTGATTACCATTGACATTTAATTGAATCGTATTTTTAAAATAGATACTACGAATATGATCAACTGTACCCAATGACATTCTAATACATTGTGTATTAGAATGTAATTGACTGTACCTATTCAAAAGTCCATTGGTTTGCCTAAATTCTACACGGTGTGGAACGCCTTCGTAAGTTTATTACCATGATGTCAGTTAAAAATACTTTTATGAAATTACCCATATATAGGGTTGCCAGGTCGCCAAGCCTAATAGCCGGACAGGCCAGCCAATTTAGCCGGACATTTGGGTAGAAAGGCCGGACAGTCGACTCTCGTCGCCTGCGCTTGGCCACGCTCGGCGCTCGCTCGTTTGCGAAATGTAAAAAGCCTAACAAAAGCCGGACAGGCCGGACACAGTATATTTTGACACGCAATTAAAAAGCCTACCTATGTTCGGCTTTATACGGACGCCTGGCAACCCTACCCATATACCCATACAGTGTTATTGTGAAGGGTTTATTACTCTACTAAGTAGGCAAACAGGAATACAACCAACCTGTGGAAAGCGGTCACCGCAGCCTGCAACGTCAGGGGTGACACGCGCGTTGCAAACCCTGAATAAATGTTTTCACGCCCTTTTTGGTTTTATAAGAAATAAAAAATATTTACGAGAAGTTCAGTCTACTGGGGCCCGATTCCACTAATTACAAACGTAGATATCGTGTCTCAATTGTGTCTGAAAAGCCATAGAAATCGTACTAACAAGATCTCGGAAGATTTATATACTTTAGTACGATCTCTTTGGCTTTTGAGATACAACTGACCCTGATATTTATATTTGTAATTCAATAGAATCAAGGGCTTGGACAAGTGTGTGACTGAGACAGGCTAAACAACTCTACCAAATGTACTTTTACAAAGTTATTCGGGAATTCCTTTTGGATCCCCTAGCGCATTCCCCCAGGGGACTGGATAATACTTACTATTCCACTTTACCCCAGTCATAGAAATAAAATAAATAGAACTGCCAGTAAATTTATTTTAAAGTTGAGTCTAAGTCTTGTCTGTTTTAGATTGTGCGTTGTATAACACTGGCAGGTCAATAGCCTATATCTATCCATAAGTTTAGAAGATCTATTAATCTATCGTATTTAGAAATCGCAATAGGGATTTATATAATATTAATCATATATGATGTTTCTAACATCTGCTAACACCAGCTTTGAAAATATTTTACATCATCATGACTTCTTAAGTACTAATTGAACACTGCAGAATGATCACCAGGGCCTAATTTTCATAGAGTTAACAAGAAATACCTACCTTATTCTAGTAAAAATAAACGGGTCACTAACGTATTGTAGGTCGGTGGTCCTTGAAAATGGACTTCTGAAGAGTCCGAAATAGCGTTGCAGGACTATCGATAGTTTGACTATCGCTAGTAGACTTTGATACATAAATAGTCATACTATCGATAGGCCTATCGATAATATCTATATCCAATAGTTCGCAATACTAGTGATGATTGAAATCGATACTATTGAAAGTATTGACAGTATCAATACTATCGATAGGCCTATCGATAGTGTTACTATTTTTCAAGGTCACAATACTATCGATAATCAATACTATTGCTGCAACACTAGTCCGAAACTTTAGTCGGCAACCCCCGACCGTGAATACGTGGTACGTGAATGACGCGTTTATTTTAACTAGAATGTCTAAATCTCACGTTAGTTTTAATGACATTAGTCTACCTAACAACAATTCCACGAAATAACGTTAAAAAAGAACTGATTTGTGATTTGTTGGTAACATCAAAATGGCTAACATCAAAATGTTCTTACATTTAGGTAAGCTTTCGAAAATACTCGATACAATTATCCATACATTTTAAATCATTGGCATCCTTTCTACTGGTGAAAGTACTCATGAACATGAGCAACTTTTTGTATGGGACCGACTCAATCCGATGGAAAAAAAAAATCAGCTGTTCCATACATTTCGGGTGAGTAGGTATTGGAAAATAGTATGGAAAATAGGATAGTAAAAGTTTTTAAAAATGATTTTTTTGAAAATTTTTGTGATGTTTCATTATTTTCATCTTTTCTCCACTAATTAGCAATGTTGTTATCTACAACTATATCTCTAAAAATATATACATCCTAGTGGCAAGTACTTTCCCCATAACAAACTTAAACATTTATCGACTCAGTGGAATACATAACATACAAACAATAAGCAAACACCAACGAAATTAAGTACAAACTATATTAGGACTATTTTGTAGGACACATCGAGAACCCACATTTTTCATACTTTGTGATGAAATAAGTTCAGCTTTGAGTAACACTACAAAACAAAAAGGCCTAAAAAGGCCATTTTGATGAATCAAAATATGATCTAAACGTAAACGGGTAATATTATATTATGATATGTCAAAGTGGCCATTTTACACCCACAGATAAAGGTACAAATGTGATGTAGACAAAAGAATAATACTTACAACTCGTTCAGGCTAACTTTGCCGGTCCGTGGACTGCCCGCACCCCCATACCTATATATTTGGCCTATGTTTATTCTGTCCCTTCCCCTCCCCTTATCGGCAAACTTAGCGCGAACGTGAGTACGTGAACTTTTACATAACACTTAAATAAATAGCATTAAACTTCTATAAACGTGATAAGTCTGTAGAATAAAATAAATAAATTGCAATTTTTCTTCTTTCAATGATTTTGTTTAGGTATATTTTTGTCGCAGGTTCTTATCGAGTTTTACAGATCTCTATTTCCTTTAACTTTTTATATTTTTGCCTAATAAGGATAAACATACAATTTCCACTTAATGTAACCAATTAGATGGCTAAAGCTTGGCAGTAAAATACAGCAATAATGACTAAAACTGCAAGCAAGCTGCAAGTTGGTTGCGGGTAGTTTTCAACTTGTAAAAAATGCGCAATTTACAATTCAAATAACTTTTACGAAAGTGAGACGCCATACCTCTGTGCTTTCGTCAATTGTCTGGTTACGTAGACATGTTTTATTTACATGCTTTCAGGTTTTATGCAAACATAAAATATGTACACAAGTTTTCACCATTTTATTTATAATGGGACAAACAGGTCCTTCTTGGCCTGTTAAAAACCAACGTCTCAGATAGCTACCGTGCGCAAATAATACCTAATAATTACGTAATAAGTAATGAAGTTGTATCCTAGTTAAAATAAACGACGCGAACAGGGGGCCGATTCTATAAAAGATTACAAACGTAGATGTCGTATCTCAAGATCCGCAAAAATCGGTGAACTGTGATTGTATCGGACAATTGTTGCAACTGGCAACATTAATCTTAAAATTGTAGTTTTTTACTTTTATGTAATGGCAATTTTTTGTATTCGATCTCTTCCGTTTGCCTGCTTGGACAATAAAGATGTCGCTTTGATGAGCTCTCGTTTCAATCAAGATTTCAGCCACAATCATACTGTCCAAAAGAAGGAGAAAATCGAACAACAATATGCCTACGCGCCCTCCGTTCTTAATACTCCTTGGCAACCCCTGACCTGACATGAATGACCCGTTTATTTTAACTAAAATGTCTTCACCTCACATTAGTTTTAATTATATACCTAATCAAATTGTAAACTAAAGCAGGCCACCTTATTTTGAATTCTTCGACGAGTGTTGCTTTCCCTTCGGGTAAAGTCCCTCGATACCTTTTCCAAACGGACTTTGTCCGTTCGTCGTCATGTAATAAGATCCTTGGGCACTGAAATGTAAGATACAATTTTTATTTTGTAGTATCAAAGTTTTGAATTTGTTATGTATGATAAAAGTATAGTTTAGATATGTTACTCCAAGTGGATATGATGAAGTTCCAAGACTTGAATCCTTTAGGATACTGTTCAAACAATTAAATGCAAATTTTATGCAATTTTAAAACATCATACAAAAGCTTCAATACTTACTAAAATACTTTTAATAATCTTACCTAGTATCACAGTTGAAACCCATATAAACCATTCCCACTTCAGGGGTGGGATTCTCCCGAAATTTCTGGTAGGATGTGGCGGGGGACGCCGGGAACGCCTCGGGGTTCCGGACGGACTCCGCGAAGAAACGCCATGATCTCCAATGGCTGCAGAGATCTGGAATGTTTATCGTCTTTTTAATATTTATACCTACACGAAGAAATTTTAGATCCCACAGATAATATAATAACTAAAGTAAGATAAAGACATTATATTAAAACGGCTCACGAGCTGTAAGTCGGGAACACCGACTATAGTTTTGGACTTATCAGGAGTCCATTTTCAAGGCGACATCGACACGCCTATGAGTCAGTGCGTTTTAATATAATATCTATCCATAATATGAGCAAACCCAAGACGCAATTTTAACGCAGATTTGTGGCAGAAACATAAAAAAATATATACAGGATTACATTTTAAAACCTATAAAATTTAGCCCAAACAACACGGACTTCAATGCGCCAAAGTAAGAGAAACTTTCCAAACACATGCTTTAGGCCTTAGCCACTTACGATAATATAAATGTCATTTCTTTTCAGTTTAGTCCCAGTACTATATATTTACAAAGATTGTCTAATGTGCGGTATTTTTTTAAGGTGACTCAGGCACTTGCCTTTTTCTTTAGGTACTGCGTGATGAGTAAAAAAATGACGTCAAAAATTAAATATTCCGGTTCATTGTATTGTTAAGTTTTGTTCGGATAGACTAAACGAATAACAGTAATTTGAAATCATTTAACTTTGATTTTTGTAAAAAGAATACTCAATGTCAAAATAACAATAGAAAAGGCTAAGTGAGTTAATTTTTAGTAGGTTGGTAGTAGACCATGGTACCCTCTCGGATTATAAGGACTTTTTAAAATAGGACAGAGTTTATTTTTTAGGACAACCACCCGTGGATAATAAATCATAACATTTATTCTTTTTATCATTTTTAATTAAGGTTATTTTTTAAAACAGATACTCCCATATTGTGCAATACCTATGTTGTGCAATCGCCCATCACTGTCACACGCAAGGTGTGTGATTGAGACGGACTGCGTGATTATCTACAGTAATGCAGCGTAGTTCGATTTTTATTGTGCGTGCAATTATTTGTAGTATGAAATCCCTGAATGACCTACCGTTGACTTTTTTATATATTTTATTCTTACAGTAGTGTTTTGATTATATATAGGTAAATATTATATTATAACTATTATACATTAAGTTCTAAATATATACAATAAATTGGAAATTCTATATACATATCTTCAAAATATTAAAATAAAAAAACCGTACCCGTACCGTACCGTAATGTGTTGATGGAAGTGAGAATCTCAACGGCAAATTGCATTGATGTGCATGCACAACCATTTCAAAATCTCAACTTTTCAACATATCAAATAAGGATGCATATACAGGATGACTTGTATGTCAATAATAATATAATAAGTATGCTTTACGGGCAAAATTAGCCCAAAATATCTACTGAATATGTTCCTGTATATACATTTAAGTACCTATTTGTTTTGCTTATTTAAGGGTTTTAATATAAAAAGCATTATTCCCATAATTTTTTAAATAGAACCGTAACTGTTTTGTTTTCTTTCCTTCTTTCGAAGTTTCTTCTCGGCCGAAGACCTCTTGGAAATTTTGGAAGAAGCAGTTATTTCGTTCAAGTTCGGAAGGCTGGAAACTTGGAAGAAACACAGATGATGTATGAGATTGAAGAAGAGAAAAAATATATGGTATCTAGGAAAATGATTTTCGTATGTATATCAAAAACAGCGTGATGAAGCGATGATTATTGCAAATTATTATGCATGACATGACGTAATGTCTTTCTAAAAGGTACAATAGTAAAAAGTTTTTTAATAAAAAAGCGACGAAAATAGTAATAAAACGATAGTAAAAAAAATTGTATGGGTAAGTAAGCATCTAATATGTATTTACTGTCATGCCAGATGACTTTAGTTGAGGAATCTCGAAGCGTATTTATTTTTAAGCGCTCCAAATGAAGCGCACTAAAACTAGGTATTACTTGAAGCGTTCCTTTCAGAAGCGTTAATGAAATCGATAACAAAAGAAAGTTGTGCTTCGAAGAATAGTTTTGGTGCGCTTGAAAATGGATGCGCTTCAAGGAATAACTTCTTTAGTAGTCTAAAAAGGTACTTACTACCCTCGGAGAGCGGCACGGGCGCGAACCTGGGACATCCGGGCTGCACGCTCTTGCCGCCGTTGGGCCAGAAGTCGGCCGTGCCCGTGCGCACGGGCGCGCCGTACTTGCCCGCGTCCGTGTGGATCACGTCTACGAACTCCGCGTCTTTGCCATTGATGTGCTCCATCACTATGCCGTCCGGGTAGAACGCGGGGAATGCTGGGTCTAGGGCTGTCAATCTGGGGAAATAATGGCGGTACATTAGAGAGAGAGAGATTTTTAGTAAATTAGCTCAGGTGAACTATACATATTTTTAGTTACAACACCTGGAGCCCAATTCTCATGTAACAGAACTTTTTCAGTGTGGTAATTTCTATTCGAAGATGTCGTTTCTACTATAAAGTTCGAATGTTTCAATTATTCGTATTCTGGGGCACGATAGAACAATTACCACTCGAATTGTCTAATGGAACGTACCATAGACAAATTATTACGTTTCATTACGTCGTGTCGTTTTGAAAAACGCTTGGAAAACGATTGTATTTTTTTTTTAACCATTAATTGGTCATTTTCACAAAATCCAAGGTCGTAAGATTATTTTTTAAACTTAAAAAAATATTATTTAACTAAAAATTAATAGCGATTTCAAAAAGTAAAATTTGGAATATATCCTAAGTTGTTTTGAAAAATATGGAACGCATTAAAAAGTTGTCTAGTGTCTTATCAGTGATCGAAGTTTGGTCGTATTTACTATTTACCCTATTTTTTAATAGTTTTGTTACGTTGAAGGAAATGTATAAGAAAAATACGTCAGTGTCGAGAAAATCTCCACTTAAAACCAGGTCCGACCTGAGCTGCAAAAAACAAATTTCATATTTGCTTAACCGCGGCGGCGTGTGCGCGTTGCAATAAGATAGTTTTTTGCACAACACAATGTTCTACTTTCGTTGGCAGGATCGAACAGATTTAGTTTTAAAACAAAAGTGCTCGGTTAAAACTTTAATATAGCATATATATAAACTAATTATATAAATATATATATATATATGTTATCGCTGAAAATTTTAAGTTTCATGCTTGAAAGCTGAAATATTTTCTAAATTTTCGGTACCTTTATGAATTAATCAAGCCGAAAATATGTATTTTTATAAAAAATTACACCGTTGTAACCTTAATAGAGATCATAATCTATATCCTGTATTATTTTTCCACTTCGTAATTAAACTCTAATTAGGTAAATTTCATCATGAAAAATTACAATTATTTCGAATGTGGGGTTCGACCTGGCCTTAATCCATTTGGTGGAAACCCCAAGTTAAAAAGAGGAAAGTTTAATTTTTTCGGTTATAAAAAACGAAGCAAAGAAGAGGTGGATAACATTCTTCGTCAACTAAATTCCCGAAGAAGACTTTAAACTCTTCAAAACTTTCAAACTTTAACAAAAAAAATCGTCAAAATCAAACTAAACTTATCCCCCATAACCTTAAACAAACTCATGTTATCAGCTGAAGTTCGAATACGAGAGAATTGGATTGGTCAGTACCACTCGTTGCATTCGAGTGATGTTCGATCGAAATATTTCGATTGTGAAGTTCTGAGAATACGCAAAATGTGTTGCCGTCGAAAAAAATCGAATTTCCAATTTTTTTACGAACGCGAACTTTTTACGATTGCGTGAGAATTGGGTCCCTGGGATCCTGGTCCTAGGTGCTTGAAGTCGATATTCAATCGGACAAGTTAGGAGAATTGTAGTGGTTCCAATCTCACCATACATTATTTGACCGATTAAAACCACTTGAATGGGACGTGGTTCTAAACGCTAATTCAAAAAGAATTCTTATGCCACTCACACCGTGGTACCAAACCTTTGTAGTGTCAATCGCCCCAATACCAAAGAAAAAATACACTACGCGAACCAATACCCAATCCCCTTATTAAACCACATGAAATGTCATGCAACACACATCATCATCATCAAACATCTGCATGTTGCATGATGCTAATCTAATAGCGATCATAAACCAGTGAATATTTCGTCTGACTTTAAAATAAACTTGCCTTTTAATGGTTTTGTTATATTTGGCCCGAAGCTCCCTTGCCGCGTAGCCGGCCACATGGCTGCCGAGGGAGTGACCAATCACGTGCAGCCTGTCCTGCTGCAGGCCACCTTCCAACAGCGAGTTCAGTTGCTCTGCTGCTGCTAACCCTACCTGAAATACGGAGTGGTAGTAATATGTAAGTTATGACGACTCTTTTTTATGATTTTAATACACATGTTCAGTTGCTCTGTTGCTGCCAACCCTACCTGAAATACGCAGTGGCAATATTATGAAAGTTATGATTATGACGATTCTTTTTTTATGTTTTAATACGGGAACTCACGCGTGTTGTTTTGTTAGTCGGGACCGCCGACTTGTTTCGACTCCGTACTCACCATTGACCGGCACCATCAATGGTGCAGAGGAGATAGTGATACAAAGTCATTGGAAGGTAATATTGTTTTTTCATGAGCAAGTTATTAAAACCCGTCATGTGTTGGTCATGTGAACCTATAGCACCCATAGGATTAGAAAATGATGCACAGATAGACTGTACCATAAAACTAGAAAAATTGTTTTGATGTAATTTGTTTATACTTACATAATGTGCAGTCACGACACATCGTTCCTTCCACATTGTTTTATGGAACGATGTGCAGTCTAAATATCTAAACTTTTCTAAAGCCACAGGAAGTCATCTGACCGACGACGATGACGACAAAGCGACGTTGAAGTCATACCATTAAATCTATCTATATATATAACTTAAAGGTGACTGACTGACTGACAGTGATCTATCAACGCACAGCCCAAACCACTGGACGGATCGGGCTGAAATTTGGCATGCAGGTAAATGTTATGACGTAGGCATCCGCTAAGAAAGGATTAACGCGAGCGAAGCTGCGGGCGCCAGCTAGTGCATGATAAACTTGATTTTATGTTGCAAAATGCAATTGGGCCCAAACATCATGAAATATGAATTATTAAAAGTCAGAATCTAATTTTTGCTTTTGGCTATCAAAAATAATAAAACTTAATTATGTATTATTGTTTTGAACTGCAAATGATAAATTAGCAGAATATGGTTTCATTTTATTACAATGTTAGCATACATTATATTTTCAAATAAGTTACTTATAATGATAAATATAACGTCGAATATACCAAGGACACGGTCCTTTACCTATTCATAAAAAAATACCAGTTTATCCAGTACTATATGAATCTTACAAGACAAGTTCAACCTGTTATGAAAAATCCCAAAAAGTTGGGCTCGTTATATTATATAATCTGAGATCAGATCATGTTAATCAATAAATAAACTAGTACAGATACTTTTGTACGGTCAAGAAATTAATATCCCGGGAAATGAGATAGATTTTCTTTCAAGTGACAGTAATTTGCATAAAAAATAGTATAGGATAAAATATTTTTATTCCTATCTATACATATAATAAAACAGTAAAAATATTTTGTCTGTACATTAAGTATTGTTGACTGAAATGGATAGAGGGACACTTAAAAATAATAATAGAAAGCAAAAATATTTTTTTTGAATTTCTTGTCTGTCTGTCTGTCTGTCTTTCTGTCTGTATGTATGTACGCGTTTCACGCAAAAACTACTGGACCACCTGATGAAGAATCATAACAGAACAGCTAAACTATAAGAAATATGGAAATGGTACTGGTATGGTGATTTTCTGCCCCATAAATAAATATCAATGCACACAAACTAACAACAAAAAACTAACTACAAATTATGCTCTATATTTTAAAAACAAAACCTAGCCTGTGTTTATGATTTTTATTGGAAAATGTATTTACACAAGCTTATAAATGACGGATCACTCCTATTCCAGTCATATCAGCTTTTTAGGTTATATGTATTGTACGAGTATATTGAAGCGGTGGTGGCAGAGTGGAAGGGCGCCCGCCTGTGGATGCAAAATCCCAGGTTCGAATCCTGCTCGGGCTACATGAGTTTGTATACCAATCTGACTCATGTTAGTTTTCATCGACTACCACTTGCTTCCGGTGAAGGAAAACATCGTGAGGAAACCTGCACTCTGGTTGATGATTATCAGCTAGTGTGTGAAATGGAGAAGGCAATGGCAAACCACTCCATTAAAATTGCCAAGAGAGTCGTTGTGTGTTTCATTCCATATAATGACCACGACCCTCCGTCATGAGGAAATACGACTAAAGAGAGAGAGAGTATTGTATACGAAGAGAAAAAAAATAATGTAAGCCGTCTCTGTACGTCGCCTGGGAGAAGTGACACGGAAATCATCATGAGGAAACTTGCATACTAGCTGACTATTTAGTTTACTGTGTAATAGTAGTCATAGTAGTCACGTCTGCCTTTATTTGTCTTGAGAAAAATCTGACAAGGAAGAAAGAATGTGCCAACAGTCGATCTCATTCACTGCATTAGAATGAGGGATCTTCCGAGACCCAAATTAAAAAAAAAATAGTTCCAGATGACTTCATAGATGGCGCTTAGTAAAAGGCGAGAGAAAAAGTTCCATACAAAAAGCAAAAAATTCATGGGATTGGCATTTTATAAAAATAAAACTTAGTAAAAAAACAACTAAAAGTAGGTATCAATATTGTGAGTTGTGCAACTCTCAAACTGTTAGTGATTTTTTTTCTGCCTCTGGTTGACAAGAAAAAGCGCACCATATAGGTTCAGCCATTATTACGACTCGGCTTCCATAAAACGCTATCTGTTGAGACTTTTTTATACTGATTTTTTTCTTCACAATTTGAGTGTGACACATTAGATAAGGAAGAAAGAATGTGCCAACAGTCGATCTCATTCACTGCATTAGAATTAGATTCAGATTCATTTAAATTTGTCAGATATAGGTATAATGGTATTACATATTATTTTAAATAGTTAGTGCTCAATGCTGCGCCATTTGGAATAAAAATTAGATGTTTTCCATCACTAATACTTATAGTATTAGTAGTAGTATTATATTATTATCTGTACTAATACGATATGTGAGTCTTACCTTTTTTGAATTCCGAACAGCATTGACTAAATACGAGCCGTGAGACATATTCGACCAGTCCAGTAGAACTACGTTTGTCCCAGGCCTAGCTTCTAAATACGCGCTGACCATGACCTGAAAAATGGAAATTGAAAAACTTTAAATGAAAAAAATATAGTTTTGAAAACAAAAGCGGGGTAACGTGAACATAATATCGAAAAATAGACATAGGTAGATAGACTTTAAGAGTTTTAAATTATTTACTTATAAGTTTGATTGAAAGTATTGGAACATATATTAGTTTGATGTTACGAGTATCTTCTACGCTTCATGCACACTAATTGAAGAACCACCAAAGTTATCATATTTTAAGTAAGTACTTAATTTGGTTTGATTTTTTTATCCACTAATAAATAAACATTTCCAAATATTGTTTTCCTAATAAAACTGCTTTCCGATAGTAACACGTGATGATTTTCAAGGACAACCTATGGTCAACCAGTTGTAAGCGTCATTTTATTTTAAGCAAAACTAGTCTATAAATCGTTAATTAAATTATAATACGTAAAATAAAGGTTTAATGCGTTGATATTGAATCTATCAAACAATACTAACTATAATTTTAATACTCGTACTAAGAAAATATGCCCATTATGAAACATAAAAATGTAAATGAATTTTAAGTCAGGTGTTTAAAATACACGGAGTTAAACTTGTAGTAAAGTATATTTTAAAAGATGGATTAATTTAACACTAGTTTACACTAGTTTTGTTGCATCGAAGTTACTAGGTTTTTGATAGACCTATATGTGTGGACTGTAGATCCGATTATGAATTAAAAATTATTTTTTAATTATTTTTTGAGACAGTGGTTCTATAATTATTAACATGTTTTATAGCTGTAGGCCTTTGCCCAGCAGTGGGACACATCACCAGGCTAAAAAAAAAAAAAAAAATAGCTGTAAATATTAAAATACTGTAGATACAAACAAAACAATACAAAAGTAAAAAAAAAAACAATAACAACTAAAACAGATTACAACAATATAATTTATACAAAGCAATATAATTTTAAATATTAAAATTTTTCATTCCCGCAAAAACTTTTTATGAAAGTTGTGTTAATTTTTCCATAAATTTTACGTTTATACTCCTTAAAAAAGTACCTTGACCTTGATTTTATAGTGATTAGATATTCTACACATTGAATTCTTCAGGAAACTAACCCTGGCGGCCTCTGACACAAACCTCAAAGACAATGAATAAAATATCACCTGAACACTTTCTTGCTGGGCTGTCTCGATGAAGCCATGAATGTATAATACTGTGGGGTTATTTTGGTCGAAGCCTTTGATTTCGAAGAGCCGACGGGCTTGAGACAGCGGGAAGTCCACGTATTCTTCAGCCGTGATCCTGAAAAACCAGTAGTTATGATTTTAATACGGATACTAACGTGTGTTGTTAGCCGGTACTGCCGACTAGTTTCGACTTCATACGGAAGTCATTTTCAAAACGAGTTTGGACCGTCTTTCCGACGTGACACGTGATCTGTATTAATCATAATGTCTATTTCACACGTTAGTTTTAATCAAACCAGTTTGTTATCGATGAAAAAAATTGAACACCGGTAACTTCGGGGTAAGTACCATAAAACCATAAAATGAGGAAGTAGGTAGGTTAAGTTTAGAAGTAAAACAAATTAGAAACTATATTTTGAGGAATACATGAGACGGATTTCACAAAATTATACAAACGAGACTTTAATTGTTCCAACTTATACTTGAGCCGGGACTTAAAATTTAGAAATAGGTATATTTTTGTTGTGAAATACGAAACTAATAAAAAAGTGTAGAATACTTTTTAGAACAGCAGCTTCTATACAAAACGTACAAAAATATGCGACGTCGTTTTTCTATGAAAACATGAGCAAATACTTATTAAAAATCAAACAATTTATACAATTTTCATATTTAAACACAAACTATTGTATGAAAGGTTAAATCTGAAGAAAAAAACGGGTAGATATTATTAATACATATTATCACGTCTTTTTCCTTTTTTTTTGATATTATTAATAAACTATAAATCTGTACAAACTATAAATCCCACTATGTTTTAGACTCGGAATGCCCTTTAGCGAATCTCATTAACCCTACAAATCACTGTTTTACTTAATAACCGAAGCCGTGTCGGTGCGACCTTGCCAGAGTAATCATGCGTTGTTCGCCATAGCGTGCCGTCGATGGCAACAGAACGTGTATTTATTGTGGTATCAAGTCCACAAAATAGTAGACACTATATCATTTGCATAAATCGAATATTTAGGTGTTGGTTACAATTTTATAATATTCAAGTTGAAATATTCGGGTCACTCATGTATCTGGTCAGGGGTTGCGACTATAGTGTGGTGAATGAATGCATACTCCCATACTGTGGATGGAAAAGTCGAAAGCGGAAAATTTTATTTTGGAACTTTGTTTGGACTAGTTAGGAGATAAACATACTAAAAGTCCTGGTCCCAGCTATGAGCTTCAAAAAACGGCCGATTTTCAAAAATGTGTTAATTGTTAAATTTTAATATATTTCCAGGGTAACTGGTAATAAGATGCTATCATCTCAGGGGGTAGTAAGTACTGTTATTTGAATTGATTTGACCCTATACTATCCAAAAGTTACTATAGTTTTGGGCTTTTCATCAGTCCATTTTCAAGGCAAGTGCGGAACAGCAGAACGTCAATAACCAGTTTATCTCACATTAATTTTAATGATATAATTTCATAATAGTGTAAATCAATGGTGGACTGTGCAAAACACCTGGCGCATCGAAGTGACGGCAGACTGAGCAAATAATTGACTGAATGGTAAAACAAGTGTCGGACGAGCTGTCATGAGATGGGTGGACGATATAATCTCAGAAGCAGATCGTACGTGGTTGAGTGAAGCAGTATACTCGTAATGTTAAATAATAACTTACTATTAATAGTCTACATATTTTTATTTTGACAATATGACAATATAATATGTGGGGAGAGACGGACTACGGAGAGGATTCCTAACAAATCGTAATCCTAACCAATATTAAATGCGAAAGTTAGCTTGCTTATTTGTTCATTACCTTTTCAAGCTTTATCTACTGAACCAATCTTCCTGAAATTTTGCATACACATAGTTAGAAGTACTGAGAAGGGCATAGGGTACCTTTAATCCCAGTAAAAAGCACTGTAGGAATTTAATGCGGGCGAAGCCGCTGGCAAAAGCTAGTAATAAATAAACAATGAAAATCAGAGGGTTTTAGAGTCTTGTCATTAAAACTTACCCGTTATAAAACCGCAGATAAATATCCTCGACCCGATTGCTTCTGTCTGGTAATATGCCTGCAATCAAACAAGCTTTTCTTTAACATGCCAGTAATGGAATTTATGATGAAAGCAAACCAATTAATGCTCTTATTGTTTTTTTCTTTTGATTTC
The DNA here is from genome assembly GCA_018467065.1 of Ephestia elutella. Taxonomy (NCBI): domain Eukaryota; kingdom Metazoa; phylum Arthropoda; class Insecta; order Lepidoptera; family Pyralidae; genus Ephestia; species Ephestia elutella. The sequence goes on from CM031575.1 coordinate 5,670,356, forward strand.
GCTCCGCATGAAGTTAAAAAAAAGTTTTTTCTCACGAAGAAGAGAATATCTCTTCTTAGTGAGAAAAAACTCTTTTTTAATTTTTCATGATATTATTGTTTTATTCGTAATTTGAATCTCGTAGATAAGTACAAATCTGTAATGTCCTAAAAAAGAGTTTTTTCTCACGAAGAGAATATCTCTTCTTAGTGAGAAAAAACTCTTTTTTAATTTTTCATGATATTATTGTTTTATTCGTAATTTGAATCTCGTAGATAAGTACAAATCTGTAATGTCTGTAAACTCAACTTGACCTATGTTTAATAGGGTAGGCCGATTTTCAAAAATTTCGTAGGATTCTAACTCAAGGGGTCTCAAAAGTTGCGTAAAAATATACTTAGTTACTTTAGTTACTTTTAAACTGTTTATTTTTTTTTTTTTATTTAGGTACTTTTAAATCTCTACCATAGCTCAAAATTTTAAAAATAATAAAAAAAGACATGTTGGTTTAAAAATATTTCTAAACTGATTTGAAAGACAATAAAAGTTTATTTGTGACCAGAACAGACCAGAATAACATAAAAATGTAATTTTTAATTATAACAGTACAAAAGCATTATGAAAAATAAAATCTCTTTTGTTGTTATGATTTCGCTTATTTTTAGCATTCATCACACACAACAAAATTTTGACTTTTAGGTTTGATGCCTCAAAGCTGTTTTGTTTTTTTTATAGACCTTTATTATATGAGTGGAATTTATGTACGATTATAATTTTTTCCTATTAGATTTCAGAAAAAAATTGTGTCAAAAACGCAAAAATTCTGTGTTTTGCTAATAGTTTGAGATAGCATTGTAATAATAATTTCTATAAATTTTGGCAAGTTTTATGGCTGAAAATAATATAATAGTGTTCAATATTACGATGCAATTAAATTTAAAATTTTAGAATGTATTTTCTCCCCGCAATTTTTTTTTTAAATTTGTTTTCATTGTTCTATACATGTTACGGTTATAGTTTAGTACGGAGAATATAACACAAATTAATAAAAAACTAATGGGGGTTAAGAAACATACATACATACATAGAATCACATCTTTATCCCTTACGGGGTAGACAGAGCCAAGAGTTGTGAGACTCGAAGGCCACGCTTAGCTGAATAGTGGGCTCTCTGATGGAATGGAGATTCAGGTATAGTGAGAGGGTTGCTAGCCTATAATGGAGGAGTCCCCAGTTTAAAGCCCTATCCCTCGATTGACTTTTACAATCTGCGCGGGAAGAGAAGCAGCTGGCACATTCTATGTTTTTTCTTCACTCCCAGACCAGCATGAAGCATTCAAATTAATCTATTTAGATATTATATATCGCATTTCAGAGTGAATTAAGATACAAGTATTTGAAGTTGAAAATAACCATTTTCGTAAATGTTCAAAAGTCGGTACAGAGCATAATTTATCGAATACATTTTTTTTTTTATTATGATGGTGTAATCCTATCGCATATTTTAAAACCCCTTGACATTTTATTTTCAATTTTTTTTAAAAATCGCCCCACCCTAATGTTAAATTCGATTGACAGAATAAAGTTTATTCGGAATTTTTCCGAAGAAAAAGTAAATAAATAGTACCTACAAATACAGATTTAGAATGGAATTTAGGGTATTCTAAATCTATCGGTACAATATTGTCTAGCCTCAAATTTAATGAAGGCTCATTTATGGGAAATGCCGACGAAATTATATAATTTTTGTTAGGTAGGTACAGGAAATATTTAATATTGAAATTTGCGTCATGCAGTATTTCCCGGAAGCCAACCTGGGGCACTCTATACTAATTAATTAGACACAAAGTAATATTTTCCACCTAAGAGAAATAGTGCAATTTCCCTATTACTCCTACTATGTATAAGTAAGTATTTGTAGTCATCATGACTGGAGGTTTATTTTATATTGTACTAATTAACATAAAATCTAGCAAATAAAGAAAATAGCCGCATATTTTTTTATCAAATGTATCATACAAATTTTAACCATCATAAAAATAATGAGTTTCACTATAAACTGTATACAACTATAATGTAATAGATGTATGTCTGTGTGTGTAGGTACCTACTTTAAATGACTTGACCTAGACCACTAGGATATTATATAATTTGTGCCTGGTACCTAAGGTGTCTGATTATTCATTTATTAAAAAAAATAAAGATTGTATATAGTACTTACATTATTATATTATACTTACTACTATTCGTTTAATAAATAATAATTACAATAAAACATTACAACGAAACATTAAATAAAACGAAATATACATTTAATAAAACATTAAAATGAAATTAAAGAAATTAATTAGGAGTTAAATTAAATTTGTCGATGCTATGCCAATGTTCAGTTAGTTATAATCGAAATATCAATGGTGTTTCAATAGTTAAAAATATTCCTTCCATATTTATACTGTGGTCTAAAGGTAAACTGAAAAATTAAGGAACTATAATTTGATTAAAAGTAACATGAGAAATAAGTAGTCATGTTTCCGGTGTTTCCGGCTCACAGCATGCGTGAGTGTCCGTAAATAATAACTATAACTAAGGGACTCTAAAAATGAAATCTAATGGTTCTTTAAAAAATACTGATGAAGCCGTGACACATAAACGTTTTCATCACAAAATAACAAAATTAAAATGAGCACAAAGGCATAAACTAATGTATTTTTAGATTTTACTTCCAAACTGAGATTTCCAGAAGAAAATCGTGAAGAGATTTTCTTCAGTGAAATTTTAAATGGTTTCGATAAATCTATCCTGTTACTAGTTATAAAAAACAGTGCGATATTACTTTTCTACAATAATCATGTCTGAAAAATAAAAGTTTGTCGCATTTAATTTTGAACAAACAAGCTCTCAACTTCGTATTTTTATTTTTTTGTTGCGTATTACCAAATAACAAGTTTCCTGGAATACAGATTTTTGTGGACTATAGGTTCCATAGTCTGTAAAATTTTGTTTTGTAGTACTTATGACAATGTGTGATACTTTTTTTATACTAGTATAACAGGGATGTGGTCCATCTGATGACACTCCTAATGTTGTATGCGTCAGGGAGGGTAACGCTTGCCTGAAAAAATCTTTTCACGCTCCTTCTATATTGAAGCTTCTTGGGAAAACCATGACAGGGAATTCATTGCATAATCTTTGAGTACGCATAAAAACTATTTTCAAATATTTAAGTGATTCAATCGTCGTCGTGTTAGTCCATTTACAATGCGTGTAAACCAACGCGTAATGTTGCGATCCATGCACGCGTCGCCCATAAGTACTGAGTACACGTATTGTGAACCAGTCCTGTACTATCTATATTTGGATCCTCATGTCATCAAACATGACAGCCTGACCTACCCCGCAAGGGCTCGCTCTGACCTGGATTGTGCAATTAAAAATTCATCTTAGACGTCTTCCTCTATCCGTTTATAGAATTGACGGATGGCCGACTTGTTACTTTGAATTTTATTTATTTATTTAACCTTTATTGAACAAAAAATACAAAGTACAATAGGAGGGCTTAATGCTAAAGCATTAGGTATCTACCAGACAATTCGGGTCATGCAAAAAGTTTTACATAGATATACATAGAAAAACACGTTACTTTTATACGACTGCTTTTTGTTGAAAGTGGACATTGGACCTTATATTGGACCGAAGTAATAGATATCAATAACAGAGTCAATCAGTGCGTAAGAAGTTTATCATCGGTCATTAATTGGCATATTAGTTAAATTTTCGGCACTATCTAGTTTGTAGCATAGAAATAATAAAATTATTATTACTTTCACTTACTTGTTTGAAGTAAAAACATTAATTTAACAATATTGTAACGGTTTGTATCAAAATAAAGCGAAAACATTATGATTTTACAAGCTTCGAAACGCACCAAGATCTTTCTTGGCTGTTTTCGCTAAATATGTAGTCTTCATCTAAATAGCCTATTACAACATAAATATTTTATTTTTAATAGGAGAGTATTTAAGTCTGTGCCTATTACATAAATCAAGAATATTCAGAACTCTAAAGTCTATATTTTCTTCTTCATCATATTTTCGAATTCGACCGGTAGTTATAGTAATTTAGCTCTTCCGCTTTATAATATTAGTGTAGACAATTAGTCGTTCATTATCAATATCAATGTGAACCTTGATTCTGCCGAATCATTTTATGTGCGTGAGCATTGATTGGAGTTTATCACGGAAGAGGGCATACATACATCTTGAGACATATAGTCTTAAAGAAGTTATATGGAAGCTATCCGAACCACTGATCCAATATCATCATCATTGCTGCAGCCTTTGTTTTGTTCGTCTTCGGACATAGGCCTCCTCCATACTCTTCCATGACTCCCTGTCTCTAGCCTTCCTCATCCAGTTGTGACCGACATGTTTTCTAATATCGTTCGTTCGACGACCCCTTCCCTTCGTGGTCTCTCTAGGTCTCCACTCTAACACTCGTCGAGGCCAACGATCGGTGCCCATACGCGCTATATGTCCTGCCCATCTTCACTTATGACGTTCTATAGTGGTCATCACGACTGTAACCCCGGTCTTTTGCATGATCCACTCGTTTTCGGTCTAATATTCATATGCTAAGCATCGACCTTTCCATTGCTCTTTGCATAACTCGCAGTTTTTCGGCTCCAATATACTCGATGATAATAGATATTGATATTCATTCATATATATCAGGGTATCTAATAAAGAAAAGAATTAGGACATCGTATTTCAGAGCGGAACCACGGAACCATGATGGTCGTGCCTTATCGTATCTGTTTCAAAGGAAATCCATCTAGGAAAGGAAATTCTACGTTGAATGGCTATCCATTCAACGTAGAAATGGCAAAAGATTGGTAAGAAATAATAAAACTGTAATGAAATAAATAGGAATAAGTCACACAAATTAAGCTAACCCCAAAGTAAGTTGCCTTATGTTGTGGGATCGCTGAGTTACTAGCTCAGCGATTTATAGCAATATATCATTTGACTTTGTTTTGTTATTAACTTACGTAACTCAAATGATACGAAGAACTTTCCATTGTTTTTTATATTTTCCGCTGGGAAAATGTCCGTTACATAATGTGGGAAAGTGATCATATCTATATATACATATATAAAATAATAAAGTTTTTTTACTCAAACTCTACGTTTGAAAACTATGCTTTTCCCTCGGGGGAGGCGTGATTAAATATCGCTTTTTTAATGACTTAACAAATTATATTTACCAAGCCAACCAACTCAACATTTTTCTTTCAAAATTTATAACCCTAGGATTAAATGTCAGAGATGATTTTAGGAAACCAAATAATCTTTATTTCATGTTTCTATGATTAGCGACTTAGGTTGTATCAATCAATTATATAAAAAAAGATTAATACGTATTACTTAGCACATTATTAAATAATCTGTGGTATTAGGTAGATACGTCCACTTTATTTCAGTAGTTGCGAAAAAATCCTTATGGTACATATAAGTTGGTTTAACCACCGACAATATAATCCATACTAATATTATAAATGCGAAAGTTTGGATGTGACTTTGTGAGTTTGTGAGTTTGTGAATTTGTGAGTTTGTGAGGATGTTTGTTACTCAATCACGCAAAATCTACTGGACGGATTTCGATGAAATTTGGTACAGAGGTAGATAATGACCTGGAATAGCACATAGGCTACTTTTTATCCCGGGAAAAAGCACTGTTCCCGTGGGAAATTCACGCGGGCGAAGCCGCGGGCAAAAGCTAGTATAATATAATTTATACAATATAATTTACGAGGCCAAATATTCGCCTCAAGCTTCGTCAAAAACCAACAATAAAATAATAATTAATACTAATTATTAATTTATTGTTAATTTTTTAATTTAGCTTATTCTTATAAAAAGTTCATGTACTATGATAAAAAAATAAATATATAACTAACATACATCTATAAAGATAGTATATAAAGAAAGCCTATCATCATCAGGCTTTCTTTTTTAAACCATCTTAAGATTTAAACAGGAATTTAAGTATGATAAAACATGAGCGACAGACGAGTAGTTGTGTGAGAGTTAATTTATCAATCGCAACGACATTACATTGGTTCATCAGTGTGGACTGTCCACCATTGCGCAATGAATACAGGAATGCTGTAAATTGCCTCCAATATAAGGGACCAATCGATTCTATTAGCTGAGTGTACTTGTGTTGTGTCCAGACATAGAATATCTTTATGGCTCCTAAACAGTCTCTTAATCATCGTTTAATTTAAAAACAGGTTTAGTAAAATATATGATTAACAAAAAATAAAAACACACAGAAACAACAACAGGTCAACAACAACTACATGTCTTATTTTTAATGATGATGTAAGAACAATGTTATAATGAAACGACATAGAAAGTTGACGGTTAAGGTTTTCTTCCGGCATCTAATCTTACGTTCGGGATTTGACTTGGATTTCCATGACCGGTTAGTTGTACTGTCACTTGTGTAATACTTTCTTAAATTAAAAAAAAACTAGACCAACAAGATGTATTAGATGTAGGCGTTGCTGGCAAATATTTTTTTTTGTGAGACCGATCTTTTAATTTTAATACACGTTTGCCTACTACACTACTACAAACATTATAAACAATTTTTTTGAAATTCGTTTTAGTTTAATTAAATTCGTAAGTCATGTTTACACAATAAAATAATACAGGATAAAAGAATAACAATCTTTCTATAATTTCTTAATGCGTTAAGTTATTATAATTAGACATTAATTATATTATTTATTTCAAGGACGATGCTTCCGCCAGAGTTTAAAGTAAAATTATGAATGATTATAAGAAAAAAAAAATGGAATGTATTTTGCGCTCACGATGTTGCAAAGGCCACGAACATGTTTTAGTAACTATTCAGAGTGCAAATTGCTCATTCGGTACATATTGGTCGGTTAGAAATGACGAAAATTAACGACTGCCTAGCGATCTCGATAATGTGAAAACCTGTACAAAATATATCAATTTTGTCATAAAAAACTCCTGCATTGAATGTTCAAAAATGTAAATTAATTCACAACTAAATTCATAAAATCGAAGTCTGAAATTTTACTAATAAGTTTGGATATGGAAAATGTTTAAATTGAAAAAAAGTATAATCTGTACATTGTACAGACACACCTTTTATACTGTTTCATTATATGTATTGATATTCCCAAACCAAGGAGGGTTTGGGAATATCACATACTTTTTTTATCATAAAAACCCCTGCATTTAATAGTAAAAAATGTAAATTCATTCACACCTAAATTTATAAAATCGAAGTCTGAAATCTTAATAATAAGTTTTCTTTAGGAAAATGTTTGAAATTGAAAAAAAGTTTATCTGTACATTGTACAGACACACTTGTTGTACTGTTTTATTATATATGTATTGATATTCTCCAACCCTCCTTAGCATTTTTTTATCATAAAAACCCCTGCATTTAATAGTAAAAAATGTAAATTCATTCACACCTAAATTTATAAAATCGAAGTCTGAAATCTTAATAATAAGTTTTCTTTAGTTGTTAAAATGTTTGAAATTAAAAAAAAATTCTGTACATTGTACAGACACACTTTTTTTACTGTGTTATTACATGATAATCCCCAACCCTTCTTAGCCCTAGGTCACAAATCAATTTATTTATAGGCAGCTGTCTTAATACACGAAATTAATGAGATCAATAAGTAGATATCGACTGTGGCACAACCATTTGCTAATTAATTAATAAATCTTTCTTGTTCATTCTTTCCTAATTACATTATTAGTTGAGTCCGGGAAAATTGCCTACTTCGATTACGAATTAAGGGTCTTGGATACCTTGAGCTTTGACTTTGACTTTGAATATTAAGGGGGGTTAGGCGGTCAGCGAAAATTCATATGAAGCGGCTGAGGCGGGGGGGGGGACGTCCCGGTTGCGCGCCATTCACATTTTTATCAAAAAGTTAATAGAAATGTTTAGTTTTTCAAAAATTTAAATCAGTCACGAAATCGAAAAGGTAAAATACCTTTGTGTTGGTGATTTTAAAACATTTTTTATTATAAAACACGGATGTTATCTGTATTCATATGAAATTTTAGAGGTAACTTCAGGATTTTTTTCTATCGAGCAAAAATTTTCCCATCGTGTTTTGGAAACAGTCCTCCCTTTAAACATACGTTCTACAATACATATCAGAAATTTCAGGGCGAAAACTCTTCAATTCTTTAAACAGCAGCTTATAGAAAACAGCCAATATTGCCGTTTTCACTTACTGAGAGCCCTTAATTCAACTCCTGGGGCTTCCGTAGGAATTTCGGGATAAAAAGTACCCTATGTGCTACTAAGGACCATTCTATTCGTGTACCTACCAAATTTCATCAAACTCGGATTAGCGTGATAGAGTAACATATTTGCAATAATATTACCAAGAGAGAAATATGACTCTAAAATAAATTTGAGATGATATTGCTGTTAAATAAAATACTTCATCAAATCAGAGTTTACGGGAAAAATTAACAGACAGAGGAAAACCATCCTCTATTTTACAGTCCAATTTTGAGTTGCTAATAAGTATAATTAGTTCTATCGTATTGATATGAAAGGATGGTGCTCATTATGATAAATACAGGATGTTTTTTAAATCATTGGCATCCTTTCTACTGGTGAAAGTACTCATGAACATGAGCAACTTTTTGTATGGGACCGACTCAATCCGATGGAAAAAAAAATCAGCTGTTCCATACATTTCGGGTGAGTAGGTATTGGAAAATAGTATGGAACAACAGATTTTTTTCCATCGGATTGAGTCGGTCCCATACAAAAAGTTGCTCATGTTCATGAGTACTTTCACCAGTAGAAAGGATGCCAATGATTTAAAAAACAACCTGTATTTTCAGTTCCATTTATACGGGAAGATGCTAAAAGAGCTTATTTTTTATTAAATCCCGTATTTTCAAATCTCGATAGTAGCCGAGCTAAATCTCCTTTTCCTTATAAATTAGATGATACCTTTTTTAACAAGATTATATGTAATAGGATTACCATTAGGATATTCTCATGTATTCGATTTTAGGATTCCGTAGATAATGGTAATTGAACAGAGATGTAAAAAAATGTGTAAGTAAGTATAAGTAGGTACATAAAATGCATTTATTTATATTTTCACAAAACTTTTTCCACAGTGTATTTTACTTATTTTTTTGATTTTATGGGTATTTATCATACACATTGCTTGGTTCTTCCTTGTATTCGTACAGCGAATAAAAAATATATACCTAGGTATATTATTCGAAATAAATGTAGCTGTAATTAGCTAATTCTCAGATTTTTATTTGTTTGGAGGCTATGGAAAGCAGATGTGTAAATTTTCTCTAACAAATTATAATAAAAAAAAATACTTTTTATCAGTTAGCGTTAGTAACCGTAGGTCAAGTCTCAAGGTTTAGCATTAAGTGCACTACCGTCTTTTACCTAGATGCATTTATGACGCTAGCTAGGGTATGACGTCTCTCATGGGTTTCAATAGTAGTGTTAATAACACACTTCGCAAGAACAGTGTAAATAGTACTTTACATATCGGGAAAAGGCACTGATCCCGTGGGAAATTACGCGGGCGAAGCCGCGGGCAAAAGCTAGCACTTGAAATGAAATTGCTTATCAACGCAGAGACGAAACCGCTGTACGTACGTAAAAACAAAAATGGGACCACCCATTTTGTTTTCCACCATTTCACCCGGGGAGAAGCCGAGGGAAAAAGTAAAGAACTTATAATGTTCATGAGACGTAGAAGGCCTTAAAATATTGCGGCAATATTATAAAGTTGCATGAGTTAGACTTTGAGAAGAAGTCAAGGTCATGATCTATTATTCTTGAACAACTTCAGTCTGTAAGTTACGTAAATTCATTCGATTTTAAATCCAAATTCATATTAATTTTATCTTATACTAGCTTTTGCCCGCGGCTTCGCCGCGTGAATTTCCCACGGGAACAGTGCTTTTTCCCGGGATAAAAAGTAGCCTATGTGCTATTCCAGGTCATTATCTACCTCTGTACCAAATTTCATCGAAATCCGTCCAGTAGATTTTGCGTGATTGAGTAACAAACATCCTCACAAACTCACAAACTCACAAATTCACAAACTCACAAACTCACATCCAAACTTTCGCATTTATAATATTAGTATGGATTATCTATTTAAGACATTTTCCCTTTATAGACTTCAATTTCTAAGTAAATCAAAAACTTTCGATACAGTTTTATTCTGTAAAAGTTCAGTCATTAATTTATTTATTAATTTCTGTACACAACAATTACATAGATAGAAAACATAAAATATAGTAAAACAGTCATTCAGTGTAGTCAAAAAAATATAGAAATTAAGTTAAAAGTTGTACTTTATATTTTGTACTTCTATTTACTGATGACTAATATAGCATGATACTTAAATTGACGGATAAGATTAAAAAATACGAAAACTGTGTTATTTGTGAATAAGTAATGTTGATAACGCTTATCTTAGACATTTATCAAGGGCGGAAAGCAATTTAACATTTTAGCAATAGATATTAAATTATGGGTTTACGACCGCCTGATTTTACTGATAAGATGAACCACGTGCTCCGGACATTGCCGAGGACTCACGAAAATGCACGAAACGACTTGGCAGACGTAAATAGTTGTGAACTTTTGAAACAAGGCGTACCTACTTCGGTCAGATTCGCGTTGGATTCGCGTACTCTCACAGAGTTGAAAATTTCATTCATGAATGAAACATTGTAAATAACATTCAAGAAACTAGTTCAACGCTGCCATTACGAAAACATCAAAACATAATTGTAAACACGCACAAATTCCGTATTGTATCACGTTTAACGCGGCAAAGGTATGTTACGAGGAAACAGTTGCAAGAAAACTCAACTCCATGACAAAAAATCCTGTGTTAATTGCTAAAATACTAGCGGGATCACTGAGATTCATCTCACATTGCTGCAGATAATTAGGTAATGTATTGAGGAAGCTGTGATTGCTTGTTCCGTACCTGTTCCCCACCAATACCGCTTCCAACTGTCTGTGACCGCGCGAAACATGGCGCTTCTACCGCACGTGCGTTGCCGGCAGCGCGTGACGGCTAACTGTCTCATTCAGATTTACCTCCAATCGACGGCGTTCTAAAATATTTAAAATCCGAATATTAACTTCATAAAAACAAAGGCAACCAGCCAGGTGTAACAGTAGCGTAATTAAATCTTAAATCATCAAGCACTTATTTTTGGGGTTAGGTTTGATGAAGAGGGTCTTATGTAGTAACCGACAAAGGGCTCTCGTCGCACCCTGATTCAATTAATCTGTAATTAGAGACGAGAGTGCTCTTAATGTAGTCCGGATTTGACACCCTGGCTGTTACTGATTTAAATGGAAATTTGACAGCTTTCCCGGGTGTCAGTCATTCTTACAATACTATAGGAATATACTTACTTAATAGGTAATGTACTTATTTAGGAATAGCATTTATAATAGTTGAATTTTATTGTTTTCAAAGTAATACCAGTGGTATTCGTTCGTGGTAGTTATTGGAATAAATCGTCGCAACAACATTAAAAATAATTATCTACAGTAGCACTCATCTAATTAAAAATTGAATTAGTATAGGTATCGTTGCGAATGATATTTTCATGGGAGATAATGACAAATAATTTAAGACAAAAGTAGGCCTACCATGAACGCTTATTGCGATCCAGTTTAGGACCTAAATGGATAAAAGTTATGTTTGAGTATGGTCAAATAACTAGGTAGGTAATAGCACTTAAAATTAAGTTAGGTTTTTAATTTTTTTTCGCAAATAATGACTTACAAAAATGTATTTTAAAGACATCAGAACACATTAGGCCTAAACGGTTATTTTGATAATTTTTGAGCTTGAGTTATCAATAACAAAATTATAGCAGCCGATAAAACTGAATCGAGAATCATGAAATTTGTACCCGAATGGTTTCATAACATAGTAAGCATCCGCCAAGAACCGATTAACGTACTTACAAAGGGAAATGAAGCACCTGTGTTTGCTCTGTTTGAAAAGTGAACCTAGGAATGTTAAAAATAGTTGTGTTGAGAAAATGAGTTTATTTTCAGGAAATTGGGTTAATTTTCTTTCTTTATCTAAACAAGACTGGATGCCACAGACATATAGTAATCATGGAAGTAATAATTGTACAACAAGTAGAAAAAAATATTTCTGTGCTAGATACAAGTTAGATGGATGCGGGCAACGCAGGACCGGTTGTTGTGGAAATCCTTGGAGGCCTTTGTCCAGCAGTGGACGTCTTTTGGCTGAGAAAAACGTGGATCAACTACCTACTGAGATATTATCATCGAAATACAACTACTTGCATAATATCTCGATGGATATTATGTTTTCTGCATGGAAGTAATAAGCACTTACGAAGTACTTGTTATTTCCATGGTAAGTACTCTGTATTTCGATGGGATCAACTTATTTTCTTTTTTGACGTCTTTCCTTCAACTACACTGGGGGAAAACGCTTCTAAGTTTTCCTCAGCGAGGACGAAATTTATTAGAATTTTCGCATTTACCACTCTTTTATATATCTAATAACGAAAAATTTTACCTTAATTTACTATTTTACTATAGAATAAAAAATTACCGGCAGCTTTTTTGCAAAATCAAGACAGGAAGATCTTTCAATCATGGAAGTAATAAGTACCTTTGAAGTACTTACTACTTCCATGCTTTCAATTTCATAAAAAAAAGGATGTTTATTCTACGGTCTATCCCATAGTCATAGAATTAAAAAAAAAATTCCTAACTTATGGTTGGACCTCATAGTCTAACTAAGATTGGACCCTCAGGGTGGACCACTGTACTCTATGATCAATATTAATCGCAGTTCAACAAGTATGAGAAACCTGATTTTTTTAAATATAAAAGATGGGTTTGCTCTTGACCACAATCTTGATAATACTAACATAACATTATTCAAATTCGTGTAGGCGACGCCACAGAAATATTTTATTTAAAGGGCGAATACAAATCATTTTATTTCTGTGGAGGTGAAGTCGGTTGGAACCTTATAAGTACTGTAATGAAGAAGGTCTCTTAAAAGTTTTAAGACCTTTTTCAGTCCAGTCCATAAAGAATAAGAAATAAACAAATAAGAATTTACAAAAGATTATCGAATGTTTTGGCCTACGGATATGCAATAAAAGAATAGTATTGTAAATAGTGGTTTTAATCAATTACTCACGTAACGACCATATCGTTACAGTACCTAGTCGTTTGTAAACCATGTTTTGTCACTTTCTAAAAAACAGTCTCAAATCACCTGAGTCGATCAAGAAGATTTATTTATTTATTTAGAACTTTATTGCACAATTTTTTAAAATTATGTACAAATGGTGGGCTTACTTCTCTACAATTCAACCATTAGACCAAACAAAAAGTAGTAAGGTGGTGCGATAAAGTGCAACGCGAAAATATTACTAGAGCTTCTTGATACATTGCTCTTCAAATAACTTATTTGATACGGTTACTATACAAATATAACATTCGAGATATATATCAAACTAGCTTTTGCCCGCGGTTTCGCCTTCGTGAATATCCCTTTGGGAACAATGCTTTTTCCCGGGATGAAAAGTACCACATGTCCTTCTCAGTGCTTCTAACTATGTGTGTACATTTCAGGAAGATTGGCTCAGTTGACAAAGCGTGAAAGGGTAACAAACAAACCAACAAACAAACAAACTCACTTTCGCATTTATAATATTAGTTAGGATTAGGATAGTTAGGATTAGGATAACTCATACCATCAGTATTTTTTTTTTATACTAGACAATAAATGTAGGTGACTATACTGTCGATTGTGTCAGATTGTTCTGTTCGAGGTTGGTGTAGTCAACTCATGATATGACCCCTTGACCCCATTACTAACGTCCCTTAGAGGAAAATTTGTAATGTCCACGGCAAATGTGTAGTTTTCTATCAGACATTCTGTTTATCACATTGCAAATATTGCACTGAGCGATTTTTCTGACAGCTAAAAAATAGTATTAAAAAATCTCAACAGATAACGTTTTATGAAAGGCGAGTCGTAATAATTGCTGAACCTATATGGAGCGCTTTTTCCTGTCAACCAGAGGCATAAAAAAATCACCAAACAGTTTGACAGTTGCACAAATCACAATATTGATACTTTTTTGATGTTATTTTTACTAAGTTTTATTTAAAAAAAAATGCCAATGCCGTGAATTTAAGCAAAGACGAGAGAAAAAGTTCCATACAAAAAGCAAAATTTCATTAAAAAAAAAACATAGAAAAAGTATCAATATTGTGATTTGTGCAACTGTCAAACTGTTAGGTGATTTTTTTTCTACCTCTGGCTGCCAATAAAAAGCGCATAATATAGGTACAGCCATTATTACAACTCTGCTTTCAATAAAACTCCACCTGTTGAAATTTTTTTATACTGATTTTTTTTTTAATTAGCTGTCAGAAAAATCGCTCATTGTTGAAAAAAGCATGGAAGTAATAAGTACCTACGTGGTATATTAATTCGTTGCTACGTACCTAAGTAGATACTATTTATTAGGTACTTCTACTAAAATGTGAAGTTTTGAATAGTAAATTTAATGAGGGAATTTTGGTGAGCCAAACAATAGATAAATAAACTAAAATGCCACAAACATGTTTCCCATGATAATATTACTTCCGTGAATACGACTGTGACATAAAAAATAATTATGTTTACACTACCCGCCCTCTACCGGTATTATGTTGAAACGGTAAACGTCACTTTGCTTTGGTCGTGCTTGGCTACCAATTACATGCTTTGGCGCACTCTGTGTAGATGGCGCATAATGCTAACATAACATATTTTATTGGTAGTCAGTGTGGTTTTTGCCAACATGTTTTATTCGCGATTTATTATATATTTTTATTTTTTTATTTATGCCTTTTTTTAATACCTAATAATTTTATTTTATAGTACATAATCTATGAAGTAGGTATATGTACTTATTTTTAGTAAAATAATATACCTATATGAGAATATAAAAAAGCCCTCCTGACGGCCAAGACTGTTTTTTTCGGCATTTCTTCTCAGCAGTGGTCATTCCGAAATGCTAGTAGTTTGTTTCTTTGAAATTTATAATCCTTATCCTAACTAATTTTATATATAAATGGGAAAGTGTGTTTGTTTGTTTATTTGTTACCTCTTCACGCTTCACAACTGGACATAGGGCACCTTTCTTCTTGGAAAAAAACCCGTGGTCCCGTGGGAAATTCACGAGGGCGAAGCCGCGGGCACAAGCTAGTACGACATAATTAGGTGTAATTAGTTTTCGGCGTGAGGCCAAGTTTCAATAAAGTAATTTTTACTTTGCAATTTTCTTCACTTATAAATGACTAGCCGCGCCCCGGGGCTTCGCTCCCGTGGAAATTTCGGGATAAAAAGTACCCTATGTGCTATTCCAGGTATTTTTCTACCCGTATACTAAATTTCATCGAAATCCGTCCAGTAGATTTTGCGTGATTGAGTAACAGACATCCTCACAAAATCACAGACTCACATCCAAACTTTCGCATTTATAATATTAGTACTAGCTGTGCCCGCGACTTCGTCCGCGTAAAAATTTGGAACCATTGTGATTTGAAAAATGATGTCTCTAATATGCATTTAAAAGCTCTGATGTTAATATAAAAAAACATAGATTAGATATCATTATAATATTAAAGCTGAAGAGTTTGTTTGTTTGTTTGTTTGTATGAACGCGCTAATCTCAGAAACGCATAGACCGATTTGAAAAATTCTTTCAGCGTTGAATAGGTGAGTTATTCCTGAGTACTATATAGGCTACGTATGTAACACGGGCGAAGCTCGGGCGGATTGCTATTACTTACAGACACATTTTATTTATTTATATTTAAAAAAAATATAAAAAAATTACAGCAATGCTTCTCTATATACAATATTAGAAGTATAGCCGTCGGGGATCAAAACAAAAAGTTTTCTAGGATCGCTCACGCGTGAGAGAGCCACGTAAAGCTGACCGTGTGAAAAGCAGCTATATCTTAGATCCACACCTGCAAATTTTAGCGTTTGACCTTGGGCTTTATTAATTGTCATAGCAAAACATAAACTTACTGGGAATTGGACTCGTCTGAAACTAAAAGGAAAATTGTTTGGTATTAGTGGAATTCGAGGTACAAAAACACTCTCACCTGCTCCGCATCCTGTCAAAATCTCTGCTTCTATTACGTTTCGTTGTAAATTTGTTATTTTTAACCTGGTGCCATTACAAAGTTTAGGAGGGCTTAAATTTCTAAGGAGCATTATAGGTACTCCAACTTTTAAAATTATTTTGTGAGCTGGCAACCCAGGAGCACTTAGGGATTCCAAAAATTCTATAGGGTAGTTTGTGGATTCTTCTTCTTCCGTAACTCTATTAATAGAGACATATTCTACACAATCACCCGGAACAAAGCTCAAAATTTCGGCATTTATAGCTGCTGCCTGTTCATTTTTTGGTGTTAAAATCGCCCTCTCGCAAAGCCACGTATTTTCTTTAGAAGCTATCTCGGTCGCATTTTCATATACAGATGATATGAGCTCTCGCATCGTTGGGACTGTGCAACAAAGGTTTTCATGGAGAACCACTTTTCCTTGTTCCTCTGGATATACACCGTTACCAATCTTAAGTAGCATATTAGAGAACTCCTGTGCGTTTTCGTTGCCTCCAATTTGCGCTCGCATATTTACTGTCAAATGCATTGAAATAATGTAGTGCCACAATCTAGAATTCTTTAAACACGCCCTTATCTCATCAGCCCTTGTTCCACGTGGTATGACAGGGAGAGTCTGACGAAAATCCCCACAAAAAAGAACTGTAACGCCACCCATGGGTTGGTCATTTTGTCTTATATCCCGTAACGTTGTGTCCACTGCTTCAACCGCTTTTCGGTTAGCCATAGTGCATACATCCCAAATAATAATATTGCAATCGCGTAAAACCTTAGCTTTATCGCTGCTTCTGGAAATGTTACATACGGGGTTCTCAGTGCGGTCTAAGTCAATCGGAATTTTGAACATGGTATGGGCAGTTTTTCCTCCTGGCAACAAAGTGGCTGCTATGCCGGACGAAGCTACAGCAAGCGCAATTTTACTTTGGCTTCTTATCTTTGCTAAAATCACTTTTGTAAGGAAAGTCTTACCGGTTCCACCGGGAGCATCTACAAAAAGCATTTCTCCTAAGGCATTGTCTACGCTGCGACATACACGATCGAATATTAATCGCTGTTCTTCAGTTAGCCTAGAGACATCAGTCTGTAAGGTTTCGGCTAGTTCTTCTGGGTTGTAGTTTATTTCCATCGCGTAATCCCTGTTAATGCGTTCACCTTCAAATGATGGTTCGGGCAAGCCGTATTGGGAAACAGGATTACCCCCAATAGATATGACTAATTCTTGCAATGCCAGTAAGCAACGATTTAAAATACTTTCGCGTAACCTCTCACTTACTACGTCACCATTAACCGTTTGCACATGTCTGATAAAGTCCTCAGCTAATTTGTCTTGATATTTGTGCCACAACTGTTGGGCATCTGAAAGAGCACAAAAGACCAGGAGGACTGCAAACAAATGACGCAATCGACGCGGACTCTCACTTACACTTGCTTCGGACAAAGCGTTATCCCAGTGCTGATCATCATCTAGTAAGTGACGTGCTCGGCAAGCCGCTTGGTAAGTAGGATATTCGACATCATCAACCTTTCGGAGATCAGTAAAAGAAGTTGGACCTCGGACAGTATGGAGAAGCAAGCGCAGGTAAAAACATTCCGTGTTATTCGGATGCACAGTATAAATTCTTCCAATAACGTGTTCTTTGAAAATTCCCGGTTGGCCATCTACAGGTGTACCCCGTCTTCTGCGGCAAAAAATGCCCTGTTGTTTATTATAAGTATAAAATGATGGAACTTCATTGTAAAAGAGTGATTTAGCAAATTGATCTGTTTCGCAAAGTTGAAAGAATGCGAGCAGAGTGGTTCGTCTAGGGTTTTCCAATCGCTCCGTCACATTACCAGTATTAAAGTACACTCTTTGTCCACCTTCAAGATGAACATCAAGACGGATTACCGGTGGGTGTCTATCATGGATTGGAAAACTCATGATGCGCCAAAATGCTTCCGAAGAACTAATATATCGGCCAGATTGAAAACTCGTAACTTCATCGTTATTATTATTTGTAAAACCCACCGTCGCTTGGTCACTGCCATAAAAACTTACGCAAATCTAGAAACCTGTTAGTTATTAACTTAAAGCAATTACGTTACTTTTTCTTTAAATTAATGTAACTTTTTTATTTATGAACCGATTTAAATAAAACAAAGACTAAATGTTAAGTGAAGCATAGCACAATATATTGCTGAAAACCGCATCTTAATCGGTCAAACCGTTTCTGAGATTAGCGTGCACAAACTCACAGACAAACAGACAAACAGACAAACCGACAAACAGACAAACAGACAAAAATTCTAAAAATCATTGATTTGGGTTCTGTTACAATATTAGATACTCCTTATAATAGTTTTTCATATTTATCTTCCATGTACAGACATCAACCACTTACGATTTTATTATATGTATTGATGATATTGATGATCTTCTATTCTATAGTATATACTAAGTATACAGGGTGTTTGGGTAAACACTCTTATCCTTTTTGGGGGTGAAAGTACTCATGAATACGAGCAATTTTTGTATGGGACCGACTCTGATACCTGAAAAAAAAATCAGCTGTTCCATACATTTAACAATACCTACTCGCCCAAAATGTATGGAACAGCTGTTTTTTTTTTTGAGATTTCAGAGTCGGTCCCATACAAAAAGTTGCTCATACTCATGAGTACTTTCACCCCTAGAAAGGATAAGAGTGTTTACCCAAACACCCTGTATAAATATATGACTATAGCTGTATAATAACAATACAAGTTTTTTGTGTCTCGTCTAGTGTCCATCAAAGTGTTAATTTTCTAAATGACGATCTTGGTGTCATCTGCAATTATTATATTATTTTTACTATTTAGCAGATGGCATCGATATTGAAGTGAATATATTATTGTACCTAGTTCATCATTATATTATCGCTGTGTGATTGTATGTATTACAAGTTACAAGAGATTGGCCTTCAGCCCAAGCTGTAACTATCTAATAAATAAATATAAATAAATAAATATATACGGACAAATCACACCGATTGAGTTAGCCCCAAAGTAAGTTTGGGATTTGTGTTATGGGATACTAACTCAACGAATAACAACAAATACATATATCGTCGGTCCCAATTAAAAGAGTCGGATCTGCAAAATTGCCATTTTCATTTTATTGCGCCAATCCTTTAAAAAACGCCATTATTTTATTACTACATTCACAGTTTTTAATTTTTGCTTTAATTTTCCGAAATATAAAAATTAACAAAGACATATCTTCTACAGTATCCGTTTAATATTGTCGGAAGAAACGTTGCGACAGTATTAGCGGGGCGTTGGGAGGGGCGAGCGGTCGGTAGTGCCAGTACCCGCTATGTTGCACGGACAGATGATCAATTCGCGCGCTTCTCGCTAAAATTATTAAAAACTAACGTTTGCTGCGTTACACTCACTATGGCAAGTAGGTAACCGATCGAAAAGGTTTATACAATCAGTTTTGCATTCCAATACTGATAATAATCCACGAAAAAAGAGGAAAGTACGAGATGGCATTAATTCAAATCACAACGATTTTTGCAAAGGAGAGGTTACATTGTTATCTATGTAAAGTTCTATTGAAAATAGCGTGTTTTTACGTTATGTTATGAAATAATATACAAATAGTATTTCTCTTCAATGTTTGCGTATAAAGATTTGTATGTCCCTGTTAAAATGTCGGATGTGGTAGTTCCGACATTTTTTTACAGAAATACCTTAAGTACTATTGTCATAAGTAACACATCCTACATTTTTTTACGAATATACATTTTCTTTATATGTCGTAAGTAACACATCCGACATTTTTGCATGGAAATAAAATTAATGCTAATGTCGTAAGTAACACTTCCGACAATTTTAAAGGGATCTTGAATAGTGTGTTTTGTTTTAAGTGGCATTACCGGCAGTTTTTATAGAAAAAAATGGCATTATTTCCTGTTTGAAGTATCTTTAATTTGCCACAATTGCCTTGTAAAATAATATTTTTTAATATATATTTTTGTTTTTAGATGCACCTGAATTCCCTATACTAAAAAATAGAGGATGAGTTGGTACAACTGCAAGATTTATTGGGAGATGTATTTAATGATGAAAATGAATATCATTATGATACCTTAATAGATGAACAAGACATTGTTCATCATATCCTCCCTGACGTGTCCGTACACTGAGAATCTTGTAATCTCCGTGGATAGGAACGGATATGACTAGCAAAACCAAACTTGGTTTTGAAGATCCGGTTGCATGGCGCACAGTGCAACTGACATAGGTTGTTGTATGTATACGTGTAGGAAGGCTTGAGACGGGTTTTTCGTAGAAGGCCTCTTTGACAGAGCTGCGCCGTGCTTGCCTCTGCCTCGCAAGCTCTTCCCAACGTTCTGTTGGAATCTCACATGCAGCAAGGTGACGTTTTAGGACATCTTTGTAACGCAGGTATTGACCTCCAGCTTTGCGTTTGCCTTTATGCAGCTCTTAATAGAAAACATACTTGGGCAGCCTAGAGTCGTCCATGCGTACTAGATGTCCACACTATCTTAATTATCCCTGAATAAGCAGAGATTCTATACCCATCATTTAAGTCTTCTGTAGGATAGTAGTGTGTGGAATTCAATCCTGCCACTTAACTCGAAGAACTGAGCGCAAGCACCGCATATGAAAGGCGTTAAGATGTTTTATGTCATCTTTGTACAGACACCAAGTCTCGGTAGCATACAGCAATATAGGTAGTATTATCGCCCTATACACAACCATCTTTGTGTGCAGTTTTAAGTCATGTGAATTCCAAACACGAGATCGTAGTTTTCCAAAAGCCGATGCAGCCCTAGCAATGCGTGAAGGAATTTCTGTCTCAAGACGATTATCGTTACGTATATAACTGCCCAGATAACCGAAGGATGTGCTTCCTCCAAGGCCTTACCACCTAGGTATATTGGTGTATCATTACTGACAGTACCACGGGCCAGCTGTTTGAGCACTTGAGTTTTAGAAACGCTTATAACCAAGCCAAACTTTTTACACGACCCATTCAGGTGGTCCAAGAACGACTGCAAACTGCTAGCATCATCGGCCATTAAGCAGACATCGTCTGCATAAAGTATGTCTAAGACAGTTAAATCCAGTACCTTTCGTTTTGATTTAAAACGGGATATGTCAAACACGGTCTTACCTGTTCTTACGTCAAGGTGAATTCGTCCACTGTGATTAGAGGCGTCCCCAGGACAGCAGCAAAATAAATAGCAAATAGGGTAGGAGCCATCACACAGCCTTGCTTCACGCCACTGGTAACTGGAAAACGCTCTGTAAAGTCGTGTCATGTTGGACTCTGGCCATCATGCCGTCATGAAATTGCTGGATCAGAGTAACAAACTTTGCAGGACAGCCAGCCTTTTCAAGAACAATCCAAAGGGCAGATCTCGGTACACGGTCGAATGCTTTCTCCAGGTTAACGAAGCACATATTTAAATCTCGATGTTGCTCTTTTCTCCTGTAACTTTTTTACAACAAAGATAGCGTCAACCGTCCCCCTGACAGACCTAAAACCGAGTCTGCGATTTATAATATGCGCCAGAACCTTTCCAGCTGCGCTTAGCAAAGCAATACCTCTGTAAGATTCACAGTCGGAGAATCACCTTTTCCCTTGTACAATTTGCAGATGGAGGTATCTTTCCAGTCCTGGGGTACAACCCCAGACTCCCATATCCGCAAAATAAACTCGTAGAGACTGTTCTTGACGGTCCCGAAGCTTTCCCATTCTTTAGTCGGCTAACAGCTTGAAAAAAATTCTTCATAAGATGGAGGATTGTCCAGCTCTATAGATATAGGTAAAGATGGAAGAGAACTAATGTACTGAAGATCAACATCCTGACTAGGATTTAAGACCTCACTGAAATGCTCAGCCCATCTATTCAGTACTTCAGCATGCACCACAAGTCGTCGTGATTTGTCACTGCTGTATATGAGACAAATATTTTTGAAATGTGGACCAAAAATAGTTTAGAGACTATCAAAGAAACCCCCAATTTGCTTACTGTCTGCGAGATTTTGCAGTTCTACTGACAAAAAAGAACACGACTACTAAAAAAGAAGTGTGCAATGAGTATATTTTTTAACTTTGTATGTTTTTATAGTAACTATATTTAGTCGTTTCTAAATAAACAGGGTCTAACAAAATATACTGAAACTATTTTAAGATATAATTCAGTTCATGATACTAAACAACTTTCTCCAAGAAACTTATATCGCAATATGAAAAATAATTTTGGCATCCCATACAGGTTGACCGATCAGCTGATTCGAGTTTATAGTTATTAACAACACATACGACAAGCGAAAGTGACGTACGACCAGAAAAATCAGTCGCATGTGGCACTTTCGACAAATTGCAGTGATTCGAGTCCAGACAAAACAATCGGAAGTGGCTCTTCCGACAAACGACTGTGACACGTGTCCAGGCAAAACAGTCGTATGTGGTACATCCTACAGATAGTATTTGTTAGGTATCGGTTAAAAACGTAGCAACTGTCATTTCTGCTATTTCTAGTGTTAAATTTCTATATCTGTTCATACACATTTTAAGGGTAAATAAAGATAATAAAATATTCTAAATTTCACAACAATATTCCACAAAATGACAAAGTTATACACAAAAACTTATTTGGCAAACTTTGATCGTCTTTCCTGTAAACTAGTCATTTCGCAGATCCGACTATGTTAATTGGGACCGTCGATATATAGATAAACATCCAAGACCCAGGCCAATCTGAAAAAGATCATTTTCCATCTTGACCTGACCGGGGATGGAACCCGGGACCTCCGGTGTGGCAGTCTGGCGTGATAACCGTTAGGCCACGGAGGTCGTCAAATATTTAGAGCCGGTCTCTATCAGAGCAGAGAAGAGAATGTGGTTCAACTACCAATAGGATATCATGGAAATTCTAATTCTTCGTCTCCGTTTTTGCTTGGCTAAGAATGCTTTGGTATGTCTGTGTTTTCTCCTAAGTATATAGGTTGCATTCCTCAAATGATTTCCGTGAAATTTTGGGAGCAGGTTCGATAAACATAAGAAAATTGGCATTTGAGCATTTGAGCCATTTTTTGAAAATTTTTGAAAATGGCGGAGTAAGGTAGAAACGTGACACTTCCTGTACGTGAGAGTTCGACCATAGAGGAAAAAAATACTCCTTGAGCCGGATTTCAACACTAGGGTTGATGAGTAATAAGCAATAGCTAAATTTTGGCTTAACTCTAAACTCTGTAGTATTTGACAATAGCGCCCACCGGTCATGGAATGATTGACATGAGTGATAGACCGCGTCATTTCTAGCAGCCCTGAGGAAAGACATAATAATATAAACATCTGATGGAGGTTGGTTCCCCGTCCCGCACGCCTCTCAACGCCCCGCGCACATCAAGTCACTCACACAAAGCCAAAAGCTATTTTACGGCACACATGCTTATGTGTCGCTTCTTTTCGCGTTAGTGTATTTTTTCTTTGCATAAGTTCTAAAAATCAAAATTCCAAAGGCGCTTAGGCCCTTTGTGTTTGTAGTGACAACAAAATATTATGTGAGCTCGCGAGGTCTACAGCTCACACAGAGCCACTATCAAAATTATAATTTCCATATGGAGATCCTAAAAGTACCTTTAGCAATACTTCCGAAACTTTTTCAAAGAAAATAAGAAACTTGATCAAGGACAACTTGTTAGAATTTTTATCAGGATTCCCTGGCCTTCTTTACTGTTTATACCTAAGTTTAAACTTCGGAAAAAATGTTTTGTGTGTAAAATACAGTGCTTGGTTACTTCGCAAGTTTGTTTGAGCTTCCCTCGCAGACACAAAGGGAACTCTGCTTTTCATATCAAACTGGGGCTTTTTAATTTTCTGTAAACGGTGGCACTCACAGGACTTTTTGTAACTTTTCTTTGTTTTTATTGCTGTTTGTTGCTAACTGTAAATATAATTATTTTTTGTATTCTAGCAATAACTATTTAAGTGTCAGTTTTGTAAAGCTGAATACTTGTATTGTGGTTTTATTATAAAGAAGATACCTACAATCAGAAAAAAAGTGAAATGTAAAAATATTAAAAACCGTATCGTACCGTAACGTAACAGTAGTAAAAACCTACCCAAATTAATGAAAATTGTCTTCTTGACAGTTTATTCGAAAACAAGGCGAAGTTATAATTTTATACAGACTATTTTGGACAAGAAATTTTTCACAAAAATAAAATGATACCGAAACCGAAGCTTTTTCCGACATCAATTCGATGTTTATTGTTAAATTAAAAACATAAGTTTAGTTTGTTTGTTTGTTTGTTTGTAGTATCTTTATTGTACTAAGGACACATAATTCATAGTAACATAAATAGTAAGGTAAACATACAATGGCGGACTTATCCCATGAAGGGATCTCTACCAGTCAACCAGCGATAGATTGAGAGGAATATTTACTCAATAAAAAGGGTAGAAGTAAGTATGTACAAACGGAAGAAAAGGGTAAAGAGAAATAATACTTCTTACATATATAATAAAATAATACATATATAATATATTAATACATATATAATATAATAATACATACATAATATAATAAAACATATAATATTTATAATACAATACATATGACTACTTAAGGGAAATTTAGAAAGAGAACAAAGAAAAGACTAGCTTAAATGTGAGAAGTGATATGAGAAGATTTTAAAAGAAGATAGGGAAGGAGCCATAGTTTTTTCCTTATTAGTAGTATACTTATATTTTCAGAACTGAATCAACACAAAAATATAAATAAGTCAGTACTTGGCTCCGAGAAAATAAATCCCACTGTTATTTTTCGTCATTAATGACCAAATCAATTAGCAAGCCGTATGACTACGCATATTAGGGAAAACTGTATGTTGTGCATAACTTAATTTTTAGATGTTGTACGCGATGTACGTAATTCACACTTTGTGGAGAAGACACGTGGAAGGAATAAGTTTTATATTGTTTCTTGCCAAAGTAAATGCCGGAAGGTTTCTATTGTATAGGATAGGAAGAAGAATTTGTCAGTTCAAAATATCTAGACACCACAGAAGTTAAAAAATACGAGGTGGATTGAAACAAATAAATCGGGCCTTTTTTGCTTTTTGACTCGATAGGCAACGGATGTCTTGTGTGTCGACTTTTTCTTTCTTGTCTATTCTCCTTTTCCTTATCTTCTCTCTCTCAGCCGAAAGACGTCCACTGCTGGACAAAGGCGTCCCCAAGGATTTCCACAACGACCGGTCCTGCGCTGCCCGCATCCTTACGCGTCCCGCGACCTTCACTAGGTCGTCGGTCCACCGAGTGGGAGGCCTGCCAACACTACGTTTTCCGGTTCGTGGTCGCCACTCGAGAACTTTTCTGCCCCAACGGCTATCTGTTCTACGAGCTATGTGCCCCGCCCACTGCCACTTAAGTTTGGCGATTCTGCGGATTCCTAAAACATAATATATGTCATCAAAATTTTTGCAAAATTTAAAATTAACACGATGCGAGTCTAGTTTTACTATTCGAGAAAATCTTATGTAGAAATTATGATTTGTGTTTTACATAACGATTTCGTTAAAGTCGTGAACCTTGTTTTTCGTGTTTTCCGTTTTTTCTGGAAGGTATAGACGCAAAAATAACAGGCAAATTATTTTTCTGTCTCGTACAAGTAGTAGCAGTTATTTGAGAAGCCTATTGTACTATTTTTATTATCAATAATGATCTAGTTTTGGCACCAGGGTCAATTCAGTAACGCCTGTTTTGGCTAAAAACGTGTGATGCAGGCTTAAGTATATTAAAAATCTACAAAGACTTTGATTAACTTTACAGAAATAAAAAAAAAATACAGCAGAGGGTTCTATATAGACCCTGAAAACATAACACTTCTTTCTTAGGTAATAATAATCATATATCATATAAAATCATATAAAAAACATGCGATCACCATGACGTCAACTAATTCGAAATAATAATATAACAAATAATCTCAAATTGCAGTAACTATGTCAAGTTTTTACACTTTGACCCTTTACGTGCCTCAATAGATGCACTATAATTACATACCCAATACTAGTATATTATGTTATAATAAGAATTATGCAACAGACATAGAAGATAAATTTATAAAATTTTCCGCGTTCATTATTATTTAGTTTATACCTATCTTAAACTTATATAAAGTAAAAGAGAAGAGGAAAATAATGAAAAGTCGTCTTTGCCTCCAGGCAACCTAAAAATCTGACAACATTGGTCACAAACTCACAAGAAGAAAAAATGGATAAACATTATTTTCGGAGAATCATTATTGCTTATTAACATGTAGATGTTAAGGCGTTGTATCCAGTAGCGCTGATATATTTTTTTATGGATTAGAAACACAGATATTTTATTTTATTTTTATTTATTGGGGAAACCAACAACTTAAATTAAAAACATACAGTCATTTCTTCACGGCTAGATACATATTAAACTTTTGCTACGGATGAGTGTGTATAGTCGAATATCAAAACAATTATGGCTACGTCATCAAATCAAATCACCTATTTAGAAATTACATACCTTACGTTATATACATAGTACAAACATTTTTATTAGAAATCGACTTTTAATATATATTTAAAACATTGACATAAAAAATTGCATGAATATATTTTTCAACTTTATGATTTTTATTGCTCTTAAAGTGCAATACAGATGAACTCGTAAAAATTGTATCAAATATCGTCCATTTTAATCATAAAGCTTCAAATAACTGTATACCTATGCTTCATGCTTTTATATATACCTCTCTCTCTCTCTCTCTCTCTCAGCCTAATAACGTCCACTGCTGTATATATACCTATGTAATATTAATTATTTATTTGTACGTATGTAAACATTATGTGGTAGAGTTTATAACAAATAAATGTGTGCAATAAGTTATTATCATTTAAACACTGCATATTGGTAGAAATGGCATTTGCACGTTTTAATTTTTTTAGTAAAATATGACTGACAATTCATTATCACAATAATTTTCCAACTTTGGGTAACAGGTGACGGCGCGTAGCGCCTTAATGTTTGCCTTGGACGGTGGTTTTGGAAAATAAATAGTAGGATTCCCCAAAATGTATTTCTTTCTACGTCTATGATTCGGATAAAGCCATTTTTAGAGCAGCATAGAATCTAACTATAATCCTACTAATATCCATACTAATCCTACTATCCTACTAATATAATAAATGCGAAAGTTTGGATGCGAGTCTGTGAGCATGTTTTTTACTTAATTACGCTAAATCTACTGGACGGATATCGATGAAATTTGGTACATGGATAGTAAAATACCAGGAATAGCACATGGGGTACTTTTTATTCCGAAATTCCCACGGGAGCGAAGCCCCGGGGCCCAGCTAATCAATACATATAATAAAACTGTAACTGGTCTTTGTCTGTACATAGAAGATTGAAGATGAGGGGTCTTTATAGGGTCAATAGAAGCCAAAACTTTTTTTTGTAGAATTTTTGTCTTTCTGTCTGTATGTTTGTACGCGCATCACGCAAAAACCTTGATTAGAACCTGAGATATGCGCGGAAGAAGTCGCGGACACAGGCTAGTCTATACATATAATAAAACAGTAAAAATATTTTGTCTGTACATTTAGTATTTTTGACTGAAATGGATAGAGGGACACCTAAAAAGAGTAGGTAATAGAAAGCAAAAATATTTTTTAGGAATTTCTTGTCTGTCTGTCTGTCTGTCTGTATGTATGTACGCGTTTCACGCAAAAACTACTGGACGGATTTGAATGAAACTTTTTTTGTTGTATAGCTATTAAGCCTGGGTAACATATAGGCTATAATTGATTTTGAAAACTGGAACACCTGATGAAGAACCTTAACAGAACAGCTAAACTATAAGAAATATGGAAATGGTGCCTTAACAAAAGTCGTTTAACCTGATGAGCATTTTCTGATGACATATAAAAATTGAAGATCTGGAACATCTGATGAAGAACTCCAGGAGACCAGCTACACTATTACATATATGGAAATGGCGCCTTAGCAAAACTACTGTTTTATTATATGTATAGATTTTGGCCTACATTCACTAAAATAACATTGTCACTACTCTAATTGGCTTGTAATTAGATCAGATGTATGATTAAATTTTTGTTAATTCATTAGAAAACAATAGCAATGCATCATACAGAAACAAAATGTCTTTTTATGTGTAAGTATTCTCATATATCTTAAACGGCTGGGTAGATTTCTAAACATAGTTAAGGTATCGCCACACGTAACGCCCCGTAAGAACATCGTTGTACCGTTTCTTCTACAATACTGACAAAAATGACCTGACCTGGACCATAGATTATATAATACAATAAGGTCTATGGGAATGACAAGTACAAATTAATTAGATATCAGATGTTTTACTCCACAAATTGGTTATTGAACAGATATTCCGCTTCGTATTGTTATCATCCGATATATATTTAGTAAAGAAAGTAGTAGCTATTAATTTATTCATTAATCAATAGCCAAAACACTGCCAGAGTGTTTATATAATGTATTCTACAGAAACCATCTGTCAAAATTAGTAGCTAGAGTGCGAATGTCTATGGTTGATAACATTGATAACTCGGCCAATGTCAGACGATAATAAGGTACAAAGTGTCGCTGCACTGCAGTGCATTACATCTCAATACCACTTACAGTGAGGTTTCTTGATTTAAATCCATTATTTAAAAAAATACGAATGCTTATGATGTGAAAATGTTTAGTAACATTAGTAATGTGCTTACCAAATGTAGACTGTGGCTGTATAGTTTAGCATTTGCACATTTGGTCGTAATATCATTTAGAATGCTAACAATCGATTTCCGATCATCTCCGCACCAGGAGGTGTGGATTTTTCAGGATACTAGATTCAAAATGATCACGTGTTGGTTCAATGTAAGTTTTTTTATTCATGTGTGTACTCAGATTTATGTTATTCCCGTGGAAATTTCAGGATAAAAAGTACTATATGTGCTATTGCCGGTATTTCTACCCGTGTACCAAATTTCGCGTAGTACCTAGTAGATTTTGCGTGATTGAGTAACAAACATCTTCACAAACTCACAAATTCACAAACTTTTCTTTTATAATATCTATTAGTAGGTAGTAGGATATTAACAGGGTTTATGACAAAAATATGCAGCTCATTTGAGTTAAATTAGGTCGTTCAATATGCGTTCAATTAAAAATGTTGAAATGAGTTTAGATTTTGGTTTTCCTTTCAAAAATGTATGATTGCAATTTTGTTTCTTTTACGTTTAAGAGTAATAAACATTTATTCGAACATCTATCTTATTGGCAGCTTCAGATGAAGCCATTGAGATGGCCTAATTCTGGAAAAATGCGGTTGTGTTGCCACAAACGAAGAAATGGCTTGGTGGATAATGAGCGCGGTTAATGAAAACCTTGTACAATTTTCAGTTGCTGAATTTTGTGTATTTGCCAACGAGTATTTATTGTGAATGGCGGGAACTCAACTCACAAGGGAGCCTGGACCACGTCAAGGTTTTAAACCAAATGAGGAACTTATGTTTCACAAGCATCCTTCTGCCGACCACAACCGTAAGTTCTGTTGACAAATTGTTTGTAACTTGCTTTCAATGATTTGCTTAAGTTTGAACGAGATTTACTCTCCTCACCTCTTTGCCCCAGAGAAATAAAAAATACATGCATAATATGCCAACTTCTACGGGAATTTAATTGATATAATATTTTAAACATTGAATTAGTAGATCCTATTAATTCGTCTACGGAATTCGTTCGTGTGACTCTATTGTTATTTTGATCATCTCTTGACGATGTTAGAGATGATCAAAACTGCACATTCCACTATGACCCCTTAGCGCGTATACCAGGGACTGTATAACACTTACCATTCTGTTTAGACCTTTGGGTGGTTTATAAAACTCATTACTTCCTTTTCAGTCCCCCAATTCATTCAACACAATGGCGTGCCAAATTTGGTATAATCATGTCATGCAATCAGGTCATGCTTATCTGCGTATCAATGTCACATAATTAATATCGGTACCTAATCAAAATATTTAATTTAAGATACCTAGCTTAACGAAGTACATAAAATATACTTATTACATAGTAACAATATGAACTGTATGCTTCACAATTTTCTAATTTCTAACTGCTGAGGCTGCCAACTCTTGCACTGTGTATATGACTTGAACATGTTTTGTAGAAAATATTTAATCTGCTCCACTAGATCGGATAAATATTTAGTTACTATATTCACGAAGCTTCTTTCTAGATTTTTGCGTTAGAACAAGTAATGTGACGTCGAGATATTATGTGGATCTAACTGCGCACAGCACTTTGACCGAAAGAGGTGTCTCTCGTCCGCACGCCAAATACTGATTAACGCCAACTACTTGTCAAATATTAACTCTGAACCCGAAGTGCTTCTGGAACACAGAAGGAATCTCAGCTCATGCTATGGTATATGGCAACATCGTGAGCTTAGTAAGAAGATATCAAAGGCGACGACGAGATGAGATATACTCGTATAAGTACACAGGCAGACGAGGTAATAGGAATTCCGAAAGAATATAACGGCATATAGAAGAAAACCGTTGCCCTAAGATCTCAAAAAAAGCTACAATAGTATAAGAGAGTAACTTTAGTGAATCATCACACTGAATTCACACATCACGCAGATTCTAGTTAATGGTACGGTGGAGAAAGTCAATGATTATTTGTATTTGGTTCAGAAATTCGGGTTAAAGAAGGTCACGGTGGAAAAAGAGATCGATAGACGCATACTACTGGGCTGGGCGGCCTTTGGGAAATTGACAGATGTCTGCAAGACAAAAATAACCGAAGTTTGAAGACTCGCCCGAGTAGAGTATAATAGTATATGCCCTATGTGTCCTTCCAGGTATGGCCTATGATTGCGAGACATCGACACATACTGTTGGAACGGTCCACTACCTAGCGAGCCATGGAACGCTCAG
Source organism: Ephestia elutella (assembly GCA_018467065.1). Lineage (NCBI taxonomy): Eukaryota > Metazoa > Arthropoda > Insecta > Lepidoptera > Pyralidae > Ephestia > Ephestia elutella. The sequence goes on from CM031575.1 coordinate 5,701,622, forward strand.
TGCTCAACGTCACTCTGCGAGATAGGATCAGTAATGAGACCATACGCCAATACTAAAAAATCACTGATATGAACGAGTTGCGCTTCTAAAGTGGCAATGGGCTGGACATATCTATCGCAGAAATGACGATAGATGGAGTCAAAGGGTTCTGTTTCCGCGACTTCCGCTTGTCTGCGGTTTTCCACCATTTTCAGGTTGTCTGACTATCTGGTGGGTGTATGGTGCTGTGCTTGCCGGTGCGTGGTCGCCATTCGAGAACCTTTCTCCCCATCGACCATCGATTCTTCGCACCATTTGCCTCACCTACTGCCACTTCTAAGAGCTAATCCGCTGTTCTATGACGGTCGGTATATCTTGTGCTCCTATAGATCTCCTTGTTCCTGATTCGATCTCGTAGAGAAACACCGAGCAAAGCCCAGCTCATATGACCATAGCTCAGAATAGAAGAATCAGCATAGAAGAAGAATTACTATCATAATAAAAAATAAAATAAGGTACGTGCGCGTTTAATACCTGTGTAGTTTTATTTACATTTAATTATGCAATGCGAAAGTTAATTAAAACTTAATGCAACGCGAAATTTTAAAAGTCATGAATACTATACTATATACTAGTTGTTACTTTCATGCGTAGGATTAATTTCTGTTTTGTTTTTTCAGTTTTCAGACTTGCTATTTTGGCGGCTTTGGAATAAAGATAGGGAGATGTTGGCCCCAGCGTCGGTGGATGAGTTGGCGCCTCTTTGGACTCAGCATTGTATGCACACAGTCTCCCTGGTCGTTGTGGTTTTGGATCTGCTAATGTGTCCTCGAAAAAAACCCAAAAACTCAACGCTGGGTCTATCTCTAATGTTTCTTTTCATAGGAACCTATACTGGCGTGTAAGTATCAAATATTTTATTTTATAAGGTAGTAAGAAACTATTTTAACTGAAAGTAAAGTCTGGGGTTAATGCAGAATAAACCCATTAGGTATACATTTTGGAATACTACTTATCTTCTTGCCAAGTCAGCGGTTCAACCTTGAATGAGTCACATACAGACAGACTTACATTAGCATATATAATATTAATTATGTATGTAAAGTGTATTTAAAAGGTTTAAAGGTTGAAAGTTTGTAAACCGAATAAAAAATATTTAAATTACAGAAAGTTTTAATCAAAACTACATAAAGTTTTTATCTTTGTCTATTCTTGCACAAGAGTACATAGATTTTATGTACTTATTTAATGTTTTCGTTTAAGCATTTTTGAAGAATTTTTTTTTTGTTTTCAGATGCGTGCACGGTTTATTTCAAGGACAATACATATATCCAGTATTAAAGTCACTAAGTCAACTTAAAAAATGCATTTTAGTTTTATATGCATTTCTGGAACACTACTTATATTACATACTTCAGTGGAAAGTTATATATATAATATGGGGTAATAGATAGTAGACAATAGGTAGGTAATAATAATAATAATTTTAGAGGTATAAAGTTAGTTTCCAAAATGTAGAGAGCTGGCTTTAAATAAATTTATACCAATTTTAAGTTTAACAAAATTAGCGGCTATGCCTTCGATCAAGTATAGGCTGTGCAATCTTAAGTTTATTCGCACCAAAATTAAAGTTACTGTAAGTTAACAGTAACATTGACGTTTGACATACTATTTGACAATGGGGGATTTTCCGAAACCCAAATAAAAAAAAAATAGTACTAGATAAATTCATAGGTGGCGCTTAGTAAAAGGCAAGACCATTCGAAAAGCAAAAATGCACGGTATTGGCATTAAAAGAAAAAAAATACCTAATAAAAAAACATCTGAAAAGTATTAATATTGTGATTTGTGCAACTGTCAAACTGTTATGTGATTTTGTTTCTGCCTCTGGCTGATAATAAAAAGCGCACAATATAGGTACAGTCATTATTACGACTCGGCTTTCAATAAAACGCCATCTGTTGAGACTTTTTTATACTGATTATTTTTTCTTAATTTAGCTGTCAGAATTATTGCTCATTGGAGCAACTTATATTTTGCCTAACCGGTACTTTAACTAGATTTTCGGTGCGGTTGGTGCGGTTAAAGTTACTGCTACTGTTAAAGTAACAAAGTTTCTGATTTGCATTTGTAAGTCACAGTATTTCAGTATGTTAGGTACAATAGAAATAGAATTAACTGACAGGTAGTAAGTTTAGTTTCTATAGTGTGAGATCATAGGTAAAAAAAACATCGGAAACATAGTATTGTTCTTTTGTTTCATATGGTAATGAGCGATTTTTTTGACAGAAAAAAAAAAACAGTATAAAAAAATCTCAACAGATGGAGTTTTATTGAAAGCAGAGTCGTAATAATGGCTGTACCTATATTGTGCGCTTTTTATTGTCAGCCAGAGGCAGAAAAAAAATCACATATCAGTTTCTCAGTTGCACAAATCACAATATTAATACTTTTTAGATTTTTTTTATTAGGTTTTATATATGCATTTTTGCTTTTTGAATGGTCTCGCCTTTTACTAAGCGCCACCTATGAATTCATCTGGAACTATTTTTTTTTTATTTGGGTCTCGGAAAATCCCTCATTGGATACAATAATTATAAAAAATGCTGTAATAGTACATTATAAAACAAGTGTGCAAAGTTGGTCATTACGCAGAAGAGGCTAATAAAGCCGAGTGTGCTTAATGACCAATTGCACACGTGTATCATACGGCGTTTTTCAACACACTTGCGAGTAAAAAAAATCATGTGGTCCTAACATTTAATTATCGGAACCATTGCGCCCTTTTGTCATTCATCCACTTTATAAAACATTTGTATGCTGCCACATACTTACATGTGATTTTGGAGGCAATAAATTTACATATTCTTCCATACTTGTCGACATTTTAATAAATATTTAATATGCTAACACGGTGAAAATCGGAAAATGTACCTAACAAACACAACATAATAAATATAGTATTGTTTTTTATTCGCGCGCCGTGCGCAGGAAGCGCGCGGTGCACGCTGCGGATGGTAGGTATATCGCCAAACAGCCAGTGCTTGGCTGTCATTATCTTTACTTATTTAAAAACTGTTGTTAGCTTCCCTATTTGATATGTATTATACGGCTAAATTAAAAATGCTTTGTGGAATTCATAACACGCATTAGTTTTCTATCTTTTGTAAAGCACATGACAGAAAAGTATGGTAATTTTTCATTTCCAATCACCTCCGTAATATATTCGTAATACCTTCGTAATATATGGCATTATGGGCCTAAATTCGATGTAATAAGACCTACCTACCTAAGACTTACGTACTTTACGAGCAAGTGTGTTGAAATAGTACATTGTTAACGAGTGGGTGAAAGTAACTTTTTTAAGACCCGAGACGGGGTTAGTTATAGACCCGAGACGAGCGCCAATAGTTCGAGGGACTTAAAAAAGTCTTTCACCCGAGGTAAACACTGTGCATTTCATTACGAATATAAGGAAAGTAAAAATAAAAACATGAATTAGCTAAAGAAATTGTACGGAAGCATAAACAAAACTCTAAACTTGAAAAAAAAATGAGCGGATTACCTACGGCTTTAGCTTCCAGCATTTTTTTTTTCTGTGGCCGACCAACTATTTAGCTATTAGATTCTTTTCATTTGGTTCCATCATTGAAAAAATGATAAAAACATCTATATTATAATAAAAAATTATAAAAAAATATATTCTTTAACTTCATCTTATTTCAATTTTACATAATGTGTTGAATGGCTGTATAGGAAGTTGGAATATGGTTCAATAGAATAACGTGAAAATAGAACTAGTTTTTTTTTAAATAATTTGACAGCTGTCAGTTGAAAACGATTCTCCCTAGGGCTGAAAAGTATTACTTTCTCCACGCTCCTCAGGCAACTTCAGACTTCAGAGTATGAGTAATGAAATAGTACATTACGATACAAGTGTGCAAAGTTGGTCATTACGCACAAGAGGCGATATTGGCGCGCGAGCCGAAGGCGAGCGCGCTAATAAAGCCGAGTGTGCGTAATGACCAAATGCACACGTGTATCGTACGACGTTTTTCAACACACTTGTGAGTAAAAAAAAATAATGTGGTCCTAACATCTTATTATCGGAAAACGATTGCGCCTTTTTGTCATTTCTCCACTTTATAAAACATTCGTATGCCGCCAAATACCGTTCCTCGTTAATGATTTCAGGTGGAGTTAAATTTACATATTCTTCCATACTAGTCGTTTTATTAAATATTTAATATGCTAAGACGGCGAAAATCGGAAAATGTACCTAACAAACATAACATAATAAATATAGTCTTGTTTTTTATTCGCGTGCCGCCGCCCGCCCGTGCGCAGGGAGCGCGCGGTGCACGCTGCGGGTGGTATATCGCCATACAGCCAGTGCTTGGCTGTATAAAAATCATTATCTTTGCTTATTTAAAAACTGTTGTTATTTTTCCTATTTGATCTTATATGTATTATGCGGCTAAATTAAAAATGCTTTGTGGAATTCATAACGCGCATTAGTTTTCTATCTTTTGTATAGCGCAGTATGGTAATTTTTATTTCCAAACACCTCCGTAATATATTCGTAATACCTTCGTAATATATGGCATTATGGGCCTAAATTCGATGTAATAAGACCCACTTTACGAGCAAGTGTGTTGAAAAGTTATTTATCTATTATTGATTTTATATTATTAATAATTTTTGACTACAATTAAGTTGTCTGGCTGTGTTTCATCTTTTGTTTATGTTAAAAATGAAAATAAAAGTTGTTTCAATACTGAGTTATTTAATTATTTTACCTATTAAATATCTACCTTCAAACTTATTAATTTAAGCCAACATTTATGATCATTTCACATTAAGGGGCAGAAAGCTTGAATAAGAAAGTCAGATTTCACCCCCGACCCCCCTGTAAACTACAAGGGCGCCCCTTCAGAGGAACTAAATAGTAAAATCAGCTCCATCTATCTCATACTCTGCAAATCATCAACAAACTATTATTAATTTCAACCTTGTTCAACAAATTGTTCTTGAAATACTTATTTAAAAATGAAAATTAAGAAAACTCAAATTAATGTGTGCATAATCAAAGGAAAGTAAACAAAAACTGTGTTTTAGTCAGCAAAGCCATTTACGTAGTAAGTGATACATGTATAGTAAGTAGAAACATGTAATGTAAACTTTCGGCAGTAACGTAAAGCCGGTGGATGGCTGAGCAGTAATTTGATGAAATGAAATACGGTCAGTGCGGGGTTCAATTCCTTGCTGTTCTTTGGGAATTTGGTTTTTTTTTTTTAAACATTATTACCTTTCAGTAGTAAAATAAACAAAATTATATGTCAACGCGATCTGATAATATTATCGTAAATGTTGCGAGTTTTCGCATACATATTTTCCGATTTCAGACGGGAATCAAAACCTATGGGGAACTTCCCGTTGACCTAAAATTATGAAATTTAGCAAGCAAGGTCTAACAGTACTTGTACAGAAATAAATTGTAAATAAATTCTGAAAATTGTAAATGTAAAATTGTTGTTGGAAGTCTAAAAAAAGTGTTAGAAACTTATTTTTGCGCTCGATCCATTATGAATCCTAGGTATCGAACTTCAAAGTTTGTTTTTGAAACTAGTTGGTCTTTTAGTTAGAGCTATAATGTAAGATGTTTTGCATGTACGGAACCCTCGCCTCGATGCGCGAGTATGACTCGCACTTGGCCGGTTTTTTTATACCATACGTATTACTTTTTTACTGGGTTACTGCTAAAATTCATTGAAAAAATAGAAGGATCTCTCAGTAGTATTACAAAACGGCTAGTAGGTACGTAAAGTTTAGTGGGGGCTGACTCTGTGCTGGCCTTATCAACCATGAACACCCCGGGCGAGGCACTTATTTGACGCCCCCTAAAAAAAGATGGGCAACTGTTGGATGACACTTAAAGTCGTTTAAACAAGTATTGGCGTGTTGCTAGTGTTCCGCCCCCGAGTTCGACGCCCGTTTCGCTTACCACTAAAACTAGCTGTACACGAATGACTGTATAAAACCTTGTTAAAAAATAAAACAAGCAAAAACACTCAGAAGTTATCTTTATTTTATACCACTCCTGAACATAATAAAAAGAGATTTTAGTATTATCAACATGCTTGGTAATAGTAGGTCTTATTACTTCGGATTTAGGCCCATAATACCGCAACTACGCAAGTGTGCGGTAATCAAAAGATTACGCACGTTAATGTATTGTTTTGTGGACTCACTAAATTGTGAGTCCACAAAATAATACATTATTTTAAATATAGAGAAAATAACAAGTCTTTAATAAAAAAAAAAAACAAAGATAAACATTTATATAGCCAAACAATTCAGCGAGCTTATGTTTTTTTTTAATTAATATTCACAATATAACAAAAAATATTGATTATTTGCTAAATGTAATATAAACAATATACCTAATCTTGATTTGCTCGTCACGGTCACTTATTTCACCATTTTCAATATAGTATTGTATCTCATTACGCACTTGTACGTTATTGTAATGTAAAACGTACGAGTTTTTTTTTATGATGTAAAACGCACGGTTTATCAAGATGCTCCGTCTAAAAACGAACTATACTTTTTTAAATCTTAGCAAAGAATTTTTATGTCAGAAAATTGGTCAACATTTTATGATTAAAATTAATTTTAGGAGATAATAGTACATTTTGTGATATAAGTGCGGTAAGTTGAAAATTACAGCCGAGGCGATATTGCTAGCCCGAGCCGTAGGCGAGGGCTACAAGAAAGGCAGAGGCTGTAATTTTCAAAGGGCACGTATGTCATACGACGTTTTATAACATATTTGCGAGGAAATATTTAAATAAAACTCGGAAAACGACAATACCAAAGAAAAAGCGCGCGGTATAATTTTACTTGTTCACAAATTAGCGATGCGCGCGCATCAGCGCTTTTTTTAAGGCAAATGCACAAAAAACAGCCAGTATTAATAATAAAGTAAATTAATATTTTTGTGTTTTGTTACAGATAAATGATTGTAATTTATTGTCAAAATTAATTAAAAGAATTAAATTTTTATTTATTTTATCTCCTAAAGTAAATTTTATTCATAAAATGTTGACCACTTTTCTGGATAAAAACTCATTGCTAAGATTTAAAAAAGTATCGTACGTTTTTCGACGGAGCGTGCGTTTTACTTTACAATAACGCACAAGTGCGTAATGAGATACAATACAATATTGAAATTGGTGAAATAAGTGACACTTTACGAGCAAATATGTTATAAAGTAAATAATCGTTTAATTCTTGAAAGTAATTAAACAATAAATTACAACCATGTATCTGTAACAAAACACAAAAATATTAATTTACTTTATTAGTAATACTGGCTGTTTTTATGTCTTTACCTAAAATAAGCGCTAATGCGCGCGCATCGCTAATTTGTGAACAAGTATAATTAATTATTCGGCGCGCTTTTTTCTTTCTTTTCGCTGTGTTGAGTCTAATTTATGTAATTTTTGTTTTTTTGTTTAAAATTACATCTGACGACTTTGATGAACTATTTTGTCTTTTTTTAGGAGTGATTGATCCCCGCAAAGGTAAATTCCTGGCTTGTCTTGGATCTAACAATTCTGGGAGTATATGTTCAGTATAAAAGAGAGTTAATTTAGGAAGCATTTTTTTTTTGAAGAAGTCAATATCGCGTTCTATTTGTTCTATGTGCAATGGCATATTTTCCGACATCCAAATAGCTAATGTGCATAATTTTCTCCTAGTTATGTGGAGCTGACCCTGAATTTGGTAATACCAATCGTGATTTTTATTTACAACTATTTGGTCATTTATTATTTTATAAAATGGTAGTTTTTTTTTTTAAACTGCTTCTTTTATAGAAGTTAAATTAAAAATAGATATAGGACACTTAATTTCAACAACCTGATCGTCTCCAATCAAGCCGTCAGGCGTTGCTCCTAAATAAGGAATATCGGGATCAATAAATAAACCACATGACTGAACAGAGACGTTTAGTTGTTTACTTAATTGATCCAAAGCCTTGCTTTCATTTTCAACTCCATGCTTAATGGAAGCTACGTGTGATATATCCTTTTTATACAGCATAGATTTTACTAATGATGGGCCAGTTAATTCTCTTTTTTTGATAATTTTTCCAAAATTGGACGCAGTTAATAATTGTCTTCGCAACTCTAGCCATTCACCACTATCTCGTTGTAAGACAGTTGTCCTCTCGATTATTTTTTTTTGTTCTTCTGTTTTCCACAAGTTTTTAAAAAATGTATCCTTTAATAGCGTTAATTCTTCTGTAGAGACGTCCGGTTTTTGGCACTCCTCGCCATAATTTTTATCAGCTGTAGTGGTTTGATTTTTTGTTAGTATTTTGCGCCGCGTATAATTTTTACATAACCTATTTTTTTATTCTGCGCTCTTCCAGTAATTTAGATTTGGATTTGGGACTAAAACCTAATATTTTCTTTTGAAAAGTATATATTGGTTTCTTTGTATTAAATAAAACCACCGCTGCCTTACAACGAGTCTGATAAGCATGACGTGCGCTTAAGTTAGTGCGTTTTCCTCCTACTAATTTAGCAATAAGACTGTTAAATCCTTCTACGCGATTACTACTTACATTATGAACTAAACTTCGAGAATTTGAAGCAAGTACATTCACAATAAATTGTATTTTATTCCAAAAGGAAGTCAATCTTAATTTAGTAACTAGGTTCTCGCTTGTCTTTTTGCTTGTACAATAATATGTTTCACATTTACTGTGGTCTTCAAATGCGTGATTATATGTATTTGTAATATCTTTATATAATTTTTTAATTTTTATAGATATCTCTTCATTACTACAGCTGATTTCTTGTATAGCCAGACATATAGCTTTTCTCACGGCCAGTATTCGCTGAGTTGTTAATAATTTCCGTTGGGATAACGGATATTTTGTATCACTGGCAAGGAATGCTAGTTTGTTACACATATTTCTTAGTAGATGATTTTTGCATTCCAGTTTTTCAATGGTTAAATTTGGATATGGTCGTGCTTCCAGTAATTTACTGTAAGTGTTGCAATCACCATCACCTAGAATTAAATATTAGTATTTAAAACTTTGCAATTTAATCATGTATTTTACATATATAGCAAAGATATTCCAGTACCAATCCAACTAGCAAAAAAATAAATATCAACTACCTATTGTTATTATTTAAAACTTTATTGCATTGACATCATTTAAATACACATTAAATACCTACATACCTACTAATAATGACACGACATACCAATTAAACGGAATTAGTGCGTAAATAAATTTTTTGAATACATTTCATAAATTCCTTGATTTTGCTATTAAGGAAAATAATGAAATATTTACCTATTAATCTTCCGTACATAATTTGATGCATGTCTATAGTTTTTGAACCCCTCCACGAGAATATCGGATTCCATGCCTGTAGAAGGGCCCGTAAAATTCTTATAGCATGTGTGTTGCTGTGGTTGTACACTTTTCCTTTCGGCTTGAGCACAAATTGAACAATATTTGTTTCTTACACCAAGAAACAATACTTCTCCAAATCTGCGCCCAATTATGGCCGCGGCGCCGGATAGAGCAGAGTAATTTTTTTTATAAGATCTTTTCCCCCAGCATCCATCAGCTATCACATCTATTACTGCAACACCGTCTTTTACCTTCCCTTCTTTTATTGCTGCTTCACGTTCGCGTTGTGCAGCTGCTGCCATCACCTCTGTCGCAATTTGTTCCCATTTTTCTGAGACATTCTTGTGTGTCTTTCTGTAGGTGGTAGTTGACATTTGTGGTAAATTCATGGCAGCAAAAAGCTCAGAAAGTTGAGCTAAACCTATACCTGTAACTGTCATTCCTGAAACTGTGGCTGTATTTAGGTCCAATGTATTTTTAGGTTTTGGATCACATGTATATACTGAAAATGTAGTATTGCACATTTTACAAAGAAAGGTTATTTTTGATGATAGCCCCAAACTTTTTCTTTGTTTATTTCAATTCCTCCTGCTCCACATTCGAATGGCGAATGGTTTGATATTTGGTTTAATAAACTATTTGTGAAATAATAAATGTCTATAATGCGTCTTTCCTCTCCGCCATTTTCAATCCTAGAATAGAAAGATTATAGAAATTGTAATAGTAACTCTGATTGCATTATGGCAATGTAACACATAATTTTAAAGTATGGCAAATTTGATGGCAGCCATTTTATCTAGCGATGTGGTCGTCTTTAGCTAAATGCTTGTCTATTAGAACTTCCATAAAAAGTTTTTAAAAATACTATATATATAGAAGAGAATAACCCACTTGTATCCACTCCGATTACAATCATAATGTAAAAAAATAAATAAATGAAACTAAACTTACAAATGCTCATTTGTGAGCAAATTAACGTTTTTCTTTCTGTTTTCTTGTTCTTTTTTTTTCTTGGTTTTTTTTTGCATATTATTTGAATATTTCTTACTAATATAAGACCTGAAATGATTGACAAAAGGTTACTCACATAATGCACGATTGACAAAAGTTAATTAAGTTGTTGAAACATGATTTAAGATTTACTAAAATAGTTCTAATAAAGACCGGACAAATATTTTATTTATAGGTTTTTTTGTAAAACTTCATAATAATAAAATAATTAATAAAAATGAGCGAAAATGGGCTTTCGCAAAAAGTTTTATTTATTATAAATTAATTCGATAATTAATAATAATATTTTTTTTTTTCATGCTGAAAAGTCATAAAATGCCTAACTAATAGTATAAATGCGAAAATGAGTTTGATGGTTACCTCTTCATGAATTATCTACTTAATCAATTTTCCTGAAATTTGGCATACACTTAAAGTACTGAGAAGGATATATGGTAACTTTAATCCCAGGAAAAAGCACTGTTCCCGTGCGAAATTCACCCGGGCGAAGCCGCGGTCAAAATCTAGTTAAAATAAAAACCTTTGTAAATTTTGGATGTCTCTGGGCATTGTGTCCGAGTTTTCTTCCATTATACTTGGCGTGACATTTTGAAGCGGGTGCAAGACATAACTGCAAATAATATTTTCTGATCAAGTGCATGTCTAAGTACACAATTTTTTTATCTTTATTTAGGCAACAAACAGTCATTTACAAAAACATTATTTAAATTAATATAAACTAGGAAATAGCCCTGCAGTGTAAAAATGTTCAATTACGTGGCAGGAACTACGTGGCGTAGTACATATACTATCACGCCAGAAATTCCGCGTGAAGCAGGACAAGAAAAAAAACTAATGTAAAAATATATAACATTATGAAACTAAATGCTGAATTAGTATGAGCTAGACAAAACATTTACAAGTTACTATAAATAAATTATCAATAAAATCAAAAGTCACTCTACGTGGACTTCCACGTGGAGTGATTTTTATATCTCACTAGATAATGATAGGTTTTTGCAGCTGTCAAGTAGTTATAGCCACTGAGCATAGACTAGCCTATTTTTTTTTATATTCAAAATGATATGATATATCGTCTTCCTATAGGCCCTGTAAGTACGAGAATATAGGGTAATAAAAAATGGTACAAAGTAGATACATATTGGTAGTTAGTATTTTGTATGTCCTTGCCTTTCATCTGATACTGCAGATGTAACATTGTTTTCGTTTTTCATTCTTTCTTTCCTTGATCTGAAATTTAGATGTAACAATAATCAGAAGCATGTATTAATTCAATTCAAAATATACCTACTTAGAGCAAATATGTGATTTAACAGCAGGCAAAGCTGCAGGCAACAGTTACTGATAGTAATATATTTTACAGTCATCTCATTCAAAGGGGGCACCAAAAGAAGGTTCGCTCGGAATGTTTGCGTAGCTATGGCCGGCCCTATCGGAAAAATTTTAAATTCAAACTCAAAAGCTTTTAATTATAAGTATAACCGAGTAGAAACTGTTTCTTCCCGGCGTAAACACATCTTTGTCTGCAGCTGACTATACAATCAACAACTTCAGGTACTAGGTACTTTTTGCAATACTATTGATGAGACCCAAAACTATCTATAGTATTGCTTTTCAATACTATTGATAGTATCGATACTATTGAATTACAATACTATTGAATTTTTACAAGCTATCGATAGTGCAATAGTATCGATTGTTTGTTGAAATATAAGAGTCAATACTATCGATAGTATTGGGTATCATCAATAGTATTGAAAACTATTGGCTATTGATACTATCTATAGGCCTATTGATAGTAAGACTATTTTTCAAGGTCACAATCACAATACTATTCACAATAATCACAATACTATACACTATTGCTGCAACGCTAGTTAGACTTACCTTATTATTTCCATCATTCTTTTCTGGCGCATACGACAAGCTTTTTTATACGACTTTTTTCCCATTTTAGCTTTATCAAAAGCTATATATTATAATAATTCAAAACCGAAACCAAACTGTAGTTCGATAGGTACTTGTAGAAGTTGAAAACCGCGCGGGAAACAGACAAAATTTCAATTTTCTAAATTGATTACAACAGTAAGCACGAACACGCGGTAAACGAATATAAACTCTATACGTCTGTACTCTGCCACGAAAGTTGTCTGTCTGGCGGCATGCATGTGCATTAGCGAAAGCGCGGTGTCGTTTGAGGCGCGAGAAAGGGGCAGTACTAGACATGGGTAATCTCGACTCCGAGGCGTGTTTCGGCTCACTGAATCTTAATCCGCATTCGGTACCGACTCCTCTTAATGATTCCTACTCCCTTATCGGCTCCCGCTCACAGACGTCCGTTCAACTCCGTTCGGTACCCGTTTCAACAGTAAATTGTTTTCCCTTCGTACTTTCCAGGCTTAGGACTGTCAATCTAATACTATTTAGGTAATTTTACTGTACATTAGTATTTGTTTTCAATTTTCATGAAAATAAAGATACATTAAACTTTTATGTGGATTAGATTGGCGTACTTAAAAATCAATCAAAACTTTTATATACACACTACACACTAATACTTTATACACTATCAATTGTTCTTTTTAAAAAAAATATCCGTCTCGTTTTTTTCTCTATAAAAATCAGTTCGCATCTCACTCTATTATAACCGAACGCTATCCGATTCCTCCCGAGTCCGAGAGCCGGCTGGCGCTAGCGAGTCGCGAGTCGCGACGCGACGCAAGTGGCAAACGCGACGAAACGAATCCCGGCGGAACGCGGATCTAATAAGACTAATAACTCCCGTGAGTCGATAAGAATTGCTCGGACTAAGTAAGGGTTTCGACTCCGGCTAATGAATCGGCTCATTTAAATCTTCGAGTCCGGAGTTACCCATGTCTAGGCAGTACACGCTCCGCGCCGGCCGGTATGGTAGGTAACCATAGCAACGAGTAAATTTCGTTTACAAAGTAAGAATGTGATGCAATTATGTTACTACTACTAATGTTATAAAATACAAAAGTCTGTCTGTATATCCAGCGGCTTAGATGTAATGACATCTAAGCCGCTGGACTGATTTTGATGAAATCCATAATTCCAAACTAATGAATGTTACCTATAAAATGAAGGGTTGTTCCCAAAGTACTCCATTCTTTTGTTCTAAAAAGATAAGAATCTCATACATGTGTTCCCAAGTTACACCACGAAATTATTATTATTTAAAAATACATATTATTTTGTTTCCATTCTACTCCATAGGTATTTTAATTTATTCTCAATGTACTCCGCAGATTATTTGATATCAATTCTCAAACTAATCCATCCAAATGATTATAAAATATTTCATTAAGTACAGTCAGTTACAAAATCGCCCAAACAATATCGTTTTCATTGAAGTTCTAAATAAGGTTCTAAATTAAAGAGAAAAAAGTTGAAAAAAAGTTTGAATTGAAAATGTGTGCATGTTAGCTTGTTATAATGGATGTAAAAACGAATGTGAGTCGCTAAGACGGAAATTGGATGTTTCTTTTTATGTCATGTCATATTTTAAGTTTTTTCAAAAATATAATTTAATCAGTTACTTCTTGAGTTTCTCTCAAGCCGAATTCCTACATTTACATAATAATCATGAATCTCTTTAGTGTAAAATATGTAAAAAAGCTCATTAATTTATGAATATGTTTTTAATTGTTGATTTTTGAATATGTTTAATTGTTGATTAATGAATTGTAAAGTCTTTTATTCAAAATTTTCTTTATACATAAAAATATTGTTGCAAAGCTTTTGAGCCTGACTGTACTATACGTCAGCTACACTTTTTATTCTAATTAATGCTTTTTGATATAAAAATTGTTATGTAATAATAACAGATTTTTAAGAGAAATTAATATTTAATTTAAATAAATAGAAAATATAATTTAAAATATAAAAAATACACCACACGGGCACGGACAGAGTTCCAAAGAAATCACGGATACGGCACAGACACGGATAGAGTTCCAAATAAAATTACGGATACGGCACGGACAGGATAGCCGGGGAAATCCCGACAGGGGGTAAAGTTTGTCCGGCGGCACAATAGGGTTGAAGATGTACTGGCGGTACAGTAGGGATGGCAGGCGAAAGTGAGTACCTTTAATCCAGGCTTCGGCCACAGGTCACAGCAGCACAGCAGGGGTGGCAGGCGATAGTGTGTGCCTTTATTCCATACTTCAATCCACAGGTCACAGCAACTTCTTCGTGTTAGATATTGATTAACGACGCGAAGGCTTGCAGGGTCCCGGGGTCAGCAGGCCCCGAGACAAGACCTTTATAGTTCGTACCGTTCTGTTTCTCAGAAGATCAAGACTGACCCGGTCTGACATTCAGTGTCTTTATATAGGCCTCGATTTAGAATTTCGTATTGCTTCATAATTTTCAAATAAAATACGAAATTAGAACATTTGTGAAGAGGTTCGCATAGAAATTTATAGAATTTTAGAAAAATAAAATCTGACTTGTCACAATCCTTGACAATCAAAATTGTTTATAATAAGGAACGACATAAATAATTTTAATAAAATTTAAAGAAGTGATCATCGAAAAGTGTAGAAAAGTACATTAAATATGTTGGAAAAACATATATACTATAAAACAACCAAAAATGAAGATATAACGGTAAGTTTAAAGAAATATTCCTTAGCAACGTAGAAATTTTACAATAGAAAGTGTAAAAAAGAACATTTTGAGCTAAATAAGTAATCATAATAGTAAAATAGACAAGAATAAAAGTAAAATAAACATGAATACACTACATTTCCCCCAAAACCCCTGAAAATTTTTACACTAAGTGAAAATTTTGAAGGTTAATAGACAACACTTTCATACCAGCCTATCATACCAAATCTTACATATTACAATAAACCTTTCATACTAAAATCGATCAAACTTAGGGGTAGGGCTCACAGTCAATGGCTCCTACTCCAAGATAAGTACCTGCCTAGTAGTACTACGTAACAGTTGGCTTATTTAAGGAGTTGTAATCCGCTCACGCTGAAATCCCATTGATGATGAATGATATATGAATATGATATGACTGAAGGCTTATTTTATGAGTAGTCAGCCGCTCATTAGAAAGAAAGTAATGTAATAAAGATATGATGAAAATATATACAAGTAAGAATGAGTATTAAGTAAGTTTAGTACTTTTATGTATAATTTAACGTATATATTTACGTATTTCTTATGTATGACAAGGGCTTATTTTACGAGTTGTCAACCGCTCAAAGAAAGAAATAAATAAAGAGTACGCAATGCAAACTTGCGTAAAGAGAGTAGTGCACATTACATAAGTAATGCGAATTAAAGTCTCAACACAAGACTGTGTAGAGAGATGTAGAAGAACATTAAAGTTTAGTTCTTTAGTGGCTTAAGAGCCGATGATAGCAATGAAAATGAAAGGAAATGAGAAAATGCCAAAAATGTAACTAGTAATTGAAGATGGGAACAAACAAAAATAAAGTATATACATTAGTCAAGTAAAAGTAAAATTAAAATAAATTCTAAGTCTTGATATCCTTTATGTGCCATTTTGCACGAGAACCGCTAGCGTCCTCAAGGATATATACCAGTGGTGAGAGTTTTTGTATAACTCTACACCGAACGAATTTAGGTGCTAATTTGGCACTAAAGTAAGAACCGGCATTACTGAGCACATAGTTCTTACGCCAAACATAATCGTCGACATTAAATTCTTTTATAGTATGTCGTAAATTATATCGAACACTATTTTTAGTATGGGAGTCAAATAGAGCTACTTGTACTTTGTCAAAAATTGTCGCAAGTAATCCTATATTAGTAGCATAAATATCACGAGGTAAGAAAGTAAATTCGTCAAGGTTATTCGTAGGAGTATAAACAGAACCACAGCTGATAGTTTCCCTGCCAAAAACTAGAAATGCTGGGGAATAACCCGTAACTGCATTAACTGTACTGTTCATAGCATATTGGATTTTTGGAAGAAAAATGTCCCAGGATCTATGATCATCACCTACAAGAGACGCTAAAGCCGTAACAATAGTTCTGTTATACCTTTCAGTGGGATTGACTTGCGGGCAATAATGAGGTGAATAAAAGATAAAAGGTATTTTATAGTTATCCAGAAGTTTTTTGAATTCTCTAGATTGAAATTGAGAACCATTGTCCATAATAATAGTTTGAGGTACACCATGTATAAGAAATACAAAGTTTTCTAGGCATTCGATAATATCTTTAGCGATAGCACGTTTAAGGGGAAAGATTAAAGTATATTTAGTAAAACAACAATTCACAACTAGGATGTGTTGATTGCGTTTTCTTGTCATGGGAAGAGGACCCATTAAATCAAGAGAAATACATTGGAAGGGTCTTGAGCAAACTTTAGGTTTACCCATGGGACCATAAGGTGAATGATTAGGATGCTTATAAGCAAGACAAGACTCACATTCACTTATTAATTGAGCAATGTCTTTGAACATTCCTGTCCAATAATATAAAAGAGAAAGTTTTTTATAGGTTTTAAAAATTCCAAGGTGAGGTTCACCAGGCAAACCATGATTACTTTTAATCAGATTTTCTCTATCATCAGGATGAGGAACTTCTTTCCATACGAAGTCATCCGTTATAGTATGAAGGGAACGAGAAAAACGATAAAGCTTATTGTCCTTAATAGTATAGTTTGGAAAACTATCAGGATTGTTTTGACAGCCTTGTAAAACTTTATTATACTGTTCTTCCACCGTTAAAACTGAAACATTTAAGTTAGTTTTATTATCCGATAGATTTTTTGAACGAGATAACAAATCCGGTACTACATTTTCTTTACCTTTTTTATGTTTTAGAATGAAGTTAAAAGAAGATAGACGTACAGTCCATCGAGCAAGTCTGCCAGAAGGATTTGACAGATTTAGAAACCACTTTAGAGCAGCATGATCCGTGTAAATGACAAATTGTCTGCCATTGTCTAAATAACAACGCCAATGTTCGAGAGCAGTGATAACAGCAAGGGTTTCTCTCTCTGTAGTAGAATAGTTTTGTTCATTTTTATTAAGAGATTTACTCATATAAGCTATGACAACTTCTTTGTCTTCTTTTATTTGAGTAAGCATAGCTCTTATACCAAAATTTGATGCATCAGTGTGCACTGAAAAAGGGAGATTGAAATCAGGACAAGAAAGTACTGGTGTAGTTACTAAAGCTTCTTTTAATTTAAGGAAAGCTTGATTAGCATCTGAGTTCCAAACAAATTTAGCAGCATTTTTACCACCACTATTTAGTTTATTAAGCGGAGCAGCAATAGTGCTAAAATTAGGAATAAATCGACGGAACCAGCTACATGTTCCTAAAAATCGACGAACTTCTTTACGAGAAGATGGAATAGGGTATTCCAGAATAGAATCAATTTTTTTAGGATCAGCACAAAGACCGTGTTCATTTACCACGTAACCTAAGTATTTTAATTCGTTTTTAAAGAATACACTCTTTTCAAAGTTAATAGTTAGACCGGCATAAGATAGTTTTTCAAATACTTTGATTAGAAACGATATATGTTCCTCGAATGATTCGCTAATAATAACGATATCATCAAGATAACAAAAGACTTTATTATCAAATTCAGGAGTAAATAACATATCCATAAGACGTTGTTGAGTAGCTGGAGCATTAGTAAGTCCGAAGGGCATGACAACAAATCTGTACATTCCTCTACCAGGCACATAAAATGCTGTTTTATCTCTGTCAGCAGGATTTAGGGGAATTTCCCAAAAAGCTTTAGCAATATCAATGCTAGAAAGGTATTTAGCATTTTTTAAATGATCCAGTATTTCATTAATTAAAGGGAGACTATAAGCATCTTTTCGAGTAATTGAGTTAAGTTTTCTGCTATCGACGCAGAATCGCCATTCGCCATTCTTTTTAGGAGTTATTAAAACGGGAGATAACCAAGGACTCTCACATTTTTCAATAACTTTCCATTCAAGCATCTTATCAACCTCGTTGATTAGCGCATGTTGTTTTATAGGAGAAAGTCTATACGAGCGTTGTTTAATGGGAGGATTATCGCCAGTATCGATTTTATGACAAATTAGGTTAGTTCGACCTAACTCGCCCTTTTCTTCAAAAGAAATACTTTTAAAACGATTAATGATATCATCAGCGATATCCTTCTGAGATTTGGAAAGATTATCGTAAGGTAAAATTTTTTTATCGTCTGAAATTGCAAGACAATTATTATTAAATATTGTAGAAAATAAGTTAGGTACTAAGTTAAACTTTTTCCAAAAATCTACCCCAAGGATTAGTGAGGGAGTTATTTCTGGGAAAACGAAAGCTCTAATTAAGTGAGTTTGACCATTAAAAGTAATAGGAAGATCAAAGTGACCTAAAGATTTGAGTTTATGATTATTAGCAGTAGACACAACAACCGACTTAGACTTGGATAACGAGAAACCCAATTTCAGAATTTCAAGATGTGAATTTTTTCCTAAAATAGTTAAAGAACTGCCACTATCTAAAAGTCCTGATAATGAAACATTATCAATTGATACATTGATAAAAGGACGATTAGAATCCTTTTCATTCTCATAGAGAACAGAAGAAGTTCTATAACAGAGGAAAAAGTTTTTTATTGTTAATAACCAATCATTCCAATCTTTTTGATTAAATTTATTATCCAAGTCACATTTTAGTTTTTTGAATTAGTTAAAGATTTGCGTGCATTGCATTTAGGGCAATCAGGAGTTTTAACATCTTTTGTACCACATTTAAAACATATTAAAAATCTAGGTTGAGGGCATTCGTTAAGAGAATGACCATTGGTACGACAGCGTACGCAATAGATATTAGGATTAGGAGATACACTAGCAGACTTATTAATTGTATTTACAGATTGCTTCGATTGAGGCTGAGAGTTATTTTTATTAAAGTAAGTATGTTTTTGAAACTGAGACTGAAAATTATTTTTGTTGAAGAATTGTTTAGCATTAGAAGTAGAAGGGGAAGGTAATTTATAATTAAATTCTGAGCTAAAAGAATTATTTACATTATCAGGTTCCTTAAAGTTTTTATCTCTATCTAGAATTTTCTCATAACTTTGACAGGTATTGATCAAAGAAACGACAGAGTCAACATCTTTTAAGGCTACGAACATCGAATAACAAGGTCTTATGTTCCTTAGTAAAATTTCGAGTTTCTCAGACTCGGAAAGTTTTTTTGTAAGACGTGAGAACATACCGAACATAAGTGAGACATAAATTACAATGGATTCATTGTCACCTTGGGTTCGATTCCTGATGGCATTTAGTAGTTTATAGTCGTAGTCAGGTTCACCGAAGTCTCTTATCAAAAGATTAGTAACTTCGTCCCAAGTTAAGTTAGAATTTAGTTCTTTTTGAAATCTAAACCAATGTAAAGCATTGTCAGTAAAAATTTCGAAAGCTTTGTTTAGAAGTTTCTCTTTCGAAATATTTCGAGAAATACGAAATTCTTCTATTTTTTGAAGAAAAGATTTCGGACAGGTTTTACCATCATAGCAAATCTTTTTTAGGTCGTTTAAGGAAGAAGGAAGTACCAAATTTTGTAGGATTTCAGGATTGAAACTACTGAGAACAGAAGAAGAAGATTGAGGAAGAGGTGAAGTTGTAATTTGAGGAAGGGGTGGAGTGGGCGTGGAAACATTTTGCTCTGCGTTCAGAAAAGTAAAAGGTTCAAATCGTTTTTCAAGTTCGACAAATTTATCTTTGAGGACATCAAATTCTTCTTTTTTATCACTGTGTAAATCTAAATCAATTCTATCTAAGCGATAGTATAGATGATTTAAATAAGTCTCTATTTTAGGAAGAATTTTTGAGTTACCCGACTCAAGTGAGACTAATTTTAATTCAGTGTAAGTTAATGTAGCTTCAATCCCGTTGAGATCATCCTCAACTGGCAAAGGAGAATCTATAATGTCATCGCTTAATATAGATTGCGTAAGCGAAACGACTTGTTTTTTTAATTGAGGGAGCTTATCAGCTGGTTCCTCCAGTCTAACCTTGACTTCGTATTCTAACTCGGCTTTATTGAGCAGACTATATGCAATTGGACGAGACATTTTAGTAGAAGTTTAGGAGTACTTGTACAAAGTAAAGTACCTAAGTATAGTACCTTAGTTTAGTAAAGAGTTAAAGTCAAGTTATAGAGTCTAAGTCCAAGTCAAGTTAGTCAATAAAATAAATATTTATTGAATAAATATTGAGTATTAATGAGTTCAATGTGAAAAAGAGACCAGTGTGAAGTTAATTTAGTGTTTAAGGTCGAGAATCTAAGCCAAAATTAAGAGAACGTGTAGGTGTGTTTTTTAGAATTTAGAGGAGAGACAGAGCCAAAAGATGCGATGGGCGCCAACTGTTATGTAATAATAACAGATTTTTAAGAGAAATTAATATTTAATTTAAATTAATAGAAAATATAATTTAAAATATAAAAAATACACCACACGGGCACGGACAGAGTTCCAAAGAAATCACGGATACGGCACAGACACGGATAGAGTTCCAAATAAAATTACGGATACGGCACGGACAGGATAGCCGGGGAAATCCCGACAGGGGGTAAAGTTTGTCCGGCGGCACAATAGGGTTGAAGATGTACTGGCGGTACAGTAGGGATGGCAGGCGAAAGTGAGTACCTTTAATCCAGGCTTCGGCCACAGGTCACAGCAGCACAGCAGGGGTGGCAGGCGATAGTGTGTGCCTTTATTCCATACTTCAATCCACAGGTCACAGCAACTTCTTCGTGTTAGATATTGATTAACGACGCGAAGGCTTGCAGGGTCCCGGGGTCAGCAGGCCCCGAGACAAGACCTTTATAGTTCGTACCGTTCTGTTTCTCAGAAGATCAAGACTGACCCGGTCTGACATTCAGTGTCTTTATATAGGCCTCGATTTAGAATTTCGTATTGCTTCATAATTTTCAAATAAAATACGAAATTAGAACATTTGTGAAGAGGTTCGCATAGAAATTTATAGAATTTTAGAAAAATAAAATCTGACTTGTCACAATCCTTGACAATCAAAATTGTTTATAATAAGGAACGACATAAATAATTTTAATAAAATTTAAAGAAGTGATCATCGAAAAGTGTAGAAAAGTACATTAAATATGTTGGAAAAACATATATACTATAAAACAACCAAAAATGAAGATATAACGGTAAGTTTAAAGAAATATTCCTTAGCAACGTAGAAATTTTACAATAGAAAGTGTAAAAAAGAACATTTTGAGCTAAATAAGTAATCATAATAGTAAAATAGACAAGAATAAAAGTAAAATAAACATGAATACACTACAAAATCGCGTGGAGTACTTTGAGAACATTTTAATATTACCGCGGAGTAGAATGAAACTTAATTTTAAATATTATTATTTTCATGGAGTAGTTTGGAAACATTTTTTGGAGTACTTTGGGAATAACCCAAAATGAAGTAGAAGGCCTAAGCTATGTGTTATAAGTAAGTATAAGATATAAGATGGGAAATTTCACGATTGCAGATGGTTGCTTGTTGGAATAATGTGACGTGCGATCACGCAAAGCGTGGCTAGGTTGCCATGGTCAAATCCATGGTCCTCTGAATTTTTTTTTGTGAATTTTTAAATATTTTATTTTATTTTTTTCATACAATATATATATACCGTCTATGTCTATTTCCGTAGCATTATCCAATACAAAAAAGGTACAAATTGCATACAGAGGCGCCCTCAGTTTTCACATTTAGAACTTATAATTAGATCATGCGAATTTGATGAGCTGCGAGCTTGTCGCACTGTCTGTGAAAAGCTGTTTCGACGATTTTTGAGAGCGCCATCTAGTACTGATTTGTATAACTAGACCCATTTTATTAAATTTTGCGTAAATAAATTTGCGGAGCAATCAGAGATGGGTAATGGGTTATAACCCATTTCAATCCACCCGGGTTATAATGGGTGGTTTGGGTTATAACCCAGTTATAACCCATTATCACCCAATTTGATGGGTGAAAACAGTTTATAATAAAACTAATTATTATTTTAGAATAATAAGTATACCTTTGCCCAGCAGTGGGACACATCACCAGGCTAAAAAAAAAAAAAAAAAAAAAAATATAAGTATACCATCCAACTAGCACACAAGCGCTATAAGAAGCTGTACAGTAGCCAGATAGAGGATTTCAGTTACGGCATGGGCTTCTTAGTAAGAAATATAGTACATCTATAAGCTGCTAAAGATCTCTTGTAGCGCGAAATAGGCCACAAATTATACAACTATAAGCTCTGCAATTGATCTAAAGTGGCCGCTTATGTAAGTTAGAATAGAGCTACAAAGGCTGCTTAAAGGCCGTAATGTGCTCTCAAAGCATGCAAAGTTTCTCGTGCAGCGCTTTTCTGCTACCTTCACCTTATTTCGGAGCTCCTGTATTTTAAAATTAACTTCCATCGCTTTAAAGTAAGTTTATTGTTGATTTACAATTTTACGTGTACAAGATATATTATAATTTTTATTAAATGACTTGAATGCGTGCTATGTGTAGTGAAAGGATCCATAACTAATACGAAGGATTTCTCAAAACGGTAAGTAATATGGTGTTTTATTTCTATATGTACGTGAAATTGCAGTGCGATTACCAGTTCATTGTGAATGTTTATATGAATTATCATCAAAATTTTCACGCGCCCTCTGAATGTTAAGTTTTTAATGCAAAAATAAAATAAATGATTATGGTGAGGAATTAGGTTTCAACTTAAATAATAGTTTTTAGTACTTTTTAGTTTACAAAAAAGTTTATACGTAAAAAATTTGACTTAATTTACATTTTAAATTACGAGTTTATGTCTTCAAAACGTAGTAATAACCTTAAAAACATCCATTTTTTAAAACAGTATAATGGCGTCTCCATAAGAGCAGCTCCCAGTGTTGGTTATATCTATTTTATCTGCTTGAACAGTAAAAAGGCTCTAGTATTTGCTGCTGTAGATGTTTAGGTTTCACGGTTGTAGTACTAGTGCGCTATCCAACTGTTTTGCATGTACATCAGCGTTTTACAGTTACTATTTAGAGCCTCAGGTGGTCTTAACACAGGTTCTTCTATTTGAGATATGCATTAAAAATACTACTTAGGGATCCGTCATTAAATTTTAAAGTTTTATTTTCCTTTTATTCAATACCTACCTATAAATTACTATTATCTTTACCTATACAGATTAACTGATATATATATAGATAGATAGATAATACGTTTTTTTGTATAGACAATTTCAAGTACATAGGCACCCATATTTTTAATGTGTAAAACTATCAGCAGTGTGACCAAGGGTAGGCTTTAGGTATTTATTCGAGGTATTCCATTTTTTGTTTCTAATATCATACTTTATGTTTTTCAGTTACTGCCTGTGACAAATACCTACTCTGAAGCAGAGCTAAACCAGGAATCATGATCTCAAGAAATATACCTCGTAGTTCAGATTAATCCTGAGAATCAAATGCCAGAACAAATCTCTAATATTCAACAGTTTATATTACAGACATTGCCGAAAGTAATAAAAGAATTATAAATAATTATGTGTTTCATTTATGGCTTCTTCACTTGCTGTAAGACTGTCGTCCTCACAAATATCAGCTTTAGTAGTACTACAAGATGCAATATCGTTGTGCATTAAATTGGAAACTACGGAACCCTACCCGTACCGAAATCGCACTCCGTCATAGGCTGAATAAAAAAAATATAATATTATCATACAGCTTTAGGTTACATTTTTAGCACATCAGTTGCGAATATGGCGCTGTTAGCTCTAGTATGAAGTCATATCCCTTCCCTGTAGATGTAAAGCTATGAGAAATCTAGTGAACACCATTAAAATACTAAAAATGTTACAGCACCGTTTTGTAACTCTCACGGCTATATAAAATATTTCATGTGATTTCTTAGACAACTATTAACCGTTTAGTTTCTATATAATTCTCATATATAGCGCTCAAGGCGCTATTTCAAAGTTACACAACTTTGCAATAGATATAGTGTTACAACATAAGTAATAAAATATGCTAAAGAGCGTAAGGCTTTACAAAATGTCTCTATACGGTCTTGAGTGCTATAGAGGTAAGTTAAAACTCTTTGCAAACTGCCCTGCCTACTAAAGTATTCTTTTACATCTTACAGTGGTATAAAAGTCTCCATTAACTCTATTTTATGTCCAATAGTAGTTTAGTGAAGCCAGTACTTGTTTTTGTATTACCATAAGATATTTTTTTGCTACAAAACATGTCCTGTAGCACCTAGCTGTTCAATGGTATGAAAGTACTCTACTGTTTAACTTTAGGAAAAATTTACAGCACTTTAACAGCTGCTATACTACACTTAGGCTGTATAAAGCCTGTATTAGCAGCTTGTGTGCTAGTTGGGCATGTTCTTCTCAGTACTATGTTTATGTGAAAATTTTTTGAAGTTTGGTCCAGTAGATAAAGCGTGAAGAGGTAATAAACAATATCATTTCCGCATTTATACTGTTAGTGAGGATGACATCTTGTACCTAATCTGAGAAGAGACAATTTTTTTTCGAATGAATACCGAATCATATATTGGTAACGAAAATTACATTAATACGTTACTAGCTTTTGCCCGCGGCTTCGTCCGCGTGAATTTCCCACATGAACAGTACTATTTCCCGGGATGAAAGATACCCTATGTACTTCTAACTATGTGTATGCGACAAGCAGGTTTTGTAAAGAGAAAGGGCACTCGGGAACAAATTCTTATCGTACGCCAGATTATCAAGAAATCTAGAGAATCAAATAAGCCCGTATTTATTTGCTTTGTTAATTTCTCCAGAGCTTTTGACTCGGTGAAATGGCCCGTATAGTGGAAGACCTTGCTAGACATGGGCACACCAAAACATCTCGTACACCTTTTGAGACGTCTATATGAAGATGACACAGCCTCAGTTCGCATGGATGATGTTCTGTCAAGTGATTTCCATACTAGTGCCGGAGGAGGCCAATGTTGCATTATGTTAAAACTTTTATTCAATGTGTGCACAGAGCTTATAATTCGTATCACTTTAGAATACTGGACGGATGGTGTAACAATTGGTGGATAAAGGATTGCAAACTTGCGTTACGCGGATGACACCACCTTATTTGCAACCAGTTCGCAACACTTGGAAGAGCTACTGTCAAAGATAGAACGAGTGAGCCATGAGTTTGGACTTGGAATTAATCGCAAGACCATGGTAATGATTGTTGGTATGACGACGGGTATCATCAGCCCACAACGACAACAACGACGACTTCCGCACCGACGCACTCTGCAGCCCACGCCTGAACGACTTCGACGGCGGCGCACTCTCACTCACCAGGGTAGTGGCTCTGCAGGGACCGGCGCACACATGTCTACCGACAGTCTCAACTAGATTACAAGCACTTCCCGATTCACTGGGACACAAGACTGGCCCTTGCAAGCTACGAAGCACAGACTGCACAGCAGATTCATCACATCAGACCTTTGGTCTTGGGGGAATACTGTGGCATCCACCATCTACCGAGTGAATGCAGCAACTCGACGACTCGACAAACGACGGCTCCACAAAATCTCGGCGGCAAGCAATACTACTTCGCAAGGTCGACACAAGATGGCGTCACAGTCTTCAGTACACTTACATATCGACAAATAATTGCGAATAACAAAGATTGTACGAATATTCTCCAACCAATAATAACTTCACAGCATCGCAAATAGACTACAGATCAGACTCCACTCAATCTCCATACTACAACCCACAATCTCATCAACAAAAACGGAAAAATCCTAAATCGCGCTATCAGAATTTCCAAGGCAACTCGCTATATATACGAACTGCAACGCAACATCGTCGGAGCCTCGGCTCCCCAGGCCTAACACCTAGCCTGGCGGGAAGATCTTCCCTTCGGGGCGGTCGAGCAACATTCATCGCTCCCGCTCCCAGTGGGAACTTTAACCATCGCGGCGGTCGCCGTTCTCTAAAGAGCAATAGAAACATAACCATAGCCAAGAAGACCAGGCTCGTGAGGACGCTTATATTTCCCATATTTCTGTGGAAAGACAGAAAATAGATGCTCTGGAGATGTGGTGCTGGAGAAGAATGTTTGGGGTTTCGTGGACCGAGTTTCGCACGAATGTCTCGATACTTCAAGAACTCGGTATCAAGCAACGTCTGTTTTCGATAGTACAATCTTGCATCCTCACATTTTTCGGTCATGTTTTCCGGCGTGACAATCAGTCCATAGAACGCCTTGTCGTCCAAGGAAAGGCAGAAGTAACTAGACCGGGCGGAAGGTCACCCACCCGTTGGACTGACCTGATCAAGTCTGCCATTGGAGGGTCAGTTAACGAGTGCAGCAGGATGACCTCCAACAGACAACAGTGGCGAAACGTCATAAAGCGCATTACAGCTGCCCTTTATCAATACAACCGCTTCTTCTTTACAATTCAATTATGATGCTATTATTTTTTATTACATAAGAGCGTAAATCTATAATTTCATGAACATAACTTCAAAAATGACGAAGTTTCATACAAACTTTCAACCCCTTTTTTACCCCCTTAGGCGTTGATTTTCCAAAATTCCTCTCTTAGTGCTCACTTACATCACATGACCTTTGTACAAAATTTCATGTGGCTTGTTATTAAAATAATAGGAGATAAATATGATGTTCATATTCATATTACACACACAGTAACACAAAATAGTTAAAATGTGGTACTATTTATAGGTATTTCCCATTGAATATTTAGATGTTTCATTCTAGGTGGGTACCTACGTAATAATCGCTTGTAATAATACACAAAAAAATATTTTTTTACAATATTTAGTTTTCACCCGGTCAATGGGTGGTTTGGGTGGATTGAAATGGGTCGTAACTGGGTTATAACCCAGGCTCGGGTTTTAACCCGGGTGGTTACCCATCTCTGAATGTGACACGCGTCCCTCGCTATTCACGGCCATCGGCAGTCTGGCGGATAGAGAGGTAAAGATGAGTTGCCATATGAACGACAAGGAAGGCATGATGTTTGCGTTACAAATTGCGATGGACGGGTGGTGAATAATGTTATAATTTAAGATTGTGTAGTAATAAATAACTTGTTTTAAAAAATTCTTTAATTAAAAATTCAGTAATCATATGAACTAAATTAATGTAAAATATTTTTTTTTAAATATCATCGTATTACAGCGTTTTTTTGGTAATTTAGGGAAAATGTTTAGGATTATTTTTTATCGAGCAAACTTAGTCAAATCATGTTTTCGGTTCTTACAGTGTGTTGCTAATTTCCTAATCTATTATTAGCAAAAATTTCAGAACTGTACAGTAAGTGCAAGCAAAGCAGACGGGTGTTCTCGGTGCTTACCATAAACCTACAAGACGGACGTAACTAACTCTATGGTGCTTACACTACTTTCTTTTTTTTTCCTAGTAGTATTCTCCGCGAAATTTTTGTGGCGATTTTTTAATGGTAAATAACCGATTTTGCATTATCCTTCTACGGCCTTAATTACGGGTGTACTATCAAGTAAACATTTTAAATGCATGGAATTAATAAGTAGTTTATGTAAAATGTATGTCCAAAAAAGTACATTATACCTATACTTAATATCAGACTGGCAGCAAAAGAAAAAAGAAAAAGAAATTTAAAAATATAAGAGCGTAAAATAACCTAACTTCTACGAAGAAACAATTAGATGCGACGCCCTGAACGGTAGGTCTGTCCTAAGTACCCAATATTTCTGCCTTAAGTTATTGACTACTGTGTCCTGGTTGCCATGTGCAGCCTTCACATGATAGTACCTAACCAGCAGTGTCGTGGTGGGATGGCGTCCATCTAGGATACACGGCCGTTTAGTATCACGGTCGACGTCGGGAGCAGCATCGATGCGGCCAATCAGCAAAAATATTATGTTTAGAAGAATTAATTAATTCAAGTTAAATAGTGCAAAATATTATTCTTCTTCTCTCAGCCGAAAGACGTCCACTGCTGGACAAAGGCCTCCCCCAAGGTTTCCGAAACGACCGGTCCTGCGCTGCCCGCATCCATGCGCATCCCGCGACCTTCACCAGGTCGTCGGTCCACCGAGTGGGAGGCCTGCCAACACTACGTTTTCCGGTTCGTGGTCGCCACTCGAGAACTTTTCTGCCCCAACGGCTATCTGGCAAAATATTATTAGTAACAAGAAATTGTAATTTTGTTACTATAATGCAATTACTATCTATCTACCAATAGTTTCAGAATTCTGGATTTCACCACACCTTTAGATTCTCAACACAAATCTAGCAATAGTTCGAAAAATGTATATCTATCAAGATATCAAGTATAATAATAAGAAAGAACATAAAAATCTTGGAAACTTTTCCCTAGATATCATTAAAATCAGTATACCCCATAAAATGTTAAGCAAACAAACACATCGATTTCATTTGCGATTATCTATCGATGTTGTTGATCTCTTGAAAAACCGTGTTCTGGCGCTAACTATAGTGATACGCCTGTTATCGATAGCTCGTATTTCCTAGAAATAGGTATCACAAGCGAGGCAATTCAGTGGTATGAGACAAGGATCAATTCTCGGCATCTCGGCATTGTTGACACAGTGACGTAATGCTAAGCCTAACAAAACTGAACCATCTATAACGTCCAGTGCATTACCTCTCAATACCACTCCGTGCGAGGTTCTTTTCAATCAATTGTTAAAAAAAATCGAAAGACATGTATGATGTGAAAATGTTTAATAATAATAGTGATGTGCTTACCAAATGTAGACTGTGGCTGTATAGTTTAGCCTATGCACATTTGGCCATAATGACTCTTAAAATGTTAAATGTTGACTTCCGGTCATCTCCGTATCCTGAAGTGTGGGTTTATCAGGATATAAGGTTCAAGTTGATCACGTGTTGGTTCAATGTAAGTTTTTAAGTGGTTATTATTTTTGTGTAACCAGATTTGTGATATACACAGGGGTTCCACAATTATATGGAGCTTATTAGAGCTTCTACCAAATTAGCTAATTCTCTGGCTAGGTCGTGCAATTGAAAATGTTGAAATTTTCTTTGAATTTATTGTAATTGATTTCTTGGTTTTCCTCTCATTTTAATAACAATGTTATTTTGGGGATGTTTTATCAACATAATTGATATTATTGATTAATTGAAATTTATTCAAATTTGTTTGAAAGTATTTTATTTTTTTCAAAAATCAAGCAAAATTTCGTATTTACTATTTCCAGTATCCCTCTAGGAAAAAATAATTTTTTTTTTTCATTTTTTTCATTATGATGTCCCTATTTTTCGATGATATCTTGACTTGTATTAGTAAATGAAGAAAATATTTTTTTGTTCATTAAAACATAGTAAAATAACTGATATATATAGAAAATTCATAGGTACTGAATTATTTATTTAAATATTATATATTTAAAAGTTTATTAAACCAAAAAGAAATACATCTGGTATAAAAGGAATTACTTCTATTTCTATTTACTATATATTGTACTACATTTAATAAGGGCAATTGCTATTATAAGCTAGACGGGCTATCAAAATATTTTTGTACTGCCCATATGACACAAAAATATACTTAATATGGAAAAAGACAATGTAACTCTTCCTTTGACTTCTGGCCCAAAAAAATGAAATCTGTTGTACATATTGGAGACCGATACCAAACGCTAGTCCTATTCATTCATAACAACTTTTACTACGGGGCCAAACAAATCTACCCTGGGAAAAAAAAAATATAGGATAACAAAGTTTTGAAAAAATGTGGATTTTTGTATCACATAATTAGGTAGAGTTTTTGTTTGTTTTACAAAACCTTTGTTACCCTATTTTTGTTACCCTATCTATACCTTAATTTTTTCTTAAGATAGATTTATTGGGCCCCGGCATGTATGATGACTAACACAAACAAAAAACCTGTTTAAAACAAACAAAACCAATACTTAATTAAGTAATATAAAAATCCACATTTTTTAAAAAACTTTGTCACCCTGTTTTTTTTCCAGGGTAGTTTTGTTTGGCATAGTAAAAGTTGTTATGAATGACTAGCGTTTGGCATCGGTCTCAATTATGCACAACAAGTTTAATTTTTTTTGGCCAATTGGTTGCATTGTCCTTTAGTACAATTTTTTAATTAATGTTGGTATATGCATAGATATCAAAATAGCTTGAAGCCATAATATAACAACCTATAAATGCCTAACTAGAAATTTCGTAGACTAACTAGGAATCCATACCCTAGGTGAGATACCTATACCTATGATATCACTTCATAATCTACTAATCTACCTATGTACGAAATCCATGTAGCAGTTTTTGCGCGTAAATGAATAATAACCATCTATTCAAATTCTTGATGGCAGCCACTTGATGCTATTATGTCAGTGTTGAGTGGTCAATGTAATTTCCCGTCTGCTAGGAGGTTAATCACCGGGATTTATAATAATCTGATAGTATAGATAAAAATAATATTATTTACAGTTGCTGGCCCTAATGTATTTGCCAACGAGCATTTATTGCGAATGGCGGGAACTCAACTCACAAGGGAACCTGTACCACGTCAAGGTTTTAAACCAAATGAGGAATTTATGTTTCACAAGCATCCTTCTGCCGACCACAACCGTAAGTTAAATCCGACAAATAGTTTGTAACTTGCTTTCAACGGTTTGCTCAAGTTTTGAATTAGATTTAAGTATCCTCACCTCTTTGACCTAAAATAAAATTTTGATGTTCAGTAATGGTGAACCAAGTGATTCTGGGAACAGTACCTAGTCCTCGTGGCATCTGCCATTATTTTTAATGCAAAATACGTAAAGAGTTATTATCTATTTTTAGGGCTCCGTACCTCAAAAGTAAAAATTGGAACCCTTATAAGATTGCTTGTTTTCCGTCTGTCTGTATTGTAAATACTCGGATCCACGGTCTCTTTCAGCAGTAAAATAATCAACAAAATTATACGTCAACGCGATCAGGAGATATTACCGTAAATCCTAGGAATCTGAAAATTTTAGTTTGTTCTTGAAACTAGTTGGTCTTTTAGTTAGAGCTATACTGTGAGATATTTGTCGTGTACGGAACCCTCGTATGTTGACGAAGTTTACAGTAATAACAGTACACAGTACGCAATTATAATTTGTCACATAAAAGCGAATCGAACATCACATTACATACCTAAATACTGTTTATTTACTACCTACATATTCTAATATTATCCTCACTTACGCAGAGTATTAAAAGCGATGAGCTTTAACCTTTTTAACTGACGACCTATACGTCTCACAGACGTCATTACTTTTGTTTTATAAATATTTATTAAAATATGACTCGCACGGTTACCCTCTCCCCGCTACCTTCCTACCTCAGCATTCTTTACCGCCAGTCGAAGCCACGAGCGCAAACAGTGCACCAGTGTCCAAGATCTAAGGAGTCGACGTCTGACAGACGTAAGTACGGTCTTAATGTACAAAACTCTGGACGTCTTGTTCATGGTGTCTCCCTAACGTGACCTCGGTTTTGATGTTTAATTTGATTTTTAGAATGCCTAGGCAAAGGGATTTGGAGTCTAAGAAGCGGAAGATTTAGACCTCGATCAACCCTCGGGATCCCAAAAACGTAGTCGACCTTTAAAAGACGATGAAATTTTCAAGAACTTGGTAGAAGATGACTGCAGTGATTTCGATGACAACGTCCGATCGATCCGAATTTTATTTTAGAGAGTGAGCATGAAACAGCCTCTGAATAATCGGATATAGAAGAAGCCAATTTCTCCTATCACTTGCACGGGCATTATAGTCTTGCCTCATATGAAATTACGAGTACATAATGATATAAGACTGTTTCATCATTTCTTTCGGCATTTCTTCTCAGCAGTGGTCGTTCCGAACTGCTAGTGGTTTGTAGCTTTGAAACATAATATATTATGATTAAATAATTAGTTTTTGACATGAAAAAGAAGAGCCTTCTTTGAAGGCCAAGTTTCAATAAAGCATGTTTGATGTTGAATCCCACATGAATTGCGGCTCACTATAGAACGCGTTATTGGACCAACTGACATGCCCCCACCAACTCGAAACTTCTCGAATCCAGATCCAGGTGCTCGAAAAACCTGTGCCATCTGTCCTAGCCACCTGGAGAGGCGTACAAATTTTTTTGTTACCATTGTAAGATGCCAATGTGCCTTACATGTTGTGTGTAATGACGGAAAAACTCGCTAGTCGAAAATACACTAAAAGATGGTCTGTCATTTTTTTTCATGATAGAGTAGAGTTTAGATTTTTGTTCAATTTTCATCTTTGTTTATAGATATGTCGATATTTTAAGTTCATTTGTTGATTATTACA
This sequence comes from Ephestia elutella, assembly GCA_018467065.1. NCBI lineage: Eukaryota > Metazoa > Arthropoda > Insecta > Lepidoptera > Pyralidae > Ephestia > Ephestia elutella. The sequence goes on from CM031575.1 coordinate 5,734,419, forward strand.
AAACTAAAAATTATATAAAGACTGAAGCAAAAGACGAACTATAGAAATAAAAAAATGGAGCTTTCATTAATAAATGTTGATTGTACATAAACTTTGCCTCTTATTTTTTTAACCCCATCATTCTAATGAGCTGAAATATTAATCTCTTAATTTCCATAAGCTAGAAAATTGTTGGATGTTTATTTAATTTTTTAAATATTTTTAATTTATTTACGTCCCTCAGACGTCACCTCGGCGTTTCTGTTACTATATTGCCAGGTCGTCAGCTAAAGGTTAAGGTTCTAATTAAGACCAGGTCCTAGCTCAACTTCAAAACGATTAACGAGCACACAACCAAAGACACCTTAGACACACATAGACATAGTGGGCGGATCCCGCGGAACTCATTAACCAATTAGAATAGTCCGCGCGTACACCTGCACCGACACACCGGCACAGTGTATGCATAACGCAGAGATGAGATCGTTGATGGCTCCAGTATACTTGTATTTGGGGTGCAATGGGTGAAAATAATATCTATTTTGCCATACACAACTAATAAATTTTTAAAATCCCATCCGAACTGATTTTTTTAAAAAATTTTCCAATTGGACATAAGCTACAATTTATGTATGTACCTCTCGAGTGAAGACAGGGCGGAGCGCTAGTAAGAAAAAAAAAATGGAAATTGAAAAAATAACACAAACATGTCAGCTAAACCACGATTTTAGCGCCACCTAGTGTGCGCTGACGTCAACGCTTGCCACACTCGGTAGCGGTGGCGAGGAGTGGTGAGCAGCGGAACGCGACGGTCGCAAGGAATGTGCTTGCTTATGCGCAGCCCCAGATAGCTAATATCAAATTAATTGGGTAATTAAATTCAGATAAATATTTAAATAATAATATTATTTATTTATTTCACCTGTAGTTTACAAACATGTCACGAATACAAATCAAGACATAATAATCTAAATAAAAATAAACACTTTCAGAGTTTTTGGTTTTATTTCCCTGCATTTTATGCTATAAATTTTCATAAAGTACATATTGTATTGGATTTCATAAAGTGCCTAATGGGCTAAGTCGCAAACGGTCTCCAAGGTCTCTTACACAAAATGTCCCCCGTAAAAATCATATTTTGTGGAATGTCACTTATGCAAAATATATAAATGATATTTAAGTACCAACCAACATTATCACATTTAGGGTTTTTGTTTACTGTATGTTAATAAGTTACTTAAAAAAAATATGTTGTTCTTTGAAAATCTAAAGTCTCTAATGCGACATTTTGCGAAAGAGACCATTTGCGTTTTTTAGCCGCTATTCGGGGATATCGTGAGGGTTAAAAAAACAATTCGTTTAAGATGGTTCATTTATTTTTATTTTTTATAAAATATACACAACAATTTTTATGGCTAGACTGTGCTAGGCTAGATTAGACAGCGCCTATACATATAAGCCATTGCTACACTATAGCTGGGGGGCGTTTAGGCGCATAATGTTAAAAGAGCAAAATTTACTATTTGCTCTTTTAAGCGTACAATGTTTGAAGAGCAAAAAAGTAAGAGCGTAGAATGGTAAATATTTCAGTGCTTTAGCTTTCAGCTGCCAGGACTATATAAATATCATATTGGTGAATTGTGACTCCCTAACAAGTAAAAGTAAGTAAATAGAAAAAAACGTGATCAATTTTTGAAAAAAAATATTTTCAAAATTTAATAATCTACATTTATGATAACAACATTCATAAAAATAACATAAAAATACTTTGAATGGCCCTAATGACACAGTTAAAAAAATATTATATACTGTCAAATCACACAGATTCTAGTCCTAAAGTAAGTTCTAAATACTTATTAAGGGATACTGAACCAAGGCAAAGATACTATATTTCATAAAAAATACACACACACAAATATATAATAGACCTTATAATTAAAACTTACTGTGTATATATGTACATGTGTGCTTGTTACAAATTTGAGTGAATAAATAAATATGAAATATGAAATATAAACTAGCTTTTTTAAAAATAAAAAAATTGCAAAACTGTTTACGGTTTACTTATATTTTCCTTGTTAGGGAGTCACAATTCACCAATATGATGTTAATATAGACCTGATATATATACTATAGCACTGAAATCTTTACCATTCTGTGCTCTTACCATTTTGCTCTTTTAACATTATGCGCTATTATCGTTTTGCGACCGGTTATCATTCTGCGCTTTTAACATTATGCGCCTAAACGCCTGGAGGCATGGTACAGGAATGGCCTCCGCAATAAGTTGTAAATTAAAATTAATTAATTTACAATTTTGAAAAAAATCTTTTAGAAAATATGGGAACATTGATAGAGGACGTTATTTCTTGAAATTGCGTTTATGCTATACCAGATGAAACTATACCCTATACTATTATAGCGTCAACGTTTGCGTCAACATTTTCTACATGATCTGGATCTTCACAGTCAATATAAAAAAAACCGGCCAAGTGAGAATCAAACTCGCGCACCAAGGGTTCCGTACCACGAAAAGCATCTCAAATTATAGCCCTAACTAAAAGACCAACTAGTTTCAAAAACAAACTTAAATTTGCAGTTCGATCCCTGAGATTCATACTGAATCCAGCGCAAAAATAAGTTTTTAACACTTTTTTTAGACTTCCAACACCATATTTACAATTTTCAGATTTATTCCTGTATAAGTACTGTTAGACCTTGCTTTTTGCCAAATTTCATAATTTAAGGACAACGAGAAGTACCATAGGGTACTTCCCGTAGTTTACCTAAAATGTTACGAATTTTCGCATATTTTGCGATTTCAGGCAGCAATCAAAACCTCTATAGGTTATAGGTAATATCTCTTGATCGCATTGACGTATAATTTTGATTATTTTTTTTTGCTGAAAGAGATGATGGATCCGAGTATTCGATATTAATTTCAACTTGATACCTTTAAGCGTTCCTGAGAAAAAAAAGTTTGACAGACAGACGGACAGACAGACAGGCGGACAACAAAGTGATCTTATAAGGGTTCCGTTTTTACCTTTTGAGGTACGGGACCCTAAAAAAAACAACACATGTCGCATTTCATCTTATACTAAGACCTCAATCCTACCCTCCTTTCTCCCACAAAAGACCAACATTGAGGACCGCAGTTGAACAGTGCATTATGGTTAGAAATCTCTTTTAGTCTACTAAAGAAGTACGTCATATCTACTATCCTTCGTCCTTGATAAATTTCAAATGATTGATCCTCTTTGACGTCCACAATATAAGTATAATCATCCTGGTCACTAAAAAAGGAAATTGAAAAATAAGTCATTTTATTTCATTTTCGTGAAAAGCTTTCATTACGAGCAATTCATCCTAATCCTAACTTATATTATAAAATATAAATACAGAAGTGAGTTTGTTACCTCTTTACGATTTATCTACTAAACCAATTTTCCTGAAATTTTGCATACACATAGAAGTACTAAGAAGAACATAGGGCATCCTTCATCCCGGGAAAAACACTGTTCCCGTAAGAAAATTCACGCAGGCGAAGCCGCGGCAAAAGCTACACTAGCTTTTAAATAAAAGAAAAACCATTGTTTTGATTTTTTCTGGCCATATGTTTGTGGGCGCACACATAAACGCATCCTGTAAAAACTACTGGAGGAAATTTGATTCGGTTTTCACAATTGTATTGTTAAATCATGATAAAATTATAGTGATGGCGAAACATAGTTCATTTGTTTGTTTGTTACAAACAAATAAATAAACGCTGTATCTACTGAACCAATCTTCTTGAAATTTTGCATACACATAGTTAGAAGTACTGAGAAAGACATAGGGTAGGTTAGGTAGGTAGTTCACGCGGGTGAAACTGCGGGAAAAAGCTAGTCTACAATAATATCAATAATATTATTATAGGTACTTACATAGAACAAGAGGTGTCGAGCCTCTGATGTTATTATAACTGCTGGTTCCAATGTTTGTAACTCGGTCAGTTTAGGATTAACGGTGCAATGCCTGAAATAAATATACTATCTTAAAATCGTGTACATACATGGAGATTCTGATCTTAAATTTTTGTGTAATATAATAATTTTGCAATCTAAAACATCATACTTTCTAACTAGTCACCACTTTTAAAAGTATGAGAAAGCGATTCTATAATAATAATAAAAAGGTACTTACTCAACAGATTCACGAGCCTTCGTTTTGTCGCTTGACGAATCATAATGATTCAATTTGTCACCACCAAAATCTTGGCATCTACACTACACACATTCTTGGCATCTCTTATTTGAGCTGAAAAGTAAAATATACAACACATTGATTTACATAAACAATGAAAATGCATTTAAGTTGCACTTTATTCAGGCTATATGCATGCAGGCTCTGTGTACTTTCCATTACTCTACGCTTACGTAGCTGCTACAAGCAAGCTGGGTGAGACAAATTCTATAGCCTTTCCAGATAAACGCCATTTTTGAAATTGGAATGGAATATGATACTCAAACTCACCCAAAACATTCCGTCGTGGTGATTTATTTCTCTTTTTTTGTCTTGTTCTTTCGCTAATTTCATAGATTTCTTATTTCCCAATTTCACAGCACTGCACAAAAATGCTGATCCCTTAATTTTTCTTTCACAAAAGTACGAAAAAAATTTGTTTAATTCAGAAGACAGAGCGTCCGGAGACGACGTCACATGTACGCGGGCGGCGGCCGACTGACACGCAAGAACGAAGCGAGAGCCAAGCGTGGATGCATAGTATTAAGATTGTTTTTTGCATAGCACAATTTTGCTGTTATTGTCAGGAGATTGAAGAGGTTATAATTTTCATGGTATTTCTTAAATATCTTTTGAAATATTAGACAAGAAAAAAAAGTGTTCGATTCAGACTTTATTACAATAGATATATTTGCTATAAATTAAAAAAAATATATATGTTGTCGCTGAAAATTTGAAGAATTCTGACTTGAAAGATTTTTCATAGAGGGGACTTTATGATTTTTTTTAACCAAATATATATATATATATTTAAAAAAGTATACGTTTCAGACTCTTTCACATATTGTGTATTATATGCTGTATTAATTTCAAGTTCGTAATTAAACTCTAAGTAGGTAAATTTCGTCATGAAAAATTACAATCATTAACACATTTGGACTACCATCTCGCCTTAATGTCGTCGGCCATAGTACAGACAACTTCACCGTCGTATGTACCTCTATAGGGTTGTAATAGCGACAAAGCATCTTAGTTGAGTAGGCTGATGTGATGGTGACTGTATCGGTACTAATACAATGAGCATTCAATACGCGTAGGACGGGTCTGTGTGTGGTCAGTCGACGCCCATTTTTGGCACTTTATATAGACACCAGTATATAAGGATAATTTATTATTAAGTACCTGTGTGTTAAGTGCCTGTATCGTCGGTTCAACTGACTTGTTCGATCTCAACCTCGGCCAAGATTGTGGTCAAGAGCAAACCCATCTTAAAAGAAGGTCAGATATTCCCAAACATGGTCAAATAAATCAATCAAGGGACAGGGCTTTAAACTGGAGATTCTTTACACAAGCGATGGGCTAGCAACCTGTTACTATTTCTAAATTACAATTCCTTTTAAATGCACTCTCCAGCTAAAAGTGGCTTTCGTCTCTCACGACTCTTGGCTCTGTCTACCCCGTAAGGGATAAAGACGTGATAATGTATCTGTACCAAGTTACTAGCACCTGACTAGACTAATTCACCTCCAAAATCTAACTATATTAAACCTACATGCAAAAACAGTTTCATGTCCATACGAAAAGTATATAGAGAACCACAATTGGGTGTCAGTTTTTTTGGAATACAATTCAATGATGAATAGGTTGTAGGACCTCTGTAATAAGTATGGTGCTCGATTAATATTTTTACATGCAAAACAGAAGTCTGCTATATAAATATAATATAAATTTTATTTTGTAATCAATGTAAAGTCACAGTTATTCATAAAAAGTTTAAAACGCTCGCTAAACCTATATAAGTTAAAATATCATAGACAGATATTGCATTCACAACTCTAGACAAACGAACCAATATAATATGGAAAAGTAACTATCCTTCAGTGTCTGCTTCGAGTTCTGTTTTTTACAAATCAATCGCAATCATTATTATTCATCGACAATACTTATTTGCGGTTATATTAGTTCTTTGCTTGTTTTTCTACACAAATGTACTTATTGCTTCCATGCGCGTTTATTAATTGTGTCAATCCACGGGAAAAGGTAGGTACCTTATGGTCGTTGGCACTTACGACATTATTATGAGCTAAGTTAACTCGTATGATTATTTTTTCTAAACTTCTTAAAAGCCAACGACCATAAGGTACCTTTTCCGAGGTAGTCCACTTAGAGCACTAATCCGAAAAGCACAAACGCGAACAGCACAAGGCCTTGTCCACAAACAGCACAATTTAATATTTTGACATGTGCTGTTCGTGCATGGATTCTAATTTTTATTTTATTTTCGTCCACGAACAGCACATATAACTATTATACTATATTAGATTTGCAAATACTGTTGGAACCTATTGCTGTCTGCTAATGTGTTCCTTATACAGGGCGATATTAAATAAAAGATATCGATAACATCACTTGATCGTTTTTTAATTACACATACCTACTTTCGTTGGTACATACGATACGGTTCGGTTCGTTGGACATATGGTTGTCTAGGCGACATTTAGTAACAAAAATAATATTGTCCTGTATAAGGAAAACATTCAGCAGACAGCACTAGGTTCCAACAGTATTTACAAATCAATATACATAATATAAGTACAATATATATAATAGTTGTATGGGCTGTTCGTGGACCAAAATAAAATAAAAATAAGAATCCACGAACAGCACATGCCGAAATATTAATTTGTGCTGTTCGTGGACAAGGCCTTGTGCTGTTCGGATTAGTGCTCTAAGTGGACTACCTCCCTTTTCCCGTGGAATGACACAATTTATATCTTGTTTTTTCAGTTTTCAGACTTGCTGTTTTGGCGACTTTGGAATAAAGATAGAGAGATGGTGGCCCCAGCGGCGGTGGATGAAATGGTGCCATTTTGGACACAGCACTGCATGCACACAGTCTCCCTGGTCGTTGTGGTTTTAGACCTGATAATGTGTCCTCGAAAAAAGCCCAAAAACTCAACGCTTGGCCTTTCTCTGATGTTACTGTTTTTAGGAACCTATATTGGCGTGTAAGTATCGAATAATTTATTTCGAATGGTGGTAAAAAATGTTTTCGAATGACGTTGAAATCTGTTGCCAAATTACTCACAGTTAGAGTGGTACTCTTGATTTAGAATTAACCTATTTTATATTTTAGAGTATTCTAAATCAAAATATATGAAATATGCAATTTACCTTTCTATGTAAAGTGCATTGAAGAGGAGGATAGGTGCCTATGTTTAATGGTTGTTTGTAAATTTAAAAGAATGTATGGAAAGTAGTTTTTGTCTTTTTCTATTCTCGTAAGTAATATGAAATAACCCTACTTACTTATATTTCTTTATAAAGTAGCTTCATAGCGAATTGAAATAGCTTATTAATTTTATTTATTTAATGGTTTCATTTAAATATTCTAACTTTTTTGTCCCCAGATGCGTGCACGCCTTGATGCAAGGACAGTACATTTATCCAATATTTAAGTCACTAAGTCGATTTAAACAATGCCTTTTAGTTTTATATGCATTTCTGGAACACTACTTATATTACCTGCTTCAGTGGAAAGTTATAGATATAATATGGGGTAAAGGTAGTATAGGTAGTAATAATAAAAATAATAATTCTCTTTTAAGTTATGTCCCATGTAGAGAGGTAGCTTTAAATAAACTTATACCAATTTTTAGGTTAACAAAATCAGCGGCTAATACGCAATCTTAAGTAGTTTATTTTTTAAGTTTTTGATACCTACACTAACAGTCACTAAGTATCTATGCCACAACAGAAATAAAACTATGAGACAGATAATAAACCTAATTCTCTAGTGTCGTGAAATAAACTAGCGATAAATCCAGTGCAATGAGGGATTTTCCGAGATCCAAAATAAAATAAAAAATTGATCCAGATGAATTCATAGGTGGCGCTTAGTAAAAGGCGAGACCATTGAAAAAGCAAAAATGCACGGGATTGGCATTTAAAAAAAAAATAAAACATAATAAAAAACATCAAAAAGTATCAATATTGTGATTTGTGCAACTGTCAAACTATTAGGCGATTTTTTTATGCCTCTGGTTGACAGGAAAAAGCGCACCATATAGGCACAGCCATTATTTCGACTCGGCTTTCATAAAACGCTATCTGTTGAGACTTTTTGATACTATTTTTTTTTCATAATTAGCTGTCAGAAAAATCGCTCATTAGATTCAACTGTCAGTTGACGTAAAACGCCTGTAAGCTAGCTGTGATAGGCCAGTAGAACTTAATGTAATTTTTAGTACCTAGGTATATGTATACCTAGTTTGTAAGAGAAATGATCTGAACGAGCTACACCCAGTGGCTTCGCTCCCGTGGGGAATTCGAGATAAAAAGTACACTATGTGGTAACCCTGCATTTTTCTACCAGTGTACCAAAATCCGTCCAGTAGATAACATACAAACTCACATCCGAACTATCGCATTTAGGCATAATATTAGATAGGTACATACATAATATTAGAAGTAAGTGATTACTAGGTGGGTAAAGAGTTATTTTTGTGGAATGTGGGCCGAAGTTACGGGCAGTATCAAAATCAAAAATTCATTATTGAAACTTGGCCTTCAAAGAAGGCTCTTTTTCACGTCAAAAACTAATTATTTAATCATGGTATATTATGTCTCAAAGCTAATAGCATTTCGAAACGACCACTGCTGAGAAGAAATGCCGAAAGAAACTCATGAAACAGCCTTGGTTGCCTAACATGCCAGAGGGGATATTATCAATATATAACAAATATAATTTATTAAAACATGTTATGTTTGTGATCGTACAAGGAATAAATCAGATTTTTAGCTACAAAGATTATATACAACGTAGGTATAAAAAATATCTTGCTTAATTGTTATTACCATTTTTGTGATTTATAGACAGGCGAAATATTTGTGTAGTGTATTTATGTTTTCTTTTTTTTTAAGTTTTATATTTTAATTAGAATATAATAATTTAATTTCCTTATCTTCATTGGTTATTTTTTTATGAATTTGGTCAGAAAATGATATTTATTATATATTTAATTAGATGACTACATAACGGAGATCTGAATAAAAGATGTACCTATCTATTAGATTTATATGGTTGGCAGGGTTTATTATTATAAATATGTTTTAATAAATATAATGTTGTGAGTGTGTGAGAGTGAATTGACCTTGTGATGTGTGACAAAAATAAAAACAACAGTTACAGTGATAAGTACTATCATACATTAAATTGTGGTTTTTATTGGTTAATACATTATTGCTAATTGGACCCCACTCTCAGTTTAGATACTCGTGAACTATTTGAAGTAAGATTTAAATAAGTCTCTCTCAGTCGAAAGACGTCCACTGCTGGACAAAGGCCTCCCCCAAGGATTTCCACAACGGCCGGTCCTGCCCTGGCCGCATCCATGCGCATCCCGCGACCTTCACCAGGTCGTCGGTCCACCGAGTGGGAGGTTAAATAAGTACCTATAAAAAAAAAACACCTAAGTACCTGGTAATGCACTTAAACTTAAGTTACTGCTCTCCCTTATATTTCTTTATACCTAGTCTGATTGAAAGTGGCCTGTGTCATATTGATAAATTTCTACTGAAATTCTCATAAGTTCAAATAAAATGGATCATTTTAATTTTATTTAATTTGCAGTGTTCAAATGGAATCACGGTGGAATCTTAGAACTCAAATTTGAAGTAGATATCTTCAACCGATTGAGCTGAAACTTTGTACACGCACGTTTAGTTTGGATGACAATGCATAAAAGCTTTTTTTAAAAGTATTTTTACTATTAATTTATTATTGATACTATTATTTCCTTTATACGACGGTTGTTAAATAAACATTCAAACATGAGTAAGAGTAAGTAAACCAATTCTTGTAAATGCGTATTTGCTTTGCCAATAGTTTTAACCTTTTACAATGCATATACATATTTAAATATTAGTTTATAAAGTGTGTACAAGACAATATCATTGTTTAATACATAGAGTTTTTGACACGTACAGTCAAGCGTCATAAGTGCAATCATACGTCGAAGACCTTATTGCCTAGCCCTAATGATTATAATGCCCTGTAAATTCTGACTGCACTTTTGACTTTTGAATGTACTTTACATATTAGGTATATGTTTATTTAGTTTTTGTCTATCTCATGCTAAGTAATTTGAAATTGACGTAATTTGATTTCCTGTAATAATTTTTCCGTTACAAATATAGCTTAAGCTTCGCCGCGTGGGTTTGCCTACTTCGGTAGAAAATACTGTACTTGCTTTAAAAAATTTTTGGCGAAATATTTTTTCTGTTAAAGCTACCTATCTTAAGTATTTCATTGTTTACCAATTTGTCAAGGCGACTACTGACTGCAAAGTTTTTTTTTTCAAATTAGTTCATACTAGCACTTCGCCACGGCTTCGTCCGGGAGGTACAAACATCAATTGTAGCGTGGCGTATATCTAATTTATACCTCGCCACAACGCTCCATAGAGTTACGATCGGGTATACAATAGAAATATATACGGCCGTGTTATGGATTCCAAAATATACCCGACCCCAACATTTTTCTAGGGTATACTTTAGAATAGGACACTTCGTTGTGCTATAGTATAATGTATACCCGACGGTAACATTTTTCTAGGGTATACTTTTATTTAGGACACTCCATTTTGCTATAATGGGTACCCTAGTAGGTAATGAATATGAAAAACTTTTTGAATTGACCGAATCTGAAGACTCAAAAAAAGCTGCAAAAAGCGCAGGAGGGTAATGTGTTTGTCAAAGAAATATAAATTTCACACATACACCTAAAAGTACAAGCTAATTATTAAAAAATAAAAAACACGACAGACAACTTACAATACGTTTCAACATTCAAGTCATTTGGATACCATACTTTATGGGTATTCTAAATGGGTTAAGTTTTATTGTATTATTTTTTACTCAAAAGTACAAACATATAAGATAAATACATTTTTTTTTAAATCAATTTTTAAATATTTTTTATTATTTTGGTCTGCTATTTATCGCGTATAATATAATCCGCTATTTTGGTTTCATGATGTCGTCACATAGCCTATGTCACTCGGAGGAATGTAAGAATCTTAATATATCTCTCACATCAAAATCTGCTAAGCCATTTAGAACTTATGATGGAATAAAGAAACTTACATAAATACATATAATAATACCCTAAAAACATAACACTCAATGATCGTTTATAATAAACCTCTAAACTGGCTTTGTCTATCATTTTATCCACTTTTCACACTAAAAGGAACACAAACTCGAAAAGAAAGGGAGAGAACGATTAAAAAATTGAAATAAAATAGTTCAGTAAAAGAAAATAGTAACAGCAACATGCAAAAGAATAGGTACTTACCTACCGAACGATCCCATCGTTGCGGCCGGGTGCGTTTTAAAATCGAAATCTTAAATCCAAAATTACACCCGATGTCAACACGACCAGTGACGTCACAATTGTTAGGTAAAGGTATGCTTTTGAAGAATCAATTTTCAATTTCTAGATTCCAAAATATACCCGACGCAAACACGTTCTGTGACGTCACGAGTGTTGTGTGGAGGTATAAATTAGATATACGCTGTAGCGTGTGTCACTCATAATGTAGCTTTCTATTAGTGAAAGAACTTTTGAAATCGGTTCATAAGTTTCGAAGCTAACAAACTCACAAACTTACGAACACTTTCTCCTATAATATTAGTGTGATTTGAGTATGGTTTTTAGATTAATTTAATTTCAAGTACTGTAATACCACAGGCAACACATTACTTTTTGCCTTTCATGATTATATCTCAACGAGAAGTGGGTACCTACTTCATAACATTCCACATAATGACCACGACCCTCCGCAAAGAGGATTACGACTTAGAACCTTCGAGATTAATTTATTTATCATCAATGCTCCACTATCTTTTGTTTTTACCTACATAATTGTCGGATTCACTAAAATGTCGGCAAATTTTCTTTGATGATAACGATCTATTAATCAGATGTGACACAATCAGAGCACTATCATGTTTATAATCAGCCTGTATATAAATACTGCTTCAAGGAAATGTCCAGAATATTTAGCAAGGAAGTACACTTGTAATAGTTATCAAAATGTTGAGAGGTGTTTTATTTTTGCTTGTCTTGGGTAAGTAGGTCTCTAATATCAAACTATAGTTAGGTCTCTTAATATAGTGTTTAATTAATTTCATAACTTTAACAAAATATTAGCAATCTTTAGTAAAAAATACTTGCATTTACTTTGTTATTGAGGAGCTAAGTATCTCCATGTTTGTCTTTAGTAAACACGGTCAACAGCAAGTCGCTATAAGCCTAGCATATAGGTCCGTACAGGCAGACTTGGCATGAAAGTTACTGTACTATTTAAAAAGCCATTAATTAGTAAAAAATATTGGAAAATTGAATCTAAGTCTGAGAGGAAAATGTTATGTTTCAATGTGGATTTTTAAACGACTGTCCAAGAAAGGGTAAGCTTTCAGAGTTTATTTAATGAGAATGAGTTATGAGAGTTCCTTTATCATAATCCTATCCTAATCCATCCAAACTAATATTATAAATGCGAAAGTGAGTTTGTTAGCTTATTTGTTTGTTACCTCTTTACGCTTAATCTACTGAACCAATCTTCCTGAAATTTAACATACACATAGTTAGAAGGAGTACATAGAGTACCTTTAATTTCGCGAAAAAGCACTATTCCTATGGAAAATTCACGCGGGCGAAGCCGCGAGCAAATGCTAGTATCTTTTTAAAGGCCTCATTGGAATTGTTTACCAGAGAACTAACTATAACTTTCTGGTAAATAATATTTCAGTTGCAGCTAAGGGTGAGCCGGTTTCGAACTTACAAAGAAGCGGAGAGTTTAATAGATATTACTTATATAACAGGTAAATAAACAGGATAAAATATTAGTCATTATTTTTATACTTACATTTTTTATCTTTATTGTATTCTCTTTTATTGTATTACTAAATCATCTTCGTATCTATCACAATATAGGATGGAATTAATAATAAGCTATTTTGAAGGTTCCAAAATTTATTATGGTCATTGATATATTAAATTTATTTTATTATTTATAAGAGAGTGATAAGTATAGACGAAGCCAGATCTATAAGAATTGTAGCAAGTGGAAATCGCTAGTCTCTGCCTGCCCCTACGGAAAAAAGGCGTGATAATTTGCATGTATGTGTTATGGCCCAAATTATGATCAGTCTTGTCTCGTATTAAATTTATTTAATATATTATTTTGTATCGCTAAATATTTTATTTTCTTGGTACTAGCTGACTATTTATTTACTAATCGACTACTGCCACTAGATGGCGGTAGTAGTCAAATCATGCATGGCAGACGCCTTCAGGTAATACGAAAAGAATCTAACACCAGTTTTAGTTATAAAACGCGCGTTAAAATAGAAAGACTGGTAGTAGGTACTAAAAAGTGTATAGTATTACAGCTGTAAGAACTATTTCAATCTACTTTTCTAATTTCCAGGATAATATCAGGCGTTCAACTAGATTTTAATACAGGGAGTGCAAATATTATAGCAGGCGTTACTACTGTTGTTATCGTACATGGCCACCAGGGAACTTACCTTACCTCACTTAATCCCGAACTTAGAAGAGGTAAGTGAAAATAAAGAATTAAATTCAATAGAATGTAAGATGCCTTCTTTGATTCGATTACTAAAAATAACATGATATACCTAATGATGTACTGACTGATGTCAGAAGTACTGAATGATCGGAAATTAATTTATAACAATATGCCGAATAGGCGAAAATAACAATAAAATACAATAACCAAAAATAACTTTGTTAACTAACATTAAAGAATCACTTAATTGCATGGAAGTGATAATGTTAGTACTTCTTACTTTTAGGCGAACTAATAAAATTACTGACATTCATGAACCCTTGCAGGCGTCCTATATTCATACACAGGATATTGGCATCCATTGTACTGGTGAAAATCCTACAGTGAAAGAAGAAAAGAAATACTTCGCTTCGATCAGAGTCATGGTCGTTGAATTTTTGTTTCAGAACTCTTGGAAAGTGAAAATGTCAATGTTATATCGGTGGATTGGTCAATTTACGCAGCTATGTCATACACACTAGCCGAAAACGCTGTATTGAGTGTTGGGGAACACTTGGCTACTTTCTTAGGCAATCAGAACATTGATCCTGCATCCATTCATTTGATTGGGTTCGATTTGGGAGCACATATCGTTGGCGTCGCTGGTAGAAGGCTTGGTGGTGTTGCTAGAATTACAGGTACCATGATAAGATAATGCGATTATCTTTAACCTAATGATTAAGTATTACAGAAAGTAGCATAATATTACTCACTTCACATCAGATAATTACTCACTTCAAATACTTTTGAAATTTTTTGTCTATAGGTTCCTTTAAAATCGACTAAATGGATTTCCCAACGAGGGTCGGATATTTTCGATAAGTTATACCCATAAAAACCAATCAAAATAAATTGAACAGTTACTGATATTTTAGTACATACACACCTACCACTTATAAATTGTACGCTCCCCAATACAATATTAAGGGCCACAAGCAAAATTTAAATAAATACTAGTAACGCGTCATTTCAACATCTAATATTGATCGAGATTTACCTAAAGTCCAACTTTAAAAACAATTTCAGGACTGGATCCGTCTAGAAGCACCGTAAGATTGGCCAGAACTGACGCAGCTTACGTGGAGGTGATCCACACAGATGGAAGTGGCATTTCATCCAACGGCCTGGGAGTCCAGCTGGGGCATGCGGACTTTTACCCCAATGGTGGGAGCTACCAACCAGGGTGTTGGGGTCGGCATGACTGCAGCCATAACAGAGCATGGCTGTACTTTGCTGCGTCAATCAGAGATAACACATTTAATGCCAACTGCTGCAATACAATCCTACAGAAAGACCTGAATACTTGTCGTGGTGTTTTTCTTTCAATGGGAAATAATGTGCTAACAAAGACTGCGTAAGTATCGTTTACTTAAGTTGGTGATATTATGTGGAATGAAACACACGCAAGGACTTTCAAGGCCAACGTTAATGGAGTGGTTTTGCCACGTGCCTACTTTATTGCAGACACTACTTAGCTGATAAATCGTGAACTAGAGTGCAGGTTTCCTCACGATGTTTTACTTTACCGGGAGCAAGTGGCCAGTAAACTACTATGAATGTCAGATTAGTAGGTACGAGCAGGTGCTACTAATCTACCTACCTACTAATCTGACTATTTGACTCATATCTCATGAGTTGTATAGGTATACAACTCATGAGATATGAGTAAGACAAGTGACATTACGACCTTAGGCCGGTGTCTTCAACACTGGACCTCCCTCTTCTCTAAACTACCACAAATAGGAATTTGCCTAAAACAGTGGGACTAAAATAGTTACTAATTACTAAAACTTATTTTATGATTTAGCTATTTACCTACTGGAATGCTAATTTTTAGGGCACTTAATGAGAAAAAAGTTTGAATGTTCGAGACTTAGCACGTTTGTTAGTCAATCACGCAAACATTTTTCGATAAAATTTGGTAGATGTAAAAATGCCAATATTAGCATATAGGGTACTTTTTATGCCAGAATTCCCACGGGAACGAAGCCTCGGGGTCCTGCTAGTTAATATACAATCGAACAGGTTTGCGTACCTCTATACTTGTAGGTAATATTTGACGTTTCTATTACAAAAGGTGATTATTGTTTCAGATGTCCCTCTGGCATTTATCGGGTCAACACACGATCCAGTTATCCATTTTAATATTAAGTATAACTATATAATAAGGAATTTATAAAAAAAAACATGACAACAGTAGAAGTCACTATGTTATATTATCAGGAGATCAGGACAGCAGCGTTAGGGAATCAAAGGATACCTCACAGAACTATATCTGTTAAGTTTAGGAATTATGGTGAAATAAAGAAACTCACATACATACCTACATAACTATTAACATGAGTGCTGAAAAAAAAATAACTCTCCTTTTTGGACAGTCATGTATAAAAAGTGTTTTTTTCTGGTTTCCTTTCTTTAGTGTCTATGCTTCATTTATCTAAATCTTATATTTAAAAAAAGAAATTATTTCTGTGATCTAAATAAAAGATTTTTTAATAGATTTTTATTTATTCTTTAGTTGTACTCTTACTTTATACATACGGCTTTTTAATTTTTAATTAATTTTATACCTTAGTAACATTAGCACCCCACACCCTAAAGTTTCAAAGACTTACCGCAAGCATTATGAATGGATGTTGCCAAAACCAAATATTGTTTGCAATATTCCCATTGTTACATATTGCTTTTCGTGTTTAATTAATAACAATGAGGAAATGATATGGTTCAGAATGTATATATTCCTTTTGGGTTGTTTTTTGAAAAAAAGTGGTGACCTCATTCTATATTCATACAATATTTTGTCAAATACATTTCAACTGTTTAGCCGTGAAAGCGCAACAGACAGACTTTCTATCGAGTATGGATTAATACGGAATTAGCTATTTATTATTCGGGGTCACAGGCGTTCGGGGTCTAAAGGCGATATATACAGGATGTTTGGGTAAACACCTGCAACCTCTCTAGGGGTTAAAGTACTCATGAATAAGAGCAACTTTTTGTATGGGACGGCTCTGAAATCTCAAAAAAAAATCAGCTGTTCCATACATTTTGGGCGAGTAGGTATTGTAAAATGTATGGAACAGCTGATTTTTTTTTGAGATTTCAGAGTCAGTAGTTTCACCCCTAAAGAGAGTTCATAAGTACTTTCACCCCTAAAGAGGTTGCAGGCGTTTACCCAAATACCCTGTAACTAGCTGTGACATGCGGTTTTGTTCGTGTAGGAATTTCGATAGCTAAACCAATTTCAGCTTTTACTGTATAAGTATAGAAAAAATTATTGAACCTATAGTATACCTTTATCCAACTTTAATCATGAATTAACTTCTTACTTATAAGCATTACACAATAATGGACATAAAAAATAGAATCCTCTGGCACTTTCCCACAGGGGACTGTCTGTATGGCACTTATTATTCCACTTCGATCCCCGTGGGATTTTACAAAACTCATTAATTTCCTTTTCAGTCCCCCAATTCATCTTGTACATTTCCCCCCAGTGGTCAGCAGCCTTTCTCAATATGGACTTTAGATAGAATATCATTTCTAATAGTACTCAGTATAATATTGTGTTACCTTTTTTGTATATTGTATCATCGTTATTGTATAACTATTATTTTATTGAATAAAAAAACTTAGTCAGCACTAAGAAAAGAATTTTGAAATTGATGATTGGTGAAAAACATTTTTTCGACATTCACGCGACCGAAGCCGTTGGCAAAAGCTGGAAAGACATAAATAACGAGGACCAATGTAGGTATACAATTTGTAAACATTTTTATTAATGCAAAAGAACTAAATACATTACATCAAATTAAAGTGATATTAGAATGGGTAGGTATCTTTTGTGTTTACTCGATAAATTCCAGTTGGGCATCTGAAAAATAAAGTATTTAGAATTAAATTTTCTTATCTAATCTACAAGGTGTAACGGAATACCTATATCCATATCGATTGAGCCTATTGTAACAACGGTTTCAAACTAGTTCCAGACGTGTTTAGTCTTGTATGTTTCTGTTTTAATTTTTAATTAAAAAAAAAAAACAATACAGATACACAATTTTTCAATTTGAATTGGCACAACACTATTCACCACTATGACAGTAAACAGCTGTTGGATTCAAGGTCAATCATCTACAACTATCAAAATTAAATCACACCTCCTTGATTCTGCGCCTGGTATTGTAATAAATTAGAATTTGCGAAAGAGGTTCCGTACTCTTTTTTTTTGCAAATAATAACACTTTCTGTATGTCTGAAGATTTGACATTCTGACAAGATAAAAAAGGTTTTAATGATAAATTTTTAAATGAACTCTGCTAAAGGCGTCACTTGCACCTTGTTAGGCTGATATGTGATCCTGGTATGATCAAAAATTAAATTTTAAAAATATTCCGCGTGTTTTAATTTCTATTCATAATTATCTTCATGGACAAAAGGTAAATATTGATTTAATACGATACGAGGGATCCATGGAACAATGGGAGGTTCATTCGGAAAAATATCATATTTTTCAGCAATGCTTATGTGGAATATTTATTTATTTTGTACTAGGATGGCAGAATCAAAAAGGTGGTGTGAGTTTGGCTAGAGAAAAGATGAGACCTAGCCTCATTCTGAAAATGAAACTGGCAGCACAGTACCAATATGAACGTGTTAGTATTACATACCTGAGTTGTTTATGTGTCAAAGCGAAAAATATTTATGCGAGTTAGTTTTGTTTATGTTAGTTATAGGTGGAATAATTTGTGTGTGAGCAGTGCTCAGTGCTCTCGGTTATTATGAAAACCTGGTACTTTGAGCACTATCCGCTTTCGTCACTTTTGACGTTTTTTCACCTGCGGTTTTTCACCAAAGTTTTCACAATGAAATTTTTCAATTACCTATCATTGTAAAAAGAACCATTCGCAAGTCGCTTTTCAGTGTTTTCGTCATGTTTTTAATTAGAAATCACATAACTCGCATAAATATTTTTTCGCTTTGACACATACACAACTCAGGTATGTAATACTAACACGTTCATATTGGTGCTGTGCTGCCAGTTTCATTTTACAGAATGAACTCATCTTTTCTCTAGCCAAACTCACACCACCTTTTTGAGCAGTGCAAAGGTAACCTTGACATTGAAATACCCTGAATAGTGATGTGCAGTGTTTGTTTACATGGCAAAGATTTCGTTTTACAATTAATTTTTTTAACATTCCTTTTTTAAAAGTGCTGAAAATAATCTGAAACTTCACGTAAAGGATCTACCCACGGTAACGAATCTTTCCACTTTGTATAGTTATACCCTTTCCGTTACACCTTGTATTCTCTTTCTGGGGCTCCGCTACCGAGAGGATTTTGGGATAAAAATATTATGTAAGATCTGTATCAAGTTTACAAGTTAATTGAACATTCAATCGGCTGCAGCGACCTTATTCTTCAGTCACATCGTTTTATATAGTTAACAATAGACGCAATGCCTCATGCGGCCTCTTCGTCGTAGAAGGATTAAATAGGAATATGAATCTGTATGGATAATGTCAATCTTTACAGACATAAACAAAGCATCTAAGTAGATAAATTGTTCAGAACCGTAGAGTTAGGTACATCCTCTCGGAGTTAACTTTATGATCAGAACAGAATTTCAATTTTTTTTAAATATGAAATTAGCTACAGATAAAATTAGGTGGTAAAATACTTACGCCATCTTTGATAGATTATTATCTCCCATTGGGAGGTAAGTGCCCCTGCAGGTATTCCAATCCTTTTCAACTTTAGAATTACAGCAGTTGGCATTGAACTTATTGTCTTTGATTGATGCAACGAAGTACATCCAGGATCTGTTCTGGTGGCATGTGCAATCCGGACATCCGGGTTGGCATGTCCCACCATTGGGATAGAAGTCCGCATGTCCCAATTTCTCCTCAAGGACGTTGGGACACGCTGTGCCAGTGTGGATCACCTCCACATAATTTGCGTCGGTACTGGCTAACTTGACATTGTTGTCTGTAGGACTAAGTCCTGAAATTATATGGCAGATAGTATTATTTCGATTCCTTCTATGTTATATGCTGGTGGTCAGTAATGTTGGAATCCTTATTTATTGATGGATTTTGTTGATATTATGACCGAAATCAGATTCTAAATGATTTAAACTGTTTAACTTTTTATTTCTGTCGAGTGATGAAAAACATTTACCTGTGATTCTAGCAACCCTACCACCAAGCTTTCTGCCAGCAACACCAGCCACGTGAGCTCCTAAATCAGCCCCAACCAAGTGAATAGATGCAGGATTAAAGTCCAGATTCATTATAAACGTAGCTAAGAATTCGCCCACACTCAATACGGCGTTTTGGGCAAACGGTAATGACATAGATGCATATATGGACCAATCCACCGATATAACATTGACATCTTCAGAGTCCAAAAGTTCTGTAAAAATATAAATTTGTTTATCTGATCTGAAAATCCTGACTATGATTTTTGAATAAATACTTTTTAAATGGCACCTTTCCTTGACTCCTTTAAAAATCGAGTTTTAAAATCCTTTTCCTTGTCTTGCCTGACTTTCTATTTGTTTCTATTTTTCCCTCTTTTCCATTTGTATAAAGTTGAGTTTTACTTTTAATACTTTAACTATTTTACTTTAGTATGTAGTCAAACTTATATATATTAATTTCTATAATATTTCTTGTCAGATTGTTTGCACAGCCATATTTTTCGTACCGGTTGACTGGAAGAGAGCCGTTCCCATTTCTGTTTTCATGTTAATTGTAATTTATTTATGTTATATTTTGTGCAATAAAGTTATTACAAACAAACCTATAGAAATGAAAGGTTTGACTGTCAGACAATGCTTTTAGCATTAAGTCCACCTTTTGTATTATACTTTTGTATGTGTGTACAATCAAGTTTAAAAAATAAAAAAATAAAATAATGTCGTTACAAACCCAAAAATATGTCAATGGTTACATACTTACTTACTCTTGAGGCTCGGTGACTCCAATGTGGATCTTGGCCTCCGGATGCAGCAAATCATACTACTATATACTAGAGTATATTATATTAGATATATTTAACGGAGTAAGAAAGTGCCTAGATTTAAAACCTGAATAGGTTAGAGTTAGGGAACTTCTTACGGTGGCAGATATACTTAAAGATGGAATGGAAAAAGTCAATTTGTTAGAAGAACGTAGTATTACCTACCTCTTCTAAGATCCGGGTTAAGAGATGTGAGGTGTGATTCCATATATCCATGTATAATAACCACCGTCCTAGTATTAT
Organism: Ephestia elutella; assembly: GCA_018467065.1. NCBI lineage: Eukaryota > Metazoa > Arthropoda > Insecta > Lepidoptera > Pyralidae > Ephestia > Ephestia elutella. Next base: position 5,755,526 of record CM031575.1, read on the forward strand.
ATTTTATAAAGTTATAATTCTGTGTTGGACTAACTTCCACTCCTGACACCAGACTGAAATAAATATAGTACAAATTAAGACACGACAAGGGCTGAAGATTTTTTATTTATTAGTGTACAATATAGGTAAACGAAAAATGTTCCATCCATGGCAATAAGTATACCCAATGTACACAGGGTGGCCGAATAACAGGAATACACTTTATTATAAATATAGTATATATATATATTGCCCTGTGGTGTGGCCCTAGAATAGCACCAACCCATCTCTTCCCGTGGGTGTCGTAAGAGGCGACTAAGGGATTAAAAACACCGGAGGATGGGCAGCAGCATCTTTCCGCGTACTATGCCATCACACTGCGATCGCCAACCCGCCTGCCAAGCGTGGCGATTACGGCAAAACCTCCCACGGATATAAAATCCTTGGGGGAGGCCTTTGTCCAGCAGTGGACGTCTTTAGGCTGAGAGATATATATATATATATATATATATATATATATATATATATATATAAATCGCAGAAGACTTGTTGCGTCTTTTCAGAGTCGATACTTATTGCATCTTCCTCTTCCGAAACGATTTTATTAAGTATGTTTGTGAATATTGTTGATTTATGCGCACTCAAAATTATCAGTCGTAAAGACAACTCGTTTAAACCAGAAAGGGCGATATACAATTTTGAATAATTCTCGGTCACTCTGTGCGTCCGTTCGTATAGGTAACCATGTCGCACACTGTATATTGTCATGTATATCCGATATTGTGTGCTCACTTGATGCTTCCGTTTATGTCGGTAACCATGTAGCACGCTGTATATTGTCTTGTATAAGCTGATGTAGTGTGCTTACTTTTTGCGTCAGTTCATATCGATAACCATCTTGATTCGTACTTCGCGGACATCCTCATAACTACATAGTATAAAACAAAGTCACTTAATGTCTGTCTGTCTATTCCTGTGTATGCTTACATAGATCTTTAAAACTACGCAACGGATTTGATGCTATTCTTAAATAGATAGTGATTCAAGAGAAAGGTTTAAATGTATAATTCTTGCATATTTCTGATAATTTTAGGAGTTTCTATTTGCGCTTAGATTGCAAACGCTGGTTAAACAAAAAAAAATAATAAGAAAGGAAAAATCAGATTTTATAAAATTCTATTGTGGTGTTGAAATAAGATGTGTTGAGCCCAATTTGAACCACCGCTGTTTTTAATATAACAAAAGGGAAAATATTGACTTTAGAATCTAAGCCAAACTCAAAAATATGTATCAATAATAATAGATATTATTACAAAATGTCTATTAGCGAGAATTAATCATTAGAAATAGTAACCATTTGCAAAAATTTTATGAAAAAGTAGTAATTATAATATATAATTGTATATTGAATTTCTTGGCCTGTGGTGTGGCCCTAGAATAGCACCAACCAATCTCTTCCCGTGGGTGTCGTAAGAGGCGACTAAGGGATTTAAAACACCGGAGGATGGGCAGCAGCATCCTTCCGCGTACTATGTCATCACACTGCGATCGCCAACCCGCCTGCCAAGCGTGGCGATTACGGCAAAACCCCCCATGGATAAAATCCTTGGGGGAGGCCTTTGTCCAGCAGTGGACGTCTTTAGGCTGAGAGAGATATTGAATTTCAAAACGCCTCCGTGGTCAAGTAGTTAAGATCACCTGGCGCTAAACCCGTCCTGGGTTCGATGGCCGGGAGGAGCACACAAAGTGTATGAATAAAGTCACTTTGTATTAGCACTGAGGCCCATGTGAAATTAATGCAAATGGAAAGAGCAAAGAATCTGATTGGCATTTGGCATACATACCTCAAGTTACTCAATGGAGCCCCACTATGGGGGAAATTAAAAAATGGTGGCAGGCGATCAATAGAGATAATTAATACAAACTAAAATATATTTTGGGATTCAGGAACTCAACACCATTGTATCTTAGAATATATAATTTATATAATTTTCGACATTTTATGAAAGAATAATTTCAGTTTGTATTAACATAAGCATTGGTTTCATGGTCTGCCATCAACTTTTTTCCCCATAATGGGGCTCTGTTGGAATATTTTAATTAATAAAAAAAAATTACTCACCTCTAGCCATTATTAGTTTCGTTCTGGTACTCATTGTAGTTATAGTTTTAGTTTTAATATAATAATCTCTCTCTCAGCCGAAAGACGTCCACTGCTGGACAAAGGCCTTTCCCAAGGATTTCCATAACGACCGGTCCTGCGCTGCCCGCATCCATGCGCATCCCGCGACCTTCACCAGGTCGTCGGTCCACCGAGTGGGAGGCCTGCCAACACTACGTTTTCCGGTTCGTGGTCGCCACTCGAGAACTTTTCTGCCCCAACGGCTATCTGTTCTACGAGCTATGTGCCCGCCCACTGCCACTTAAGTTTCGCGATTCTGCGGGCTATGTCGGTTACTTTAGTTCTCCTACGGATCTCCTCATTTCTGATTCGATCACGCAGGGAAACTCCGAGCATAGCGCGCTCCATCGCCCTTTGGGTGACCTTGAGCCTTCTTATGAGGCCCATAGTAAGCGACCACGTCTCTGTTCCGTATGTCATTACTGGCAACACACACTGGTCAAAGACCTTAGTCTTGATACACTGCGGTATTTTGGACGAGAAGATATCGCGAAGCTTCCCGAACGCTGCCCAGCCGAGTTGGATTCGACGGTTGACCTCTTTCTCAAAGTTGGACTTACTGCTGACTACTGAACTGTTTGTCCCAGGTATACATAATTGTCAACAACTTCGAGTGTAGAGTCTCCAACCTTCAGAGGAGTGGGTGCGACACGGATATTAAACATAATTTTCGTCTTGTCCATGTTCATTTTTAGACCCACTTATTGAGAGGCTCTACAGAGGCCATTGAGCACTGTGCCTAGGTCTTCCAAGGTCTCAGCCATGACTACGATATCGTCAGCGAATCGAAGGTGAGTGATATTGAATCGCCGTTGATATTGATGCCGAGTCCGCTCCAGTCCAGAAGCTTGAAAACATCTTCCAGGGCGGCGGTGAACAGTTTCGGAGATATAACGTCTCCCTGTCTCACCCCTCGCTGCAACTGGATAGGTTTGGAGCCTTGATCCTGGAGACGGACCGACATGGTGGCGTTTTCGTACAAACACTTCAGCGCTTCGATATATCGATAGTCAATTTGGCACCGTTGGAGAGACTGTAGCACAGCCCAGGTCTCGATCGAATCGAAGGCTTTCTCGTAGTCCACAAACGCCAAGCATAATGGCTGATTATACTCCTCAGTCTTCTGTATAATCTGCTGCAGCGTATGTATGTGGTCTACGATACTAAAGCCTTTTCGGAAACCGGCTTGTTCGGGAGGCTGGAAGTCGTCAAACCTGCGAGCGAGACGATTCGTAATGACTCTCGAAAACAGTTTGTAGACATGGCTCAGAAGTGAGATAGGCCTATAATTCTTCAATAGGGTTTTGTCACCTTTTTTGAAGAAAAGTACCACCACACTTCTGTGCCATGCCGTAGGCGTTTGTCCCTCGAGTATGACGGAATCAAATATCTTCTGAAGAGCTTTTAATACCGGCGTTCCACCTGCTTTCAGAAGCTCAGCCGTGATTCCATCATCACCCGGTGCCTTATTGTTTTTTAAATGTTTGAGAGCCATTCTAATCTCATATAGGCTGACGTCCGGGATATCTTCGGTGTAGTGTCGGGTCAATCTGGCTCTTGGATCTTTGGCCAGATTACTGACAGGTGTGCGTACGCTGGTGTATAATTGTCCGTAGAACTTCTCAACCTCTTCCAACAGCTCTGGCTTCGACGAAATGATTCTGCCATCCTCAGTCTTCAGCTTGGTCAGTTGGCTTTGACCAACAGACAGATCCCTTGCAAACACTTTTGAGCCCTTATTTCGCTTGATCGCCTCTTCAATACGGTCAGTATTGAATTGGCGTAAATCACGAGTTAAGGACTTGGAGATCTGTCTGTTTAGACGTCGATACTGAGCAGCATCGTCAGAGGACTGCAGAACCAAGTTTCGTCTTTCTTCCATGAGTTTGTTGGTGAGGTCCGAGATCTTTTTGGTTCCTTTTGAACGGCGGGTTTTGAAAGCCTTAGACCCAGCTGTTTGGACAATTTGCACAAACCGGTCATTATAATCGTCCAGATTTTCGCAGTCTCCCAGGCATTCGAAGCGATTCTGCAATTCGAGCTGAAAGCTCTCGGGGTTTTGAAGCTGGATAGGCGCTGGTCGGAGCGTAGACTTCATCAGTCGACACCTTTCGAGTTTTATTCTAAGATTCAATGTGCCTCTTACCAATCGGTGATCGCTTCCTGTTTTTACGGCATTGATCACAGAGACATCATTGAATATGTGCCTCTTCGTCGACAAGATGAAGTCAATCTCATTTTTTGTAACGCCATTAGGATGCAACCATGTCCACTTTCGCTGTTTTGGCTTTTTGAAGAAGGAGTTCATCATAAAGAGGCCCTCCTTCTCCATAAAGCCGGCCAGCAGATGACCACGTGCATTCCTCCTTCCATATCCAAAATTCCCCACCCTCAGCTCATCATCGCTTCGTTTGCCCAGTTTCGCGTTAAAGTCCCCCATCACAACGGTATAGTGGGTCTGGGAGCTATGTATGGCTCTAGAAATATCCTCATACATAGTCTCTACCTCGTCGTCGGAGCGATATGAGGGCGGTGCGTATACTTGTATTACCTTCAACGAATACCGTTTGGTAATTCTGAGTACAAGGTACGCTACCCTCGCCGAAACACTCTCGACCTGGACCACGTTGTTGACGAGGGACCTGTGGACGATAAACCCGACACCACTCTGGGACAGTTGGTCGCCCTCCCGGAAATAGAGCAGGTTTCCGGACTTGAGGATCATGGTGTCCTCCCCCTCTCTTCGGACTTCATATAATCCTACAATATCCCATCGTAACCTGCTCAATTCTTCCTCCAGTTCAGCGAGCTTCTCGTCGGTCCGCGTTGTGCACGTGTTATGAGTTGCCAGGGCCAAAGGTCGTCGGGGTTGGTAGCCTGGCATCTGCCGGAGATTCTTAGCACCCCCTGCCCCGCCGTTACCGTGACCGCTACCAGAGTCCGGGATAGCGGGGCCGCCGGGGATTAGGGGCCGTGTTATGGGTGTATCAACCATAGGGGGGTTTTGCCGTAATCGCCACGCTTGGCAGGCGGGTTGGCGATCGCAGTGTGATGTCATAGTACGCGGAAAGATGCTGCTGCCCATCCTCCGGTGTTTTAGATCCCTTAGTCGCCTCTTGCGACACCCACGGGAAGAGATGGGTTGGTGCTATTCTAGGGCCACACCACAGGCCACTATAATAATAATAAATGCTAATTAAAAAATACCATAATTTTTTTTTTTTTGGAAATTAATACTCATTTGATATATTTAAATCAAACTTTAAATATAATATATTTAAAGTTTGATTTAAATATGTCAAATGAGTATAAAAGCTTAAGTTAACAGTATTTTTTTAGTAGTAGCATAAATAAAATTACGACGAACTGAAATCTCTTGGTACACGAATTAAAAACAAAACTATAATCGCATTCCTTGCCAGACTTTAAGGAGATAACGAGAGCAAGGTCAGAGTTTTAGAGACGTAACTTGATCGGTACTGCAGCTGATAAAAAACTCGTATTATACGTGTCACAAATATACACCGCGACGCCAGCTCCTCTCGGTGAGTGCGGAACGTCGCGAAACTAAAAAATACAGCGGATTTCATCCCCGTAGCGACTTCACGTCCATGCCAAAAAATTGCACAGCCACTTTGCATGATAAGTTACGTCTTCTGACGAAAAATCAAGGTAGGTCAATATTGCGCCCGTATACCGGACGCAACAAGTCAGTCGGACGCAGCATCATATGCAAAAAACGCCATGTAAGACGCAGCATAACAGCCAAGATACATATATATATATATATATATATATATATATATATATATATATATATATATATGTATATTTAAATATAGTATTTAGGGCCGGTATCGGCAGTTAAACATGGAAAATAATTTCAGAAAATGTCCACCTGCAACATTGCAGATGTAAACCCTTTTCATCGCGTTTTTCATTTCACATATTTCTTCATCTTAGTGACTGTCTCGAATATTTTTTTCATTGCTGAAGGTTCATTGGCCTGTTAGCATAGACGCGTCCCTTTAGATAGCCCCACAGAAAAAAGTCAGGAGCTGTAAATCAGGTGATCTTTGGGGCCAATCAATGTCACTGTTTCTAGAAATTAGTCGACCGGGAATTGTTATTTTTGGGTTGATTAAAACGTTTAAATAATTACCATAAAGTTCCATATCGTAAATCGCTTCATAACAAATTTGCCATATCTATCTACGTAAAGTAATTTTCATGCAACAACTGTCATATTTACCGCCAAACAAAATGGCGGCAAAAAGTCTCCAAGTTGGCCACCCTGTATTATCTGCTGCTCGTGACTCTTCCTGTGGTTGCTCTTCATGGATTATCGTATATCATTTAAAAAAAAAAAAACAACTTACCGATTGTATAAATAATACCGGTTAAATGCACCATTTCTTCGGGTTATTGAACCATTTAATGCGGCCAGAGGCTCGTCGTTAGCTAAAGCTGTAACAATATTATTTTTGAAAATTCAATGAGTATAAATAAAAAGATACTCTTAAGTTTGCACTTATTGATTTTTACTTATTGAATTTACGAAAAAAAAAATTTTCTATTTAAATCAAAACTAATATCCATCTCGTCGCCACTCAGGCTATTTTGGGGTATTTCATCTGAGTCACTCTCATTAATCATAAAATCGTTTATTCCTTCCTCTACTAATTAATCTTTGAAATTTTTTTTGTATAATATTAATGAGTATTATTTTTTATTTTTGTATTCCTTAGTTTTTAATTTTGGTATTTTATACTATCTTTGTAATTATATAAAAGTAGTATAGTAAATTAATTAAATCTTTATAATATTCAAGTAGTGTAAATTAATTAAATAATTTCGTCAATTGCAATTATTCACAAAGATTTTTTTTTTAAATTACTTACCAAAGGCAATAGCGAATAATATGGAAACACACTTCAACATATTGATTATTTCAACCATATTTAATGCAGTATTTATATAAACAACCTCCGTATCGTCACGGTTGATGGTGTAAATGGTTAACACGTTCACTGCAGCAGCTAAAAAGCCCGTTGTAGTTTACTCTATTAGTTAGTTACGGGTATATATATATTTTATTTAAAAAATCTTTTTTGATCATTTTGTCACTTGAGATATCTTGGTGTGGATTTAATACATTGCATTGAAATGAAATGAAAGTTATTTTATTTAAATGGACTAAAAATAGCACTTTTAAATCGTCGTATACTTGTTTTTTAGTTAGTTGACGTCATAAAAAAAATCATATCCATACATTTAACCTTTGGGGAGTTAGAGAAGTCAGAGAGTCACAGCTCACAGCCATTTACGAGACATCTTATCAAATGGGATAAACTTTTTTTTGTTTTTTTTTAGATTCATGTTACTTTTAGTTTTTTGTTACAATAACTGTTACATTTTTTTTTTCTAATGAAAAATAAATACGATATTATCTGCATGCAACTGAAAGTATTTTTTGTTCTGCGGTCGATACGGGGTTATAGGTTCCCATGTTTTATTTGATTATTTTAAAAATAACAGCCATAACATTATTTTCTCTACCTATCGCTGAACCAAAGCGCATATACATGTGACCGCTTTGGATCACCGAAAGAGATAAATATAAATATATACCACTGAGAATAGTTTTCAATACAACGTTTGTTAATTTTGAATTTTGTACAGAATTTTGGTCTCACAAAAGGTGTTAACATGCTGATACCCCACGTTCCGGAATTAACCCTCTGTCAGATCCAGGTGGAAAACATCTGATTTTTTTTAGATTTTCCGGGGATTTAAATCTTTTCTATGTATAATTTTATTAGCATGTAAGTAATGTATTTATTATAACGAATTAAAATAACTAGCCTTTGCCCTCGGCCGCGCAAATTTCAGTAGATTAAAAAAAAACTATTTAGCGCTTATTTGTTTATCAGTTTTTACACGACTGACCAAAAAAGGAGTGTTATGTTTTCAGGGTTCATGTATGTATGTATGTATGTAAGTTTCTTTATTCCACCATAAGTCCTGAACGGCTTAACCGATTTTGATGTGAGAGGTATTTTTAGATTCCTTGCATTCCTCCGAGTGACATAGGCTATATGACGTCACCATGAAAACAAAATGGCGGATTATATATGCGATAAATAGCAGACCAAAAAAATAAAATTTGATCAATCTTATCGAGTGGGGTATCAAATTGAAGGGCTTTAGAAGGCGATTTCGAAAATGTATTTAACTTATATGTTTGTATGTACTTTTTGAGTAAAAACTCGCCAGTCGTGGTTTTTATTTTTAATAATTAGCTTGTTACGTTCAGCGGTTCCGTCTCTACGTTGAGTCTCTAAAGTTTGCTACAACATAAGGTACCTGCGTTTGGGTTAATTAACTTTATTGATTTATTTTAATCGATTCAATATTCAACTCGATTAAAAGTTTTGATTGTGGTAAATGTCTTGGGAGTAACATGGAAGAAAATTTGCCAGCATTTTTAAATTAACTTACAGTGTAAATTCAAAAGCATGTGTGTTTCAAATTTACCTTGAGAGTATCAGCCATGTCAAATTCTAAGTATTAAGTACCTAGTCTAAGCAATAAAATTGATTTGTTTATGACATACTAGCTTTTGAAATGGGTGTTTGAATATTTTTTAATAAATTGACAGTTTAAATAAGAGTTTTAAATAATAAATAAACTATTTTAGTTCTATATGTATATCCACTTTAATCAAAAAGTTAGGTATATTAATGAAAAACACTGAGTATTCGGTACAGCAGGGTTTGCGTTGACCTTCGGGTTATGATAGGAACGATACTAAGGGTGAGGTTAGGAATAGGGTTACGTTCGGCATACATTTTCTATTTATTTTTAAAGTTCCTAACCTAACCCGCGACCGGGTAAAGGATTCGGGTAAGGATCGGAATAAACCACTGCTCAATCATTATCAAGCCTTCGATATACACGCTTGGTTATTGAATTATCCTAACAGAGGTCTGCAATTATTACTTTTCTATAAATATTATTATATTTAGTATTTCCCTATCGCCAAGGGATATTAATCACATTCGCAGCGGTCGGTAGGAGCCACGTTTCCGAATGCAATTTAAATAAAAATGTTGCAATTCCGTTCAGGTTCAATTTGCAATAGCGTGGCATGGCGTGAAAACCTACTTGTGTGCTATTTGGAAAAATCGAAACGTTATTTATTTATTTGTTACATCATAACATGACAAAATTTGCATTTTAAAAACCATTGAGGTACTTATTTAGTTATTGCGAGCTGTGCCCCGGGTCTTCGCTACCGTGGAAATTTCAAAATAAAAAGTACCCTATGTGCTATTTCTGGTATTTTTCTACCCATGTACCAAATTTCATCAAAATCCATGTAGTAGATTTTGCGTAATTTAGTAACAAACATACAAACTCACATCCAAACTTTCGCATTTATAACATTAGCAGGAAGTAGGATTACTGCCTAGCGTCCTAAGGGTCTAAAACATAGTGTTGGCAGGCCTCCCACTCAGTGGACCGACGACCTGGTGAAGGTCGCGGGTTGCGCATGGATGCGGGCAGCGCAGGACCGGTCGTTGTGGAAATCCTTGGGGGAGGCCTTTGTCCAGCAGTGGACGTCTTTCGGCTGAGATAGATAGTCCTATCTATGTATTTATTGTGTACAAAAATTAATAAATAAATAAAAAATATTTAGTAAATGAAAATTGGATCATCTTCGATAGAATCACGTCTTTATCCCTTACGGGGTAGACAGAGGCAAGAGTCGTGAGACTCGAAGGCCATGCTTAGCTGAATAGTGGGCTCTCTGCTCTGATGGAATGGAGATTCAGGTACAGTGACAGGTTGCTAGCCTATCACTTAAGAGTGGAGAAATCCCCAGTTTAAAGCCCTTTCCCTCGATTGACTTTTACAATCTGCGCGGGAAGAGAAGCAGCTGGCACATGTTTTTTCTTCGCTCCCAGACCAGCATGGAAGCTGTAGTGAATAGGCGCTGAATTAAGAAGAATTTTATTCCCTTTACAAAGGTTAAGTACAAGTTAGATACCGCGTGTGAGAATGGCTCTTAGGTGAGCTACGGAAGGATTGTTTCGATGGCTGTGTCCGTGTTTCCTTCCACCCCCGGCGCCGTATCGTCTCCCCACATCCTGTTCGGTGGTGTTGCCAGGCTTCGGCCGCAACAGGTAGGTTAATTGTAGGTACTAAGTGTTTATTTGTAAACTCTTTATTGCACATACACACAAGAAATATAAAAAAATTAAATACAAAAAGAGAGGCGTACAATGGCGGACTTATCCCAAAAAGGGACAAGGATCGACGAGGTGCTGAAGTATTTACGGACCTCGAAATTGGCAAATAGCTCTTCTCATTGAATGTCTAAAGGCTGGTTGACATGACTTGAAGAAATAGAGCAACACGGACTTCTCGCGCGGAAGTCTCTGCGCCAAAGTACACATTAAATATAACACTATACTAATAGTTGTAGGTAAGTTTTATTCCGATATGATTTGTAAACAGATAACGTATATTCTAGGGGGATCCCTGAGCTAATCAGGTTAATAATAAACTTATTTTAATATCCTATTATAAATATCTATTTTTTCCATTGACAGGAAATTGTTATTCTCAGATAAAATTAGCCCTAGTATACATATTACTCGCGGTGAAACTGTAGGTACATAGTACATAATACTTTTAGCAATATTTAATAATATTATGCGATGAACATTTGAACAAAGAGATGAAATATTAAAAAGGGAGATATTAGGAGCCCCCATAACCGGAGCATGTATGAAGAGAGTGATGAGTGTAGAGGAAGCAATAGAGATCTGTAAGGATCGTAGCAAATTGAAATCGCTAGTCTCTGCCTACCCCCACGGGAATTTCTAAATTTCTGTAAATACAGCCTGATTAGTACAAATTAAAAAATAGCAGATTAGTCTTCGATCAAGTATAAAAAAAAGATTAGTCCAATTATTTGAAAAATACATAAATTAGGTTGTCTGTGAGGACGAGTGACCCAACGGTTAACTCGTCCTCGCTCACTCGGCAAGAAACGAGGTGCCAACTAACTCTTGTTTACCTACGATGTACACAAAATCTTAACAATGAAAATCTGGCTTTATTTTTACCCAACTACCACGAGGCCAAATAGAAAGAAGGTTGCCTTTTCAATTATAATGATTCAGTTTAAATTCGACACGCAACAAATAAGTAACTATAGAACTTCAATAGATAGGTAAGTATAATCTACTAAAGTGATCATAACAATATATAGATTAAAAAAGTTGTTTTTGTGATTGTCACATGTAAACACAAATCCAAACTCCGCATTATAATATTAGTAGCATAAGAAAACAAAATAATATTGTTCATTTTACTGTCCACTTTATTTACTACTAGCTTTCGCCCGCAGCTTCGCCCGCGTGAATTTCCCACGGGAACAGTGCTTTTTCCCGGGATGAAAGGTGTCTTCTTCTCCGTACTTCCAGCTATGTGTATGCGAAATTTCAGGAAGATTGGTTCAGTAGATAAAGCGTGAAGAGGTAACAAACAAACTCACTTTCGCATATAGAATATTAGTTAGGATTAGGATTGGTGTTTAAAACTTCACTTACAGCTTTGCCTATATTTTGAGATTTTGCAATTTTGAGCGTTGCAAAGAAGTCTGTACAAATTTTTTAAGAAAAAAAAATTGTTATCTCTTAATCAAAGTTACAATAACACAATCATGTTTTAATCAATCTGTATATAAATGCGCGTAAAATATCAATACCTAATGCAAAATAATAAGCTGGTGTATGCCACTGGTTATTGTGGTAGTGAAATATCAATAATGTTGAACAGTGTTCCAATATTGTTTGCAATTGCCTTCGGTAAGTGGCGTTACTTTTTTATTTACACATAGAGACGAAATTTTCAATTTCGTTCGCAAAAATCACGATCGACAAAATATTTTGTGATTTGTGTCAAAGTCAAAGTCAATTCAAAGTCAATTATTTTTATTTATATAGGCTTAAAAATAGCACTGTGTAACTGGTGTCTTTGGCTTGCAGAAGAATGATGGGGTCTTGCGTTCCCCTGTCGTACCTGCAGTCTCAGATATTTAGCGCACTTAGGGACACCGAGGTGTTTTAGTGGGTTCGAGGGGTACAGTAGGGTGGGTAAGTGGGGCACTTACCCACCCTACTGTACCCACGGCAGAATGCAAATCAGCATTTTAACCTCGACAAAAAAAGGTCATTAATAATAATAATAAATAATAACCACCTTAATAAACAGTAGCTCTGACACCGGTAGCTTGGGTCTTTGCCTCGCTACCGATGGGTTCCCCTTTTTATATTTTTTAATGTTTTTTATTTTTTGTAATATTTTATATTTAAAAATGTAAAAAAAGGGACAACAAATAAATTAATAAATAATAATAAAGTTTATTTATTTTTCTCCACAAAACAAAATAAACTAGGTTCAATTGTTTTGTACAAATATAGGGGAACCTAGTAGTTTTTTAGCATTGACAGCAACCAAGGAGAATATCGTGAGGAAACTTGCACTCAAGTTGGTGATTTATCAACTATTGTGTGAACCGGAGAAGGCAATGGTGAACCACTTTATTTAAATTGCCAAGAAATTCGTTTCGTCAGTTACTTTTGACGAAGTGATTCCGACAAAGGGGCTTAAAATGGCCATTATGACGAATCGGGATATGATTCATTTCTCATTTCCCAAAATATTTAAAAATGGACCTTATGAAACCATCTATAAGGTTCATTTTTTCACGACTTTTCATTTCACGACTGACCAAAAGAATGAGTGTTATGTTTTCAGGGTTCATGTATGTATGTACCTACCTAAGTTTCTTTACTCCACCATAAGTCCTGAACGGCTTAACAGATTTCGATGCGAGAGGTATTTTCAGATTCCTTGCATTCCTCCAAGTGACATAGGCTACGTGAGTTGTCAGTCGTATTTTTTTTATTTTTTTTAACAATTGGCTTGTTAATATTTAGGAAATGAGAAAATGAGCATAGCTCTTATATATGAAGAAGAAGAAAGATTGTTTTCAAAAATTGGGACATACCGGAATATCGGATTAAAGAAAGCGAAAGGATTGATTTCAAAATTATTGTTTCAGTTACCATCGTTGGTGGCGGTGAGCCGGTCTTAGAAGAAGTTAAACCTGGCGAATATAACCATTACTACTTGTACAACAGGTATTGCCAGCGGCATCTCGGGGATTCCCTCCCTTGGGAGGAAATTCGGGATATTCGGGATAAAATATAACCTATATTCTATTTCAATCATACAAACTGTCTGCTACAATACAATGTTGTATATCAGACAAGTACTTGAAACAAAATGTTTAGTCGGTATCTGGTTTTTAATTTTTCAGGGATGTATACGGAAAAGAAATCAGCTTTGACGGTGGAAGTAATGGCCTTATAGAGAGTATTCCTACAGTAATAATAGTACATGGGCATAGAGGTAGCCACATAACATCTTTGACCCCTCACCTACAAAGAGGTATGTAAAACCGTAAAAGTTCTGCTTTAAACACACCCATCATTATAACAAACTTAAAATTAGAAAGTCATGAATATAACTTGAGCGAATTTCGACTTTATCTATTTTGTCGTGACCTGATTAACATTTAACAGCATACAAGGTTTTACGCTCTCAGTACAATAATGCTTTTAGAGTATCGATAGGACTGCGCCGTCCTTGTAGTGCCTCGGGGATGCTGGCTGAAGCTGATGTTGACATTCTGTCAGCTATCATAAGAAATCGTACTGAATCCCTGATTCACCAAGTGCGGTGTGGTGCAACAGTTTGATAAAAACAGTTGCGGCTAGGCTGGACGTGGACACTTGGACAATGGACAGTGCTGTCATGCAGCACTGGATTATCGTCCACCTAGTCAAAGACACCAAACCATCAACAAATTTTGATGTAGATAATTATACTAACATAGTTATAAGTTGTCTTTGTTACTAACACTATGGGTTCTGCCTGAAATAAAAGAATTTTATTTTATTTATTTTTTATATAAATCTTTTTTTGTAAAATTTAATACCTAAATTAATGTTCCTAACATAAGGTCAAATCATGTACTTTTAAAGTCAAATTATTGAAATATCCTGATGTATAAATAAATGTGTGAATAAATGTGAATATATTCGTTGCTTATAAGTCAATAAGAAATATAAGTATCTTTACAGAACTTTTCCAGAGTGAGGATCTCAATGTGATAACAGTGGATTGGTCAAAATTCGCGTCTTTGCCGTACACAGCTGCCCAAAACGCTGTACTAAGTGTCGGCGATAACTTGGCCACTTTTATTACCAACCAGAGAATTAATTTGGCGTCTATTCACTTGATCGGGTTGGATTTGGGAGCTCATATTGTTGGTGTCGCTGGCAGAAGGCACTTTGGAAGGATTGCAAGAATTACAGGCAAGTTTACAAAATGCAAAAACGGAACCCTGTTATGTCCGTCAAAACCCTTCTTCAGCGATACATAAGACACTTATTTCTATGGTCTCTGTCAGCTTTAAAAAAAATCAAACATATGCTTACGTCATTTAAATGTAGCTCTACATGTCGGGCCGAGATTCGATTATCGAGTATTTATATAGCTCGTACCTGATTCATTTATTTTGTCAGTCATAAAAAAAAAATTTTACTTCTGTGGTCATAGGCACAGACATATAATAATGAAAAAATTTTACTTCTGTGGTCATAGGTAAATACATGTTGTTACAATTTTAACAGTGCTCTGGATAATCAGTGCTATGGAATAATTATTACATTATAATAGTAGGTACAGAAATATGATAACTGTATAGCTTTATTACAAATCGTCATTTAGATATTCATTTATATATTATGCCTAGTAATAATAGGAATAGTATGCCTTATCTGTCAATCATTTCAAAACTTATTCTTATCTTTACAAATTCTGATCTCTTTGGGTAAACTATTAAGTATCCTGGGTGCCATTGCGTATATACTATTGTTTAGGAATCTTGTTTTCAGTGTTATGAGGAGAAGTTTGTCAGAGCGATGTTGACTTTCTACGTGTTTAAATAGATTCTTATTATTTATAACGAACTTACAAACTTCGTATATGTAACTGAAGGAAACGTTAACATTTTGAGCTCTTTGAAATATGGTTTACTTGATTCTTGTTTTTTAAGTAACATATGGCTCTAACGCACTTTTTTGTGACTTGAGAACTTCAGTATTATTTGTAGCATTGCCCCTTATATCGTAAGTAATCTATTCTGAAATAATTTCAGGGCTTAGTCCTACTGCCAGCCTTATAAAGGTATCCAGTACAGACGGAGCTTACGTGGAGGTAATCCACACGGCTACAGCCTGTCAGCATGGCCTTGCTGAAAAGTTAGGTCATGCTGACTTCTATCCCAACGGTGGGGCAAACCAGACCGGCTGCTGGGATTGCGACTGCCACCACAACAGATCTTGGATGTACTTCTTCGCATCAATAAGAGACAAGACGTTCAATGCTAACTGCTGTGATAATATGTTAGAAAAGGACGAAGATATCTGCAGAGGTACTTTCCTGCCATTGGGAAATAACAGACTCAGAAAGACGCCGTAAGTATTTTATTTTATCTGACTTAAATTTCGAAAATAATAATGAACCTGTGCTCAACGCGCACATAAAGAAAAAAATGTCTGTAATAAACGTGATAAAAATGTTATAACAATGACACACTTTTATATGCACTATGGACTTTACAAAACTAGGTCAAGGTAAATTTACGATATAGGTACCTAAATATCGTAATAGATATAATATAGACTTATCTAAATTTAAATAAATAAAAGTTAAGTTTGATTAAGTTTGACAAAAAGAAAAAAGTAACAAAGTTTGATGTGGACATTCGTGTTGTACCAAGAAGGGAATACCTTGGATACCTATTGAGAAATGTATATCAAGCTAGCTTTCGCCACCGGCTTCGCTCTCTTGAATGTCGTATTTCACCCTTGGGATGGAATTTTTCATTTATTACATAAAATATGCATGCTTTTATTTATTTTTCAGATGTGCAGCTGGAATTTATCGAGTAAATACAAGAGACATTTACCCCTTTTAGCATCCGTTGTAATTATTATTATTTTATTTCAATAAATTTTTAATTAATCTCTTTACAATTGCTATGTATAACAATAAAAAGTATGATTAAATATTTAATGTGTTTTATTGGGCACATTAGGCTAATGGTACTGTTTTTATTTGTAAGTATATTTATAGTTTACTAGCTTTTGCCAGCGGCTCCGCCCACATAAATTTCCCACGGGAACAGTGCTTTTTCCCGGGATGAAAGGTAGGTACCCTATGTCTTTGTTTTCTTGTACTATGTGTGTGCAAAATTTCAGGAAGATTGGTTCAGTAGATGAAGCGTGGAGAGGTTACAAACAAAACAATAAACAAACTCACACGGTGTCTTCCGCGTTTTAAGTTGACATTATAGTAGTATTCATATCATGTCAGTCACAAAAGCCATCTGCTGGACATAGTCCTCTCTCATAGACTTATATATATTCACTAGCCACGCCCCTGGGATTTGTTCTCGTGGGAATTTCGGGATAAAAAGTATCCTATGTGCTGTTCCCGGTATTTTTCTTCCCGCATACCAACTTTCATCGAAATCCGTCCGGTAGGTAAATTTTGCGTGATCGAGCAACATTTCGAGTAATATTTTCGCATATATTATATTCTCTCTCTCAGCCGAAAGACGTCCACTGCTGGACAAAGGCCTCCCCCAAGGATTTCCATAACGACCGGTCCTGCGCTGCCCGCATCCATGCGCATCCCGCGACCTTCACCAGGTCGTCGGTCCACCGAGTGGGAGGCCTGCCAACACTACGTTTTCCGGTTCGTGGTCGCCACTCGAGAACTTTTCTGCCCCAACGGCTATCTGTTCTACGAGCTATGTGCCCCGCCCACTGCCACTTAAGTTTCGCGATTCTGCGGGCTATGTCGGTTACTTTAGTTCTCCTACGGATCTCCTCATTTCTGATTCGATCACGCAGAGAAACTCCGAGCATAGCGCGCTCCATCGCCCTTTGGGTGACCTTGAGCCTTCTTATGAGGCCCATAGTAAGCGACCACGTCTCTGTTCCGTATGTCATTACTGGCAACACACACTGGTCAAAGACCTTAGTCTTGAGACACTGCGGTATTTTGGACGAGAAGATATCGCGAAGCTTCCCGAACGCTGCCCAGCCGAGTTGGATTCGACGGTTGACCTCTTTCTCAAAGTTGGACTTACCCAACTGAACTGTTTGTCCCAAGTATAGATAATTGTCAACAACTTCGAGTGTAGAGTCTCCAACCTTCAGAGGAGTGGGTGCGACACGGATATTAAACATAATTTTCGTCTTGTCCATGTTCATTTTTAGACCCACTTGTTGAGAGGCTCTACAGAGGCCATCGAGCATTGTGCCTAGGTCTTCCAAGGTCTCAGCCATGACTACGATATCGTCAGCGAATCGAAGGTGAGTGAGGTACTCGCCGTTGATATTGATGCCGAGTCCGCTCCAGTCCAGAAGCTTGAAAACATCTTCCAGGGCGGCGGTGAACAGTTTCGGAGATATCACGTCTCCCTGTCTCACCCCTCGCTGCAACTAGATAGGTTTGGAGCCTTGATCCTGGAGACGGACCGACATGGTGGCGTTTTCGTACAAACACTTCAGCGCTTCGATATATCGATAGTCAATTTGGCACCGTTGGAGAGACTGTAGCACAGCCCAGGTCTCGATCGAATCGAAGGCTTTCTCGTAGTCCACAAACGCCAAGCATAATGGCTGATTATACTCCTCAGTCTTCTGTATAATCTGCCGCAGCGTATGTATGTGGTCTACGGTACTAAAGCCTTTTCGGAAACCGGCTTGTTCGGGAGGCTGGAAGTCGTCAAACCTGCGAGCGAGACGATTCGTAATGACTCTCGAAAACAGTTTGTAGACATGGCTCAGAAGTGAGATAGGCCTATAATTCTTCAATAGGGTTTTGTCACCTTTTTTGAAGAAAAGTACCACCACACTTCTGTGCCATGCCGTAGGCGTATGTCCCTCGAGTATGACGGAATCAAATAGCTTCTGAAGAGCTCTTAATACCGGCGTTCCACCTGCTTTCAGAAGCTCAGCCGTGATTCCATCATCACCCGGTGCCTTATTGTTTTTTAACTGTTTGAGAGCCATTCTAATCTCATAAAGGCTGACGTCCGGGATATCTTCGGTGTAGTGTCGGGTCAATCTGGCTCTTGGATCTTTGGCCAGATTACTGACAGGTGTGCGTACGCTGGTGTATAATTGTCCGTAGAACTTCTCAACCTCTTCCAACAGCTCTGGCTTCGACGAAATGATTCTGCCATCCTCAGTCTTCAGCTTGGTCAGTTGGCTTTGACCAACAGACAGATCCCTTGCAAACACTTTTGAGCCCTTATTTCGCTTGATCGCCTCTTCAATACGGTCAGTATTGAATTGGCGTAAATCACGAGTCAAGGACTTGGAGATCTGTCTGTTTAGACGTCGATACTGAGCAGCATCGTCAGAGGACTGCAGAACCAAGTTTCGTCTTTCTTCCATGAGTTTGTTGGTGAGGTCCGAGATCTTTTTGGTTCCTTTTGAACGGCGGGTTTTGAAAGCCTTAGACCCAGCTGTTTGGACAATTTGCACAAACCTGTCATTATAATCGTCCAGATTTTCGCAGTCTCCCAGGCATTCGAAGCGATTCTGCAATTCGAGCTGAAAGCTCTCGGGGTTTTGGAGCTGGATAGGCGCTGGTCGGAGCGTAGACTTCATCAGTCGACACCTTTCGAGTTTTATTCTAAGATTCAATGTGCCTCTTACCAATTGGTGATCGCTTCCTGTTTTTACGGCATTGATCACAGAGACATCATTGAATATGTGCCTCTTCGTCGACAAGATGAAGTCAATCTCATTTTTTGTAACTCCATTAGGATGCAACCATGTCCACTTTCGCTGTTTTGGCTTTTTGAAGAAGGAGTTCATCATAAAGAGGCCCTCCTTCTCCATAAAGCCGGCCAGCAGATGACCACGTGCATTCCTCCTTCCATATCCAAAATTCCCCACCCTCAGCTCATCATCGCTTCGTTTGCCCAGTTTCGCGTTAAAGTCCCCCATCACAACGGTATAGTGGGCCTGGGAGCTATGTATGGCTCTAGAAATATCCTCATACATAGTCTCCACCTCGTCGTCGGAGCGATATGAGGGCGGTGCGTATACTTGTATTACCTTCAACGAATACCGTTTGGTAATTCTGAGTACAAGGTACGCTACCCTCGCCCAAACACTCTCGACCTGGACCACGTTGTTGACGAGGGACCTGTGGACGATAAACCCGACACCACCCTGGGACAGTTGGTCGCCCTCCCGGAAATAGAGCAGGTTTCCGGACTTGAGGATCATGGTGTCCTCCCCCTCTCTTCGGACTTCACATAACCCTACAATATCCCATCGTAACCTGCTCAATTCTTCCTCCAGTTCAGCGAGCTTCTCGTCGGTCCGCAGTGTGCACGTGTTATAAGTTGCCAGGGCCAAAGGTCGTCGGGGTTGGTAGCCTGGCATCTGCCGGGGATTCTTAGCACCCCCTGCCCCGCCGTTACCGTGACCGCTACCAGAGTCCGGGATAGCGGGGCCGCCGGGGACTAGGGGCCGTGTTATGGGTGTAACAACCATAGGGGGGTTTTGCCGTAATCGCCACGCTTGGCAGGCGGGTTGGCGATCGCAGTGTGATGTCATAGTACGCGGAAAGATGCTGCTGCCCATCCTCCGGTGTTTTAAATCCCTTAGTCGCCTCTTACGACACCCACGGGAAGAGATGGGTTGGTGCTATTCTAGGGCCACACCACAGGCCAAAATATATTATATTAATTAGTGTGATTAGGTGTGTGAAAACTGTAGTAGTAAGTACATCTGCCTAATCGAATATTGGGCTCTGTAGGTAACCGTAATCGAAACTCAAACAAAAAATTACGAAAATTGTGCAATTTAAGTATCAGAAAACATCACTAACATTAAAATACGGATGACTTTTATTAGTTAAAGGCGAAGACACATTTTTTTTTAATTAGATTTAAAAATCAATTGATAAACTTGTAAAAAAAAGGGGTGGCCTTTGCCCAGCAGTGGGACACAAGGCCATATAAGCTAGTAAAAAAAAAAAAAACTTGTGAATAAAATCTTGGAAGTAATATTATTTTAATAACAATTTGAGTGCCTCCATGGCGCATATGCAGATGTCAGTTTTCTTGACCCAGAGTTCGTGGACCTAACATAAATTTGAATAATTTAGTAGGTATTAATATGATTTGAATTATCTACATAGTTATCTCTGGACCAATTTCCAGACCATGAATGACTATGTATATTAGGCCAATGTCTAGGTACTGAAATTTGTTCTTGTGCTCTAAGGTATGCTATGAATGATATGAACCATATCCAATGAAATTAAAGCAATAAAATTGATTTGATATGGCTAGTATTCTTATAATTTGAATTTAAAACGGTTGCTTATCTCAGGGTTGGCTCATTAAATTTTGATGCTATGCATGCATTAAATTTTATTCAAGTTAATTATTATGAAGAATGTTAAAATTTAAAAAAAAACAAGTCTGATCATTTTCTACACAATTATAACGGAGTGTGTTGCTACAGATCTTAGATCTCCTTAGAATTATTTTTCTATTTAGAAAAAAAAAAAACAATTATAACATAATATAACAGTGCTTCAAATCGACGCTCTAACTTACACTTAAGTAGTTCTTATTTTCTAATTATTATTATTTTCTATACTTACACCTAAAAGCAAACTTTGTGTCCCTGTGTAAATGTAAAGATTTCTCATGATTTACTCTATATTTCTGAAGCTCGTTATAGATGAGTTTCTGATGTTCTGGCTGTATCACTTCTCATCGCCCGCCCTGGTTGCTCAATTACTATAAGTAGATATATTCAACATTAATTTAAGAAGCTTTGTAGATGTTTGTATACATTATAAATCTATTTATGTATTTTAGCTCACTAGCACGCCTTGGCGACTGTAAGTGCAGTGTGTTGCTAATTATAAAGAAATAAGATTATGTCGGAAGGTGATGACCATAACGACACGCAGATCGTTTCGATAAATCAGAGTACACACTCCGATTATCGTAACACCTGTGTTATACACAACACTAGTAAGTATAAATACTGTGTTAAATCAAACAGAGTGGAAAAAATCAACAGGTAGGTATGATGAACAGTGTTCTTATATTATTTGCTATTGCCTTAGGTAAGTGTTGAACTAAATTTTGAAATTCCTACGAATAAATAAACATGAAAGTTCGTAAAAATGCTTGTACTTTGTCTTCAAAAAACGAGTCTACTGCTTCTTGAAAGGCCGGCGATACTCTTGTGATACCCCTGATGTTTCAGTTGTCCATGGGAAGCGGTGATCGCTTATCATCAGGTGACCCGCTGGCTTGTTTACTACGTTATAAAAAAAACACTTTTTTATGCAAACACTTTTGAACGGATTTCGCGAAAATTCAGAACCTAGGTATAATTAGACATGCAGTTACACATTGTATCTAGAGTATTTTTTCCTGATATTACTCGAAGCGCGAAGTCTCGGGATGCAGCTAGTAATACATGATCTAAAAGCTGTCAACCATTATGTTATGACACTACCCGGAAAAATGCAACATTCCATCCCTTAGATGTACCCCTCCTTGGAGAGCAACGTTAATTTTTTTGAACCATTTCCTCGTCTCATGAACCATGGAAAAATATTAGGACTGTTAGCCACCTAAATTTAATTTCATTTAATTTCCAAAAACAATTTTCATGATTGAAATAGCTGGTGATGATGTTGATTGATACAGTTCTAGCTGACGGCGAACCAGACGCAAGAAATGGCGAATTCAGCCAGTATTATTTATATAACAGGTAAATTACTAATACCTATAAAATTATATATTTTTAATTTAGCTAAAAGGTTCTACTGCTGGGCAAAAGCCTCCCCTTTATTTCTCCAACTTAAAAGTTATTTAAGAAATATATTTGCGAAAAAAACATAGTTACTAAATAAGGAAAATGCATTTCCTGATTACTGAATTAATATAAGTAGTTGCGAAGTCGAGAGTAATCACAATTAAATAAAATTGAAAAAAAAACAAAAAATCAGTTTGTTTTATTTAAAAAGAACCCTTTTCGCCAAGCCAATCAATTTTAATTATTGTATATAATTTTGAAATTGTATTTATTCCAGGAAGGTGTCAGGAGTAGATATAACTTCCGAAATACCGAGTTCTGACCTAATAAAATATGTTCCTACAGTGGTAATAGTACATGGACATGAGGGATCTTACGATACATCTCTTAACCCAGACCTCAGAAGAGGTAGGTGAAACTTCTTCTAATAAATTGACTATTTCTATTTATTCTTACCGTACATCTCATCTTTTTCTGTTTCTAATGGCTGCTTTAAGTAGGTAAGGCATTTCAGGCTAATTATTTTTTACATATATTGTACTGGATTATTTATTATTGTCCATGGGCAGCGGTGATCGCTTACCATCAGGTGACCCGCTTGCTCGTTTGCCGCCCTATATTATAAAAAAAATATATATTATAAAGCAAGAATTAATAGTACTATAATTTATAACATCGTCAGCCGTAAGTCTCTCTTATAGATTTCCACATAGTTTTTTTTTATTGATCAAGATTTTCAGATCTGAATTAGGTATAAACAATAATATTATTACAGAACTTTTACAATCAGAAAATGTCAATGTGATATCCGTGGATTGGGCGATATACGCACACATGACCTACGCACAGGCTCAAAATGCTGTCTTGAGTATCGGCGAATTCTTGGCTGTGTTTCTAAGGAAACAGAACCTTGATCCAGCATCTATTCACATGATTGGCTTTGATTTGGGAGCACATATAGTTGGCGTCGCTGGGAGAAGGCTCGGTGGTGTTGCTAGAATTACAGGTCTGTATAAAATATTCTTAAATAACTTAAGTGGCGGTGGACAGGACATTTTATGAGAAAAAGTAGGAAATAGGGACACCACTCTGAACTAACTTATCTATCTATCTAAAGAGAGCAAAACAAAAATATGTATCTTACACGCTGATAAAGCTGAATAATAAAAAAAATCTTTACCATACCTGAGTTTAATCCATGATCTTAAAACAACCAATCAAAAACATAAACTTCCTAATAGTACATTACGAAACAAGTTTGCAAAGTTGGTCATTACGCACAAGAGGCGATATTGGCGCGCGAGCCGAAGGCGAGCGCGCTAATAAAGCCGAGTGTGCGTAATGACCAAATGCACACGTGTATCGTACGACGTTTTTCAACACACTTGTGAGTAAAAAAAAATAATGTGGTCCTAACATCTAATTATCGGAAAACGATTGCGCCCTTTTGTCATTCCTCCACTTTATAAAACATTCGTATGCCGCCAAATACTTACGTTTGATTTTGGAGGCAATAAACTATTACTTGCATTACGCGCCATACTAGTCGACATTTTATTAAATATTTAATATGCTAACACGGCGAAAATCGGAAAATGTACCTAACAAACACAACATTATAAATATAGTCTAGTTTTTTATTCGCGTGCCGCCGCCCGCCGCCCCGCGCCGTGCGCAGGGAGCGCGCGGTGCACGCTGCGGATGGTATATCGCCATTCAGCCAGTGCTTGGCTGTATAAAAATCATTATCTTTGCTTATTTAAAAACTGTTGTTATTTTCCCTATTTGATCTTATATGTATTATACGGCTAAATTAAAAATGCTTTGTGGAATTCATAACAAGCATTAGTTTACTATCTTTTGTATAGCGCAGTATGATAATTTCTATTTCCAAACACCTCCATAATATATTCGTAATACCTTCGTAATATATGGCATTATGGGCCTAAATTCGATGTAATAAGACCCACTTTACGAGCAAGTGTGTTGAAAATAAATAAATAATACACGTCCGTACACAACCACAAGTTTACGTATCTATTCGACACGGTAGGTCAAAATTAATCATTATTTCTAAAATAATTTCAGGACTTAGTCCTACAACCAACAACATCAAATTAGCCAATACCGACGCAGCTTACGTGGAGGTGATCCACACAGGCACCGGCTGTTCATCTCGCAATGGCATCGCTGACAAGTTAGGACAGGCGGACATCTACCCCAATGGTGGAACTTGTCAACCCGGATGCCCAGACAGCGACTGCCACCACAACAGATCTTGGATGTTGTTGCTGCTTCAATCAGAGACAACACGTTCAAAGCTCACTGCTGTAATAGCATGTTTGAGAAAGATGTAAATACCTGCAGGGGCAGTTTCATTCTAATGGGGAACAATAAACTTGCAAAGACGCCGTAAGTATTTCACATTCTAATTTTTCTATAGGCAGTATATACCTGTTTAAAAAAAATCGTATCTGTAGTGCTCTCCAAACGTCTGACTTATGCAAAAAAATGCTCAGATCGATATAAATTCTTTCACGACGACGACGTAGGGTCGGAGTCGAAAATTGAATTGAATTCATCGAGATATTATGTACATTGAATTATATTTTCTTCAAAAGAAATTCGCTACCGTTAGTCAGATCCGGTCAAACAAGTGATACAGCTTAAAAATTGCATTACGTATTTTATGAAGAGGCCGTAACATGGCATTACTTACTTCTTCACACTATAGTGCTACACAAAGTATTTGTCATATAAAAATGTGTCATTCCTAGGTACCTGTACTTTAATCAGACTTATCTATAGGAAATGCATTTTGATAAGAAAACAAAAACAATTCTAATCTAACTTAATATTTTTCAGATGCCCAACAGGAATTTATCGAGTGAACACAAAAGATTCCTACCCATTCTAAGATTTATTGTATTTAATGATAATTCTTTTGGAACAACTAATATCTTAGATAATAAACGTATGTTTGTAATTTGTGTTTTATTGATTATAGATCCTGTCTTTGTGTTAGTCAGAAACTTTAATGTATGTGGAACAAGAGCGTAAAAAGAAAAGTGCAGAAAGAAAACTGCTGTGGCTAAAACGTGAACTGACATTTAATTTAACAATTATATAGCTAGGCGTCCTTCAATATATTATTATCTATCGTGTAATTACATCAGAAAGCCAAGTATAGCTCGAGACGTAATTATCTCCAATGACTTACCGCAAGCTTATGCTTTTGATATATATTGCTCAAATAAAATATTGTTTAGTAACAATGACAAGCTGCTCCGTCAGACTAAAATATAGTACATACAACAGCAACATAAACGTTCCCAAATTCATTGCGAATTGGTCCCAATTACGGAGACAAAGAGGTCAGGCAGTGGAAAATGATAATGTAGCTGCCTGTATATTTAATGTGTGAGATGAGAACACACTGAAGATACTTGAAGACGATGCAATCTTTATAGGCACTTCTAAGTTTTCATTAAATAAAAACGATTGGTTGTTATTTGCTAGAAATTTTAGTGAAAAATCTTCCTTATGAATCTCCATAAATTTTCATATTTTTACAGTTCATTAATGAACGTACTGTTTATTTTTAAATAATTACCTATATCAACTACAAAATATCAACACAAATCATAGATATTTAGATATTATTTTTGATATTTATAAAGAGTATCTGATTGGATAAGAAGTACAAAACTCATTGGCTGAAATTGCTCAGTGTCGGAAATAAAATGTAGGTACCTAAATTAAGTACATAGTAACATAATTTAACTATCCTCATGTCAAGGAAAATGCGTTAATGCTAATGCACTCAAGCTTAAGTGTTCCTCCTACACTAATGACACAAGCAATGCTAAATGGGTCTTAGTGTGATGTTACTTACGGTAATAAATTTCATATTATAAAAATCGATTAACATTTGTCTATAATGTACTTGATGAATATAATAGGTAACTACTATCTAGATATATATATTTCTCACAAATAAAACTGTACAGTGAAGAATAAAAACCTAAAAACTAATTATCTATAATATAAACTAAATTAACCTAAAATAAAAACTATAAGTAAACTATAAATAAACTAAATATAACTAAAATTTAATCTATGTAACTACTTAGATACATGGGTAGAACGAAAATACAAATCTAAAAACATCGAAATACAACTAAGTACTACGTAACATAATATCTCGATGGCTAAAAATGTTGTAACACTAACGTCATAAGAAAGAGCTGTCACTTTCATTTTGATTTTCAAATTTCAAATTTTCCTGTCATAAGTATGCATATTGTACCTTACTACGGTAAGGTACACATATATGTAATGCGATTAACTGTACCATGCAAATTGCCATTGGTTCTTAGATCTATAATAAAACAAAATACAAATGTAACTACATTATTTATTAAAATTTCTTATTTTAACATAGTAATTGGAAAGCTATATAAAGACTTTTCAATAATTTATAGTACACTTGTTATGGATTAGAAGGGGTAAGTCGTTCCCGTGTTTACTCGGTAAATTCCAGTTACACATCTGAAAAAATAATAAATTGGTATCAATTACTAATCTCATCATGATTCATCATGTAATTTTAAATGTTAAAAAATAGTTATTACAGGATTTATTCAATTTTTTTTAGGATACCATGGATTTTCTTAGTATCCTCAAATACCTAGTGTCCAATTTCTAGGTATTGACCTCCTTATATTTTTTCAAGAAATTTCTGTTATAGAATTTTGTCGCCCCTACAGAAAGCCATCAAATTCATCTCACCTAGTCCCTTTTCTGTACATTCCACACAAGAAGGCTTGGCACCTACAGACCCTTATAAAAATCCCCGTGTGTGATGTATCTCCCGTCAAACGATGAATAAAATTCGGAGATAAAATACTTACGGCCACTTTATAAGTCTATTGTCTCCCATTGCGAGGGTTGACAATCTGCAGGTGTTTGTATCCTTCTCTTGTATGGTATTACAGCAGTTAGCATTGAACGTGTTGTCTCTGATAGACGCA
Source organism: Ephestia elutella (assembly GCA_018467065.1). Taxonomy (NCBI): domain Eukaryota; kingdom Metazoa; phylum Arthropoda; class Insecta; order Lepidoptera; family Pyralidae; genus Ephestia; species Ephestia elutella. The sequence continues at coordinate 5,782,747 of CM031575.1, forward strand.
GCAAAGAAAAGCCATGCTCTGTTGTGGAAGCAGGCATTGTTCGCACATCCTGGTTGGACCCTGCCACCATTAGGGTAGAAGTCCGCATGACCCAACTTTTCAGGGATGCCATTGGACGCCACTGTGCCTGAGGCATCTGTGTGAATCACCTCCACGTAAGATGCGTCCGTAATGGACAATCTGATACTACTCCGCGATGGATCTAGCCCTGAAATAAAAAAGGTATATCATATTCTTGAGCTTATAGACTTGCTAAATGCAGTCGATCACTCACTTATCCAGGAAGTCGATTTTCCTTGGACGATATATGTAATCTAAGTTAACTTGTCGAATAAATACCTACTCGACTAAACGACAATAGTCCTTCCAAAATAAACCTGTATATATATCAATATAATATAAAGTTCTTTCGTTACTGACAGATAACGTAAAGCCAAAACCGCTAAGCCTAGAATTATTGCCATTTTACTGATGGTACAAGCTGCATATTTTAAAACCTTTATCTGATGAAGTAATTGTATACCTGTAACTCTGGCAACACCACCGAGCCTTCTAGCAGCAATACCAGCAATATGAGCTCCCAAATTGAAACCAACCAGGTGAAGAGTTAAAGGGTTAATGTTGTTATTGCTGAGGAACGTAGCCAAGTACTCTGCGATACTCAGTACCGCTGATTGCGCTTGTACATATGGCATGGAAGCGTATATTGACCAGTCCACCGATATCACATTAACGTTTGCATCTGACTCTAAAAGTTCTGTAAAAAAGTTATCGTTTAAGACAGACCCATGAAACTAATAAGTACACACGTACCTACAACATTCGAACCTATTAGTTACATGGTCAGACAAGAAAATACAAGTTTATTATTGGCACATTTGAAATTATTTATTAAAAAATATTTAGTCACTGCACTACTACTGTTATTGTTTATAAAAAAATTAAGACAATGGTAACGATAGCTAAAAAGATAAAACATGATTCATTTTTAATACGATTGAAACAAACAAAAAATACTTGTAATTCTTAGTACTAATTGACATGTAATTGGCAATAACATTAAGTTTGAATTTTTATTCTTCTCCAAGCAGGCATCAACGAATTTCTGGTGAGCATACCTCTTCTCACATCAGGGTTAAGCGATGTGAGGTAAGTTCCTCCGTGTCCATGTACTAGCACCACTATAGTTCCACCTGCTATAAGGCCAATTGGTGGGCCAGCTATGGGCATTTGTGCCCCATTCACATTTCTGGAAATTAAATCCATTGTCAACTAATTACCGTTATTGTTATTTTCTGTTCCTAAATCGAAGGAGTCGTCGTAGCTTTCTGAGTTCAAGACTCCAGACCAGGGTTTGTTACTGGGAACTCCTGGGAAGTGTCTTCACTTTCCGGTACTTTATATGAGATTTGGGTAGGTACCGGTACTAACAGGTAACAATCCCTGCTCTGCCACGGGAGTGTAGACCTGTGTCGCAACTCATCCTATTAATATTTTAAATGCGAAATTTTAGTTTGTAAATTTATGAGTTTGTAAAGATGTTTGTTTCTCAATTGAGCAAAATCTACTGGACGGGTTTTGATGAAATTTGGTACACGGGTAGAAAAATACCAGGAATAGCACATAGGGTACTTTTTATCCCAAAACTCCCATGGGAACGAAGCCCAGGGGCGCAGCTCGTACTCAATAAAGGTTTATCACCCATGACCTTTTTTAACATTTTTAGGAAATGTGAGGCAAAATTACGAAATAAGTGTTAAGTAATTTACCTGTTGTATAAGTAGTACCGGTTAAATTCACCATTTCTCTGATTTCTTGAGACCGGTTCGCTGTTAGCTAAAACTGTAATAATGTTTGTATAGGGTTACTGGTACATCGACCGACATCCAGTGAGAGGTGTTAGTATTGGTCAAAACGAACTATTTTCACCCCCTATTGCCTTATCCAAAAGTTAACCGTTTCATATACCGTGAAATATCTCTGAAACGGTTAACTTTTGGATAAGGCAATAGGGGGTAAAAACAATTTGTTTTTACACAACAAAATACATATTTATGTATTTTGTATGCTAAGTAGGCTAAGTAGACATCTTAAAAAAGTTATAAGGTATGTCGGTCATGATCCTTTGTTCTCTGTGTGCCTAAAAACGTAATAAGTGTCTAAATAAGTAGCTATCGAATGCCTTTGGAAATATTTTTAAAGACTTCACGACAGACCCGAATTAAGAAAGAGGTTTACATTTCACATAACGAGCCTCATAATAGGAAGAAAAAGAGGTTTATATTTTTAAATAGAAAGAGTAAGAGGTTGATCGTAAAGACAACGTGATCCAGGGCGATCAAAATTAGTCAATAAATTACTAAATAGGTAAAAATTACTAAAAGGTAAAAATAAATTTGTCGATTTCTTAATAATTAAGTAGTTTGAATAAATTGTAATCGTCACTTACCTAAGGCAGCAAATAATATCAAAACACTCTTCAACATGTTGATCAGTTTCACTACAACTATTGAATACTGAATATTTTGAAATTTTCAGTTACCGCAGTATTTATATTTTTGATTAAAACATGATTGTGAGACGTTTGATTAGGAGATTACAAAGGAGCAGACAGTTTTCAATTCATTTACAGTGCAGGTATCTATACTTTAAAGTAACTCTCAGAATATAATATAGTAATTGCTACGCTACAAGCTACACAAAGCTACACGCTACAAAATGTTGTGATATTTTGGTTTTTATTTATTGAGGAATTGAAAATTTAAAGGTTTTATATTATGCAGGTCAATGGTTAATCACAACCTTCCTTTAGTGGCTTTGCGGGAGTTGGGTATCAATAAACGCAGTCCAATTATTAACATTTTTAGTCATACCAAGACTGTGCCGGTTTCACCAGTTTTTCCCAATACCTAATAATAATAATAAATTCTTATTTTTCTACCAAGAATTAAAATACACAGAGACATAAAACAAATTTGCAGCATATTGCTCCATTTACCAGCCGGCAACAGCCATCTCTGAACTAGACGTTAGTCTGTATCTCAGAGGCGGCCTGCTATCGGGATGGTACGGGACTAAAGGTAACAAGTTTCGTATACTTAGTATATACCTATATATATATTTTAATTAAAACGGCTGTAACATGAAATTAAATTGACCAAGATTTCCCAAACTAGAATCATCTGTTTTTTGAGATATCTTCTATTTACTTCCTTTATTGACGATCTCCATGGCCTCACGGTCATCAAGCCGGACTGCCGCACCGGAGGTCCCGGGTCTTTTTTAGATTGACCTGGGTCTTGGATGTTTATCTATCCATACTAATATTATAAAACTTTTTTCCAAAAAAAATGAACCGACTTCCATCATAAAACTTAAAATCATTAAATAACATTAAAGAAAAATGTATTAGCATGCTACCTACTGAATGAGGTGAAGTCCTCAATCACGCAAAATCTACTGGACGGATTTCGATGAAATTTGGTACAGATGTAGATAATGACCTGGAATAGCACATAGGCTACTTTTTATCCCGGGAAAAAGCACTGTTCCCGTGGGAAATTCACGCGGGCGAAGCCGCGGGCAAAAGCTAGTATATGTATATGTTATAAAATATAGTGTCGTTGAGATAGTATCCCATAACACAAGTCTCGAACTTACTTTGGGGCTAGCTCAATCTGTGTGATTTGTCTGTATATATTTATTTATATTATTTATTTATTTAATAGTTTAAAACGTAGACTAACGGAGGTTAAGGGCATACCATATAAAAGTATATAAGTGAGGAGTGTGTGAGTTAGGATGAGTATTTGTGTGTATGAAAGGTTTTGTAATGTAAGGGGGGGGGGGGGGAGGGGGAGTTTAGCAGTGAAATACGAGTAGATACATTTTAGTGCGAAAGGGAATTAAATTAGGAGATTTTCCGTTTTGTAAACAATCTAGATTTGACAGAAATAATTGAACACGTTTTTTACATAAGAACTTCGTGCAATGATAGATATTTGTCTCTTTGTTTATTTTATTGTTCAATTTAGGGCTTAAAATTTTAAAGTTCTGTTTTGCTAACGAGGTTCTAAGTATGTGGTAATATGGGTAATTAAGCTGTCAAATGCTAAAATATAATAACAAGCTTTTAATTGACTTTTTTGTTAGTATATAATCTTACTAGCCTGTGCCCGCGACTTCGTCTGCGCTTAATTTAATGTTTATATCTCAGATTCTAAGCGGCGAATCGAGATGAAACCTATGCCAGATTTTAAGTCAGACCTTCAACACTATAATAGTAAAAACCGCATCAAATTTGGTCTTGTAGTTTTTGCGGAATGCGCGTACAAACATACAGTCAGAAAGAAAGACCGACAGACCGACAAAAAAAGGGTTTGACATCTGTTGGCTCTTTAAAGACTTGTCATATATTTATTCTTCTATATCTCGTATGTACTGACACAGACCAGTTACAGTTTTATCTATACATATAATAAAACAGTAAAAATATTTTGTCTGTACATTTAATATTTTTGACTGAAATGGATAGAGGGAGACCTAAAAAGAACAATAGAAAGCAAAAAAAAAAATTTGGAATTTCTTGTCTATCTGTCTGTCTGTCTGTTGTATGTACGCGTTTCACGCAAAAACTACTAGACGGATTTGAATGAAACTTTTTCTGTTGTATAGCTATTAAGCCTGGGCAACATATAGGCTATAATTCATTTTGAAAACTGGAACACCTGATGAAGAACCATAACGGAACAGCTAAACTATAAGTAATATGGAAATGGTGCCTTGACAAAAATCGTTCAACCTGATGAGCATTTTCTGCCGACGTATAAAAATGGAAGATCTGGAACATCTGATGAAAAGCTCCAAGAGACCAACTACACTATAACATATATGGAAATGGCGCCTTAGCAAAAATCGTTCAACCTGATGAGCATTTTCTGCTGACGTATAAAAATTGAAGATCTGGAACATCTGATGAAAAGCTCCAAGAGAGATTTTTCATCTAAGCGAAACTCACGCGGGCGAAGCCGCGGGCGACACCTAGTTATATAATAATATAATTGATTGATATTTATAAACCAATAAACAAGTCAAGTCTAATTATAGAAAAAAATAACATCAACTGAGTTGAAATTCGAAATACGCTTTGTTCTTTTAATAAAGCATTATTACGATAATCACCTGATTTTGCACCAAGGATCACCTCCCAACGAGTTAACTCCTTAACGGGTAATAGCACGGACATGAAATTTTACACAATACATGATTACGATGATGGTGTACCTAGGATTTGCTCCCAATAAAGGAAGAGTTCCTTCTCAACGGTTAACTGGACATTAAATTTTTGTCACGCAGATCTCCCTGATGTACAAAAATTGTTTTTATTAGAAACTTATTTTCCTTACGTCATTAGAAAGTGCTCTGACTATTTCATCAGCTCTGGGCTACGATTCTACTAACTACAAACGTACCATATGGTGCCTCAGTTTCGCGTAATGTATTTTTTCTTTGCCTCAGTTTTGTCTCAAAGGCCCAAGAGATATAAAGCATAGAGATTTTAGGGCCCTCAGGTAACAAATTGCCTTAGGTTCTTTGATCCATATAATAAAAATTACCAAAATTTGGTATATACAGGCATTTATTTATACAATTGTAATTGTAACAGAGTATTTATAAAGCCAAACAAAGATATTTAAATAAATCTCATAGTCCACTTGTTTAGAGATTAAAGGGGTAAGTGTTTCCTGTGTTTACTCGGTAAATTCCAGATGCACATCTGAAAAATAAATAAATTTGTATCAATTTCTAATCTTATCCAGCATGGATCAGTCAATTTTTTTAACTCATAAAATAGTCATTAAGGATTAATTCGATTTATACGCAGGACATATTTTTATTATCCACGTTGTACTCTTCAAGAAATTTCTGTCAAGGTCAGCATTTTGCCGCCCCTACAGAATACCATCAAACTCGTCCCCCCTTTTTGTGCCTTTTACATAAAACGAAGGGTTTGGCTGGATCAAAATCCCCGTGTTAAATGTATCGCGTCAAACGAGTCGGGATAAAATTTAGAGATAAAATACTTACTGCCGCTTTAAAAGTGTATTGTTTCCCATTGCGAGGGTTGACCCTCTGCAAGTGTTTCTATCCTTCTCTTGTATGGTAGTACAGCAGTTAGCATCGAAAGTATTGTCTCTGATAGACGCGGCGAAGAACAGCCAGGCTCTGTTGTGATGACATGCGTTGTTCGCGCATCCTGGCTGCACCCTGCCACCATTAGGGTAGAAGTCCGCATGACCCAACCTATCAGCAATGCCGTTGGACAAAGCGGTGCCTGAGGCGTCTGTGTGTATCACCTCTACGTAAGATGCGTCAGTAATGGACAATCTGATACCATTCTCCGATGGATCAAGTCCTGAAATTATAATAAAGATATATATTAGCTATTTCTCTGATGGTGCACGCTGCGTATTTCAAAATCTTAGTCACCTGATAAAATAATTATATACCTGTAACTCTGGCAACACCACCGAGCCTTCTAGCAGCGATACCAGCAATATGAGCTCCCAAATTGAAACCGACCAAGTGAAGATTTGCAGGGTCAATGTTGTTATTCCTGAGGAACGTAGCTAAGTACTCGGCGACACTCACTACCGCTGATTGGGCTTGCACGTATGTCATGGAAGCGAATATTGACCAATCCACTGATATCACATTTGCGTCATTATCTGACTCCAAAATTTCTGCAAAAAAAAGTTATCGTTAAGTCAAATCCGAAAATACCAGTTTACTTTTGACTCATTTTAGATTTTGTGTTTTAGCGAATATTTTGATGAATGGTGATCGTTTAGTCATATTTTATTGACCTCTTAGATTGAGATCAGGTATACAAGTCCTTGTTTATCTTTCTTTACGATCACAAGGTTGTCACTATGAGAAAAAAAATATCTTTAAAATATTTATAAAAAAACTAGCTAAATAACTACGAGAGATAACTTATGTGAAATGATCGATCTTTAAAAGTAAACCGTAGCATATACCGAAATCTCATGGAAGAACTATTTAAGTTTGCAACTTTATCATTTTCCGAGCAGGCGTCAAACAATCTCTGTTGAACATACCTCTTCTTACGTCAGGGTTAAGCGATGATTGGTATGATCCTCCATGTCCGTGTATTAGCACCACTGTGATTCCACCATCTATAAGACCAGTTGTTGTTGTTGTTGTTGTTGTTTCTCCACTTGGCGGACCAGCTAAGGGCAGTTGTACTCCGTTCGAATTTCTAGAAATTAAATCCATTGTCAATCAAGTACCTTTATTGTTTTTTTCGGGTTCTAAATCTAAAGTGTCGCAGTAGTTAACTGAGTTGGACACAACGCTGGTATTATTAAATACTTTTTCTACCAGCTGTGTGATTTAATACAGTGTTTTGAAGGGAATACATGGGGAGCAGATCGCTGATCTGGATGAGTCTGAGCTAAGAAAAGCGAGGCAAAATAACGATTTTTTTTTACAATATAGTAAATTACCTGTTGTATAAGTAGTATCGGCTAAATTCACCATTTCTCTGATTTCTCGCCACCGGATCGCCGTTAACTAAAACAGCAACATTGTTTTAATAATTTTTGGATAAGTACGAGTCATCAAACTTAAAGTAAAATAAAATATTTAAATTCTTTCGATGGAGGTTGGCATTAAGGAAGCTAAACGATTTCACTTGATTTGCATTAGTATTCTAGTTTAGATTTACTTCCAGTGAATGAAATTTACTTTCTTCTTGTTATTTCTGCTCTTATCGGTAGGTATGTGTTATAGCTTTTCACAAAAATACTTGCAATGGAGTGGGTTTACCATTTGCCTTCTCTAATTTACACACTAGGTGTTAAATCAATTTAAGTATAGGTAGGGTTCCCAACAAGATTAAAGTCAGAGCTATTCAGGTACTACATATTTGTCTAAAATTAATGTCTTATTCGTCCATCACTTTGATAGAGGGCAGGTCTCCACCAGATCGTAGAGGAGAGATCCGGCTGCTCAAAGTTAAAAACAAGTAGGTAGCTAATTAATTAATTAGGAAGCGGTGGTGGCCGAGTGGTAGGGCGCCTGCCTGTGGATGCAAAATCCCAGGTTGGAATCCTGCCCGGGCTACATGAGTTTGTATACCAATCTGACTCATGTTAGTTTTCATCGACCACCACTTGATTCCGGTGAAGGAAAACATCGTGAGGAAACCTACACTCTGGTTGATGATTATCAATTAGTGTGTGAAATGGAGAAGGCAATGGCAAAAATTGCCAAGAGAGTCGTTGTGTGTGTTTCATTCCATATAATGACCACGACCTTCAGTCATGAGGAAATACGACTAAAGTGGTAGCTAATTACCTATCATAAGGTTGATTTTTATGAAATGAAAATGTTTTAGTTTAATGAAACTCTATCAAATAAAAAATGACCTTATGATAGGTAACCACTTACTAGTTTTCAACTTTCTGGAGTTGGAGATGTATTTTTACAACCAAAATTAGAATTTCGTAATGAGATTATTTTGATAGTTGAACCGTAGAGTTATTTATTCTTTATGGTTGAAACACATCTTCTTTGATCTCCGCACAGGTAGAGACCGGTGCTAACATTGTCAAAAATATTCTATAATCAAAGCAAAAGCTCAATATTTTAAACGTAGCTTACAATAATGACCACGATGTTTAAAGCATCTGTCTGTTTGAGACATTGTAGCTCCGTGGCTGATGGGCTAATTTGAATATAATTACACCATTTTTATGCTATGCTAGTAACATTAAATAAAACAACGCCGTTTTAACCAACTGGTGCCCCACACAGGCAGTTATAAATGTTATTTAACATCTGTTATCTCTGTTATACATATGTTACATGTACAAAGGAAGAGACTGTAAATTTTATATAACAATTTATATCAAATTCTTAGCAAATTCGACGATAATCTGCATGCAGGGTAACTTGACACCCAAAAAGGTGATATCGAATGCCATTGGAAATATTTTTGAAGTTTTCACTACCGACAGGCTGGAATTAACTGAATCATTCCATCTATTGACACCGATATCATAGAGAGAAATAGACAATGTTCATGCAAACTACGTCAATAGAATACAAAAACAATACAAACATTCTTCAATTGCACACTAGTATGGTAGGTATACATAAAGTAAACTTAAAACTAAAATAAGCTAATTATTAAAAAATAAAAACACGACTGACAACTCACATAGCCTATGTCACTTGGAGGAATGCAATGATTCTAAAAATACTTCTCACATCGAAATCTGTTAAGCCATTCAGGACTTATAGTGGAATAAAGAAACTTACATACATACATACATACATGAACCCTGGAAGGAAACATAACACTCCTTTTTTGGTCAGTCGTGTAAAAAAGGAAGATGCGCAAATGCGGTCTTATCGCTACGTCTCAGTAGGCAACGTAATCAAGGGAATAAAAAGTAGTAAAAAAAAAATTCGTCACTTACCTAAGGCAATTGCAAATAATATCGAAACGCTCTTCAACATATTGATCAGTTTCGCTACAACTATTGAATACTGAATATTTTGAAATTTTATTTAACGCAGTATTTATAGTTGTGAATAAAACATGATTATGATACGTTTGATTAGGAGATTATTATCATAAAAGGAGCCGACATTTTTCAATTAAATTATATTAATGCTATGAATGCAGTATCTATACATTAATGCGATGAATACATCGTTTGATGTATCTGTACGTATGTACCTAATCCTAACTTCCTAACTAATAATGTGAAAGTGTGTTTGTTTGTTACCTATTCACTCTTTATCTACTGAACCGATCCTCATGAATTTGCATAACACATAGTCAGGGGTCCAGAAAAGGACATAGGCTATCATTTGTCCCGGAAAAAAGTACGCTTCCCGAGGTATCGGAGCCGTAGGCGAAAGCTAGAAACTGATAAAAAAATGTTATGATTTTCATTGTAGACGAAGATGAACTTTGCTATATTTTTGTTTTAAAATTTTAAAATCTAAAAGTATTAGATTATTCAGGCCAAACATAATACAAATTGTAGCGTTACACCGCTACAAAGTCAAGTCTATTTTAGTTTGTGATTCTATTTCTACGCAAACTTTTTTCTTTGTTCTTTCTTTATGATAAGGTTTTTGAAATTGAAATTCTGGTCGTTCGATTTTTTGGCTGACTGTCAATGAGAGGACAAAAATGGAGATTTTTTAGAGAGTTGATTTTTCTTTTTGATGTTTTTATCTCAATTTCTTTTCTTTGTACTATATCGATTCAGAATTAAATCTTTAATGTGCTTTTATTATTCTTAACAAACAATTATCGATCTCTTTCTTAAGAGGCTTTCCCAACGACATCTATTTTGGATATCAAACGACAGATTTCTTCACATCTGAAGATTCCAATTGAAGATCAAAAGTTGCTATTATTGGGAAGAACATTAGCTGACGATCAGACCGTTTAGAGGTATCCTATTAAAGATGGCACGAAGTTGAATCTAGTTGTCAAAAAAAACCAGAAGGATTATATGAAGTGGCACTGAAATATTTCATGTATGTATTGTATGGACTGTTTATTAGACGAGAGTGGACAAAGTCGGCCTGCACCTGAGAATGAGTCACAGAACGACGAAATGTTTAGTTTGTAACCGTGGCGCCTGTGGTTCTTTTAAGATAGACTTTTTAAACATATTGTGATAACTTTTTCCTCTAAATACAAAAGGGGGGCCTTTTGTCGGGGTAATTTTTGTTTCGGTATTGATTTGGAATTTTTATACATCATTTCATCCATTTCTTTCACTCATTTAATTTTCTTTTTAAAATAACAAGCAAATTCATGTATTTCTTATTTTACCTGTTAATATTCCTTTCCTGTTGTTAATTTTCCTTTCTTTTATTTTTATTTCTTTGGTGTGTCCAAATAATTTTTTGTTAAAGGACATTGGTCAAATTTTTTTTAGTTCAAAAATTACACTCGTGTTTTAAGCAGTGATTCTTTTATTTTGAAACCCAAGTTTCACTGCAAAATCTGTTATTGGCTTCGCCACAGTTGGGTAAGCATAAGTTTTGAGTCTCAATATTATTAGTTTGACGACCTCCGTGGCCCAACGGTCAACACCGGACTGTCATACCGAAGGTTCCGGGTTCGATCCCCGGTCGGGTCAAGATGGAAAATGATCTTTTTCAGATTGACCTGGGTCTTGGATGTTTATCCATGTAAGCTAGCTCAATCCGTGTGATTTGTGCGTATATATTTATTCATTTACCCATTTATTAACATTTTCAGTCGTATACTAGAACTGTGTCGGTATCACTCGCCTAATTCTAATTATTTTCTCAATAATTAAGCTGTCAAACGGTTTTTTTTCTAAACCAGTAGTTACTGAAATTTGTGCGTGAAACAAACTTTTCAGCATTGCTTTGCTTTCTTGGGAATTTCAGGTAGTTAAAAGATTCTTTAAAATTCGACATATAAGGACTGATTTATATGTGTTATGTAATGACTAATTACTTAGAATAGTGTTTGTACTTTTATTTGGTAAATAAATTAAAAAAAAAACATAATTTTGCTGTATTTAAATTTTGTATCTATCTACTCGCTAGCCCGTTCATACAGAAAAGCAAACAAAACATTCTTCAAGTTTATTATATCAGTGTCTACATAAATAATACAATAATGAATATTATGAACTCTACGGCTTATTTTATCTGTGAATAATAAGTTTGTAAAAGTACGTATGTAAGTAGATAATAATTTTAATAGTTTATTTATTTATTTATTTAGCTTAAGGCACGCATACAGTGTTTACATATAGTATTATATAATAAATTACAGTAACATGTAGTTTACTTCAATATGTAAATACCAATTATCAGCGAGCACAACTTTTACCAATAATACAATTCGCTGCCGTAAATGGAAGAAAATAATGATAAAATTAAAAAGTATCACTTATGTAAATACCAATTATCAGCGAGCACAACTTTTACCAATAATACAATTCGCTGCCGTAAATGGAAGAAAATAATGATAAAATTAAAAAGTATCACTTATGTAAATACCAATTATCAGCGAGCACAACTTTTACCTATAATACAATTCGCTGCCGTAAATGGAAGAAAATAATAATAAAATTAAAAAGTATTACTTATGAAAAAGCTTATAAAATAATATAAAAGGTGTAAGCCATAAAATTTTCAAAGGACTACAGTTTTAGTTCTTTATCAATGTTTTTCAGTATTTTACGTTTGAATGTATTGCGGTTGTCGTGAAGAATATCAATTTCGGGAATTTTATTGTTTATTTCATTGTATGTAGTGCATATTCTAGCTAGAGGTTGATGTATGCCAAGGTTTGTTCTAGAGTATGGTAGGGTGAAAGTTTTAGTTATGGGTTTGCGAGGATATTTAAAAGGAACCGTAAAATTGATTGAGTTTAATATTTCAATAGAATTAACTTTATTATGAAGAATATTATGTAAGAAAATGAGATCTGAGATAGTACGTCGTGTTTTAAGACTGGTTATATGAAAGAAGGAAAGACGTTGCTCGTAGGGTTGACTGGGAGCAATACTGTGATTTATAAATAGAAATAGTTTATACATAGCGATTAGCCAGGGAACCCCCTATGTTTTAACGGTATCTGTACATAAATCTTATCGAATTACTTAAATCATTTTATTAAATCTCGAAGGTAAAAAATATGATATAAAGCGATTTTTTTTTTTTTCCTGATTGAGGCCTGAATCATCAAAACTATATATTTCAAAGTCAAAGTCAAAAGTCAAAGTCAAATTTTTTTATTGAAACTTGGCCTTCAAAGAAGGCTCTTTTTCACGTCGACAAACTACTAGCATTTCGGAACGACCACTGCTGAGAAAAATGCCGAAAGAAACTCATGAAACAGTCTTGGTCGCCTAATAATAATAAATGCCAGAGGGGCTATTTATTAACTTTATACATACACTAGATTGTGTACAGTCAAAAATAAAATATAAGAAAAAAAAATAATATAATAAAACATGTTATGTTTGTGATCAGGTAACCACAATAAATTGGTTAAGAACAAAAAATAAAATTCGAATCAGTTGTATGTTGTGTATTGTAATAGCAGCATCTAAGGGGATTAACATTTTTTTATCTTCTTACATCGAAATACAACTACTACGTATAGAAGCGCCGACATGAACAAAATGTTTGCGCCATCAGTATGTCTCATTGTCAGAAACTCCTTCAGTCACTCGCCAACGCTCATTACTATTTGCATGCGATTTTGTGATTTGACAATAATTCTAAAATGACGTGTTTCGTTTTAAAAACGCAGTAAAAATCAATCGACTGCGGAAAAAATATGATGGAATGATTTATCATCGGTAAGTATACATATATCCAAAATATCAACGAAAACTATGTATATTTTATAATTATTTTATAAATTATTTTCTAATATTCAAAATATTCAATTGTTACTGTGGCGTACAGCGGAGCGTCATATTCCCCGCTACCCGCATTGAGCTGTGACTCATTATATTCAGATACGTCTCGGTGTGCGGACGGTTGCCCGAGTGCACAGGCTGTTATCATTCTCAGTGACTATCTAGTCGCTCTGTACCAACTTATACCAATAGTCAGGATACGGTGGAGCCCCAGTTAACTGACCCGGTTAAGCCCTGGGTCAGGTTGTGCTGTGGGGCACATAGCGTGCGGGGCGGGGCACATTACTATGCCGTATAATATTAGTGCCAACGGCACATTTGGCGATGAGATAAACGTGAGTACATTAATCTTTAGTAAAAAAAAAACAAAGAAAGTGGGTGGAATATTCAATTTAATTTTATAATCCTATCACTGGGCTTCCGCCCGCGTTAGATTCTTATTCGAGGGTAGAATCTTAAGAAAATATATCGTAAAGAATAATCAGCCATCTCGATAATCAATAATATAGTGAAAAGGGTACAAAATGACCTTATTGGCTTTGGTACCATGAATGGCTCAAGGGATCTTGTCAAGATTAATGTAATCAACATAACAACAATACTTTTTATTTAAATATTAATTTCAATATTTTCCTGCATCTATAGTTTGGCCATAGTGGCCGTGATGATATACATCTATGAAAAAGTTAATAAGTAGGTACTAAACAATAAACGACAAATACAGATTTCACGTAACATTTAATGGCTCTGATTGTGATGAGCGGCACCTAACTGTTTATGAATAGCTTTTCGCTTAATATAATGAGTATTATTCTGTTAACAATGCACTTTCTATACATAATTTGAAATATTTGCTCATTCATTTATTCACTGTACAATATTTACAATTTATCATTATACAATGTTACATAAACCAATATGAATAATAAATGAAGAATGAATGAATGAATGAAGTAATATGAATGCATACTTAGTTTTCTTAGGTTAAAACCTCAGTTTAAAACTTAACTACAGTGATACAAATCATGAGGTCGGCTGGACTGGCACTAGCGGCAGGTCACAAGACAGAATATTTATAATTGATTATTTTTCTAAAGCGAAGTACATATAGCAATTACCTACTTTTAATTTAACGATTTAACATAAGAAACAAAAATTTAAAGCTTGTGTCGTGTCACTGTGAAAGATACACGAATTTTTGTTTTCTAAAGTTTTTATACCTTTGGTATTATCAAAATAGATAAAACAGTGAAATAAATAGGTATAAAATGGAATATTATAATTATTTTCTCATCACAATCAAATCAGTTCAATTTGTGTCATATAACTAATACCCAATTTCTGAGATACTTTTGTCAATCTGTTGATCTATTACCATAATAATTGCGTTTCTGAACAACGTAAATTAAACTATGTTTAATATGAGGTTAACTTAACTGTCCATTGTGACGATATTTTATATAATAAAGGTACCTAAGTGCAACCAGAACAGGAATTGTGGTCGGCTGGTACCTGAACTAGAAAAAACATGTTTCCCTGGTTCCCAACCCGAGAGATTATTATAATTAACTGATATTTAATCGATAGTGTACTTTTTCCATATGATTGATTAATATCGTGATGAAAAAAAAAACACAAAATTTGAACTAAGAGTAAAATAAAAAATAAATAGTAATAGGTATTAAAACAATTACAAGGGTGCAAGTAAATTTTAGAAAGAACTATAGGAACTATATTCTTGATATGTCTCTAAATATAAGAATTATTTTAACTAAATAGTTAAAAGTTGACTAGTATCATAAAGAAACTACCATCCGAGAAGCAAGAAAATACACGCCAAAATAAAAAAAAAAAAATTGAAGGACAGTTTTAAATAATTAGTCTGGTTCTAAAAATACATGATATTTTAACCAGTGGAGTTCGTTACAGCTTCTGGTTGACCGGAACATTGATAGATGCGTCGATTAAGATGTTGTTCTCTGTGATTACAATATTCAGAAAAAAAAAACTTGTTTATGTAACACTGGCGGCCCGTCCCAGCTTTGCAAGGGGGCCATTTAGAGGTAAATTATGTTACATAGAAATAATATAGGTGCTAACGCAGGAATAAATTTTGAAATCAATCCAGTGATTAAGATTTTTTGTTAAAAATGTCTTTAAGGAAAATGCAAAACTTCCATTTTGTATTATGGGTATTGAAGTGTAAGAAGTGTAGATTGTACACTAAAATGTATTGTATATTTAATGTGAAATAAACAAGTAAAACAAATAAAATAGGTACCTAAATAAATGGATAAAAAAATACGGCAGTAAATACTTAGCGTATTTCAACATAATATGACAGACATGTCGATAACATGTACAAGTTTAAGCCACCAGGAAACCTACAATATAAAATGGAGGCATTTATTTACTTTACTCAATTATTATTTTACAGTCTACCCTGTAAAACAAAATGGTATTTCATTGAAAGCGAATTAATTGAACTTATTGGTGAAAACATAAATTAAGTTTATTACAAAGGATTTAAGTATGATTGTTCGGTCCTGACAAATACAGTAACTGGGCTATGCCCAACGATTTTGATATTAATTGATGCTATAATAACTACTTTAACGAAGGTACACTCGGTTGCCTTTATATGTTTACATTAATTTACTTCACTAATCACAATGGTACCCCAAGAAGCAAGTTTACGTGCATGAACAAAGTATATTAATTGTTCTTTAATGCACTATAAGTATACCATACATAAATGCTGTTCTAAAAACTATTCATAGTTTAGTTTATTAAAATTTCCAATTGTAATGATGTGTAAGGAGATATTATTTTCCATTGATTATTGACGAGTTAGCAATGAATCAGTTAGTTGTAATGACAACACAATATTTATTTGAAAATAGAGAAAAGCAGTTAAAATATCTAAATACATGGTGTCACCTAAATGTTATTTTTACTGTTTTATACTCCTACTTAATATCCAACAGTATTTTAGTACCTTTGTTTATGAGTCCATAATTTATGGATTGATAAGTCAGCATTAACTCGACCTCGGCAATTTTATTGCCTGAAGTCATCATTAAATTGCTAAAGTTACCTTTGTGAACCAAAGTATGAATTCAGATGAATCGATATTATGTATCGTTTAACCAGCATTAAATTGCTAAAGTTACCCAAAATAAAACGAACAAATAATGAATATTGATGTGCACTTTGTGCTACAAATAAAAATATTATGAATTGTTAAGCTAGCATTAAATTGCTAAAACTACCCAATATAAAACGAATAAAGAATAAAAATTGATGTGCACTTTGTGCTACGAATAAATGTTATTCCAATTAGGTACTTATTTAAGTTTATATCTAATTGAGAATAACCAATATGTGTTTCGTTTGAAATAAAATATGTGTAAGGACAATGATGACCTCTGTATGTGGTCCCGGGATAAATTCTCGGTCAGGTCAAATAATCTTTGTAAATCGGCTTGGGTCCAGTAGTGTGCCATCCTACACACAAGCGACTGTTAACAGCAATAATCCACAAAGGTGGATAAGTAATCAATGTGTAAGGACAATAACGACAACCTCCTTGTGTGGTCCCGGGTTAATTTCTCGGTCAGGTCAAATGTTTTGTTTAAATGGGCCTGGGTCTAGTGGTGTGCTATCCTACACAAAAGAGTTCCACTGTTAACAGCTATTCCGTATATGGGTGACTGTAACGGATAAAGTAACGACTGTTATTAATTTAACAGCTATTCCACATAGGTGGTTAAAGAAATGATTGTGGTCCAGCAAATATAAAATTATTGGAGACGTCCAGTCTTACCAAATCCATATTGTTGGGTTGTAATTAAATATAATGTATATTGTATATTGGAAAAATGTATAATGCAGATCATTAAAAAATATATATATTCTGAACCTGCTACTGACAGGTTACAAAAAACTTATTGCCAAGTTAAGTTTAAAAATACAAAATAGTCACTCCTAAGCTAATACATAAACAAATATGTATTTTATTATACTAATGTAGGTACATTACATACAATTTAATAAAATGATTATTTTAATATAGTATTAATTGAAATTGACACTGGACTGGAAACATTAACATAAAACTAAAGTAGGTATGGATAAATTTAATGTCGTCCTGACAAGATGTTGCCTTGCGGTAAGGTGCCCAGAAGACTGGCAGAATTGCCAAGTTGAATGGCAATACTGATCCTTTGATCAGTACCTACTTAACATTAAGTTAAAAAAAAAAAAACATTATCCTTGTTATTTAGATTTTAAATTAGTTGCTGCTTTAACAGATTTAACTAATAAGCAACTCATGCTTTATTAACAGCAAATCCTTATTTGTGTGTATTTTATAGAGAAGGTCTATATACTGTTCCGGGTAAGTTTAGATCCAAAATTTACGCCAAGCAATGGTATCGTGTCTACTTCATGACCAAAATAATTAACAATATTTCTGGCATTTCTTCAAAGTTTTGACACATTGTAACAGTTGTCGTTGTTCATCTTTCAACTGTAGTAAGTAATTATTATAAAATACAATTTCTACAAACATTGAACTGGGTTGATCAAATTAAAAAATAATAAAAATATGATCAAAATACAAGTAAATAAATGCAATATACGGACATGTGGTTGTTAAAATTTTTCAAATTCGGCAAGTATCTACCTCTAACAATGATGTTGCTATGAAGGAATGAATTTTTAGTATGATTAAACGAAAAGTTAAAAAAAAAAGAAAAAGGGATAAGTGGCCGATGTTGGGAAAGTGGACATGTTGATTATGATGAGATTAAAATCTGTGAAACTAAGTGACTTTCAGTAAAGGAAATGGCGCAGAATATTTTAATGATCCCAATTTGCGAGATGAGAATCGAAATTTATTGATGCAGATATTTATATGATTCCTATGAGATTGTTCGCATTCTTTTGACCATGCACATGATGTAAATAATATCTTTTAAATTTATTGATGCAGATATTTATATGATTCCTATGAGATTGTTCGCGTTCTTTTGACCATGCACATGATTATAAAGTAATTAATATATAATAGTAATATAGAAAAAACATACCAAAATAAAAATTAGAAATCATGTCATGTCAGAATGACATAATAGCGACCAATACTGTAATGAGTTTCTTTCGGCGTTTCTTCTCAGCAGTGGTCGTTCCGAAACGCTGGTAGTTTGCAGCTTTAAGAATTGCGATGGTATATAATTTGAAATTTGATGTAAAGGGTTACTTTGGATTTATTTCATACTAGTGGTAATAAAAATTATTGAAAACCTTTATCTGTATTAAAATCATCAAAAGAAAGGAGAGATGTGGCGTACAGCGGAGCGTCATGTTCCCCGCTACCCGCATTGAGCTGTGACTCATTATATTCAGATACGTCTCGGTGTGCGGACGGTTGCCCGAGTGCACAGGCTGTTATCATTCTCAGTGACTATCTAGTCGCTCTGTACCAACTTATACCAATAGTCAGGATACGGTGGAGCCCCAGTTAACTGACCCGGTTAAGCCCTGGGTCAGGTTGTGCTGTGGGGCACATAACGTGCGGGGCGGGGCACGTTACTATGCCGTATAATATTAGTACCAACGGCACAGTTACTGCCATTTTCTATGAAAATCACAGATTAAGAAAACTGGATGGTACAGATTAGATAAGTAGGCACAAAAGCCTTGGTGAAGGTGAACTATATGAATCTTGACCAATATTTTTTTCGCTTAAAGGGGTATTAGACCTTCCTGAATTTAGGATCCGATATTCAGTGTCCGATATCGGACACTGAATTCAGTCACCGATGCTCCTGATCACACATTCACTGATTCAGAGAGCTCTGAATCAGTTGCTAAGGACGAGCGCTACGAGATAGACGTGTCGCGCCACGCATTTAAAACAAAATGGCTCCAACTTAATCTAAATATTTTTTAAAAATTTTAATGTTGCATTTTGATAAAAAAAAATATATACCTACCTACACCTAATAATACATTGAATCCTTCATCATAATCCTAACCTAACTATCTTAGCTAAAATTATAAATGCAAAAGTGAGTTTGTTTATTTGTTTGTTACCTCTTAACGATTTATCTACTGAACCAATCTTCCTGAATGAAATTTTGCATAGGTACACATAGTTAGAGGTACCGAGAAGAACATAGGGTACCTCTCATCCAAAGGTATGTCCTTGTATAAAACTAAAATATCATTAAGAATCTCTCTTTCTGCCATTTTGCGTATGCATACACACGCTGCTAACCAACAAAACGTGCGTGCGCGACGGCAGACGAACGGTGACTGACTGAGCGTCCTGAATGCTATTAGATCCTTCCGATTTAGGATCCGATACGTCGGAAGGCGTTCTTTCCTGAGAACGGATGCTAAATCGGATGCTAGCTTCCTGAATGCGATTAGACTTCTCTGAATTCAGAAGCCACTGAATATCGGCTCCGGAATTCAGGAAGGCCTAATACCCCTTTTAGGGTTCTAAAGTAATCAAGCGTCCGTCTGTTTGTGCGTGGCTTAGCTTAGAGACTATACTAGAAAACTGTAATTTTTTATAGATACTTTATGGCATATAATAAAAATCGGCGCATTGTGCACACACAAAGGTTCCGTAGACATTATTATCATACAACATGTCAGGAAAATACCTGTGTACCTCTAGGTAATGCAATTTTTTTTAGGTCGCGATGACGACGTCCTGATCATAAAAAAGGGAAGCATGGATAAAGTTTGTCCAAAAAAAATCTCGATTAAGATATATTTCAAATGATTATTTGTCTGGGCATCAGGAACTTACTAAACTTATTTTGTTTATAAAGTTAATTTCAAATCGCAATTATGGTTTTATTTGTTGACTAGCTTGTGTCCGCGAACTTTGTCCGTGCGTAATTTATTATTGTTAATATCTCAGGTTCTAAGTGACGGATCAAAATGAAACCTACGCTAGTTTTTTTTTTTCTTTTTTCTTTTGGGGCTTATATCTTTTGAGATATGTCAAAATGTATATATGTCTTGTGAGCGGCGTATCAAGATGAAACCCACGCTAGATTTTAAGTTAGACCTTCAACAATACAACAGTGAAAACCGCATCAAATTTGGTCCAGTAGTTTTTGCGTGATATGCGTACAAACATACAAACAAACAAAAATTCTAAAAAAAATGGTTTTGGCTTCTATTGGCCCTATAAAGACGCCTCATAGTTTTTTTTTTCTTAAATATGTACAGACACAGACCTTTTTCAGTTCTAATATATGTATTGATATTGATTGATGATAATGATATCGATTCATCCGTAGAATAAAGTCTGATCTGTTGAATTGTAAGTTTTCAGTAGGGGCAAGAGAAGTTGTTAACTCGCGTAACTTTTAAACGGTGAGACTTGACATTTAGAATTTTTGGTATGTTGTTACAACGCCCCCGCCTAAAAAATGCTTTGCAGTGTATATTTCTAATCCTTTAATTTAACGAGTTAGTGCGTTCCATATCAATATAGACCGTTTAATGGCGGAAGAGCGGGGGTCCGTAGTGAACATATAACCTTGTTTTACGGAGACTTCTTAGTTCTATTATAACATCGGTCGTTTTTTATTGGATTTTCCCATCCCTTAACACGTCCTTTGTGAAAAATAATCTTAAAATATTTAAGCATAATATTAAAATTTTATGTCTACTATCCCAATAACTAAATAAATAATGAAAATAGATTTCAAATTGCTTATTTATTTAAAACTAGCGCTTCGACCCGGCTTCGCTCGGGAGGTACATACATGAATTTGTGGCCTATGTCACTCAGTTATTATGTAGCTTTTATTGGTGAGAGAATTTTTGAAATCGGTCCGGTAGTTCCGAAGATTACCTACAATTTTAGAAACATACGAGTACAATAATTTCTTCTTTATAATATTAGTGTGAAAACCTCATACTAGGCAACAAAACCTTAAAATGGTATCATTTCACTGGTACTGACTTAAATCTTAGATCTGTCTGTACCTCAGAGGCATAGAATAGTTACTCCACTTTTTGTCACAATCATGTTTCATGCTATCATAAAGGCAAAAACCAGCTTTATTTCCTGCATAAAGCATTAAATCCAAGACAAATATTTTGGCAAGTTTGTAGGAAAAGTACAACATTCTGTTCAACCTAAGGTTTGACTGTCAGACAACGCTTTAGGTATATATTGTACTTTTGTATGTGTGTACAATAAAGTTTAAATAAATAAATAATATTATGCCGTATGATATTATCGCGGTTTAAGAACTCAACACATTATAAATTTCTAAGCTATTAGCGTACGTCATGTTGATTTTATTTGATTTTATGCCTCATACTTCGACATCAAACTCCAATAAACTTTCTTACACATAGGTGTATTTCGCCCCACGGTCGCCACTCCATAATTTGCACCATGAACCGTCTTTTTTGGCGACATAGCTAGCCCATTGCCACCTAAGCTTCGTAATAAGTTTGAGGACACCGTGAATTTGCTGTGACTTCTGAGCTATTCGTTCCTCTTGCGGTTTTTAAATGTGACACCTCAATTGCTCTTTGATCCACTTGAGTTTATTAGGATCTCCTTTGTAAAAACCTAGGTTCGGCACCATAAGTCAGAACTGGCAGAATGTATTGGTCGTGTATAGGAGCTTTTGGTTCAGGTGTCAAGTTTATCTTGAACACATAATCAATTCTCGAATAGGCTGTCCAATCCAATCTTATTTGCCAATTGATTTCATGGGTCTGATCGATGAACTCTGGGTCTGGTATTTTTTCCATCATTAATATTTCATGACCAAGATATAGATTTGAAGAAATACATATAGTATTTCTGAACCCTTTGGATTGCAATATCTTTCACTAATTTCAACACATGTTGTGAGCGCAGTTGGTCTTGACCTTTGTCGAGGTCCGCACAATCAAGAAGCATGGTTTTATTTCTGCATAATGGTTTACAGTTCTTTGGGAGTTTCAAAAATTAAAACCATGTCTTCTTCGAAGCGTAGGTTCCTTCATTTCGCACCCCGTACTTATCCCAATATAGTTTTTTGTAATATAGCGTGAACAATTTCATAAAACCTCTCTCTATTTTAATTATGTCCGGTGGTAAGTTTATCTTCATACCTGCGTTTTCAAATATTAAGGCATCGGGCTGTGAAGATCGGGCTAAGAGGAAAATAATCTCCTGGTAGCTGAGAGGTAGATTTGGCGTAAAATTCTGGGACCAGTAAGAAACCAAGATGGTATGAGATTTTCTGAAACCTGTAATTATCCAAACTTTTAAAGCTGATGCATGAAAGAGCGTCCGGGTACTCGAGTGAAACCAGTCTCTTAGATTCTGCAGCCAAGATGTTTTTCTCCTTCCGGGTTTACGTTTGCCCTGGATTTTCCCCTGTGTTACGAGCTTATGACTGCTAGGAAAAATACTGCTTGATACAAGAATAAACGGAATGTTGTGTGTTTGTCAGCTTATTTCATGTTTCAAATAAAAAAAAAAAAATATTTATGTTTGTTTGGACGGGCTCTGCAAGTACAAGTTGGTTGGTCAAAACAATATTTTACTATAGAATAGCTACACTATCGAGAAATAACATAGGCTTTATATTACGCGGACAAAGACACCGGTAACAATTAGTTACAGATATTCACTGAAATAACATTCACTGTATATTAAAAGGCAATGTACCTAGTAATGAATTTAACAAATTTAAAATACAAAAATCTTAATATTTATTGATATTTTAAAATGAATAACGTCCTAACTGATGTTTATGTTCCAATAAAAACGTCCCATCTTTACATCGAACCATCAAATCGTATCACAGATTTAGTAGAAAAATGTCCTATTTTGACATGAAATGCTTAAAAGTACAATAGCCTAAAATAGCCTAAAAGTGTCTGCATAAAATCGTCCTTAAACTTCATAAGACTTTTACTTTTTAGTGATATCTATTTCAAAACGAAAGATTACCCTGTGGTTAAGCATGAAGCCAATCGTATTTTCGCTCAAAAAATGTAATTTAGGGGAGACTGGGTACGGTTGTAACAGGGTACGGTTGTAACAACTCGAATATTTTCCAAACTGTGCGCGGTAGTTGAAGAGTGCAAGGAGAGAAGCACGCGGGCAACGAGTCCTGACATGATTCGCAGTGTTGTGTCATCTTTCGCGCGCTAATTACATTCAATCACTGGATTATTGTGTTTTATTCATCAAAAGTAAGTATTTTCGTTAAATTTACTGCTAATTTATCGGAAATTTTGACATTAGTATCGTTATTCAAAATGTACTTTTGAAATCATTGTATTTTAAAGATTAACTTAAGCCATGTTTATTTTTGTGCTGTTAAGCTGCTACTTACTTGTAACGATATTATTCCAAAATGGAGGTGTGGGGTCAGTTGTAACATTTTCTATGGGGACGGTTGAAACATATGATGGGAGTAGATATTATATATGTCATAACTGCGATGATAGTCCGGTCATTCTATGTTTTCAGAAAAACTAATTCATAAAGTTTTGAAACTTGTGTGACATATACCTTCGGTTGTGGAGTTCAACGCTCACTACCCTCCCCTGCCCTCCCCCTGACGCTACCCCCCCCCCCTTTACTCTGAAATGTGTCCCCTTTACCGGTTTTTTCACTTTTTCTCGAAAACTATTATAGATACGAAAAAGATGTCAAAGGCAAATATGATCCTTATTAAATTCTTAATAAAATATGTCCCATGTCTTACTTTGATAGACTTGACGGTTTACCAGCTAAAAGTTGTGTTTGGGGCACATGTTGTGAAAATGTACCTAAAAAGAGGGGTATTGTTGCAGTTTTACTATTATATCTCGAAAAAGACCCAGAATTTCGAAAACATAGTGCTATTAAAAGTTTTAGAGCATTAAATTCTGCGTATAATGGGACTAAATACATATATTTTGGACCACTCGGTCCAATACTAGTGCTCAACGAATTTGCACAAATCCCACAGATATTGTAAATGTGAAAATTTAGATGTATATTTGATACTCACTACGCAAAATCTACTGGACGGATTTCGATGAAATTTGGTACACGGGTAGAAAAATACCGGGAATAGCACATAGAGTACTTTTTATCAAGGAATTCCTACGGGAGTAGGGCCCCGAGGCGCAGCTAATATAGCATTTTTCATAGGTATGGAAAACTTGCTACGCCCCGGGTTTCCGCTCAGTTGGAAATTTCGGGATAAAATTATCTTATGTGATTTTTTAAGTCTTTCTCTATTTGTGTACTAAACTTCATCGAGATCTGTCCAGTATACTTCGTGTGATCGAGTGACAAAAATGTTAAGTTTGTATGGGAATTTTATCATTTATGATAATATATACTAGATGCGCTCCGAGGCTTCACTCCTGTGAGAATTTCAGAAAAAAAGTAGATTATATGCATTTTTAGGTTTAACTCTACTCGTCTATTAATTTTCGTCGAAATATACTCGGTAGATTTTGTGTAATTAAGTTACAAACATACTTTTTTTTACGTTTGGATGTCTCGGATATATGTTTGTTATTCAATAACACAAAATCTACCGGGCATATTTCAACAAATGTTTGTACACAAGTAGAGTTAAACCTAAAAATGCATATAATCTACTTTTTTTTCTGAAATTCTCACAGGAGCGAAGCCTCGGGGCGCATCTAATATATTATCATAAATGATGAAGTTCCCATACAAACTTGAAATTTTTGTCACTCAATCACACGAAATCTATTGGACGGATCTCGACGAAGTTTAGTACACATATAGAGAAAGACTTGAAAAATCACATAAGATAATTTTTATCCCAAAATTCCCAACTGAGCGGAGCCCCGGGGCGTGAAAGTTTTCCATACCTATGAAAAATGCTGTATTAGCTGCGCCTCGGGGCCCTACTCCCGTAGGAATTTCAGGATAATGAGTACCCTATGTACTATACCCAGTATTTTTCTAGCAGTATATGAAATTTCATTGAAATCCGTCCAGTAGATTTTGTGTAGTTGAGGATCAAAGATACATCAAAACTTTCGCATTTAAAATATCTGTGGCATTTGTGCAATTTCGATGAGCACTAGTATATAGGACAGAGTGGTCCAAAATATATGTATTTAGTCCCATTAAACGCAGAATTTAATGTTCTAAAACTTTTAATAGTACTATGTTTTCGAAATTCTGTTTTTTTTTCTAGATATAATAGTAAAACTGCAACAATACCCCTTTTTTACGTACATTTTCTCCCCATGTGCCCTAAACACAACTTTTAGCTCGTAAACCATCAAGTCTATCAAAATAAGACATGGGACATATTTTATTAAGAATTTAATAAGGATCATCTTTGCCTTTGACACCTTTTTCGTTTCTATCATAGTTTTCGAGAAAAAGTGAAAAAACCGGTAAAGGGGACACATTTCAGAGTAAAGGGGGGTAGCGTCAGGGGGAGGGCAGGGGAGGGTAGTGAGCGTTGAACACCACAACCGAAGGTATATGTCACACAAGTTTCAAAACTTTATGAATTAGTTTTTCTTCCCCATACATTGATTACATAGAATGACCGGACTATGAGTCTGATTAGATAGATAGGAACTAAAATTTTAGTGACTGAATATATTTCATTATTTTGCTTTGATTATTATAGTGTTAACATTATTTTGCGAGTCTGAAAATAAGAGACCCGAAATAAAAGAAGAAAATTACTATTTTTGTTGAATTACTTTAGGTTTGTTCTAATATAGAGGTACCTTAAATATTGTAGATTTGTTTTAAGTACATTTCTGGTAATTTATATAACTAAAACTGATATTATTTTTCCATGTTACAACTTCCCCCAGCAGTGTTACAACCGCCCTTGATGTGAGGTCGATTGTAACAATCACACACGTTAATTAATCCATACTAATATTATAAATGCGAATGTTTGGATGTGAGTTTGTGAATTTGTGAGTTTGTGAGGATGTTTGTTACTCAATCACGCAAAATCTACTGGACGGATTTCGATGAAATTTGGTACAGAGGTAGATAATGACCTGGAATAGCACATAGGCTAGACATTTTTATCCCGGGAAAAAGCTCTGTTCCCGTGGGAAATTCACGCGGGCGAAGCCGCGGGCAAAAGCTAGTATTATATATTCCTGCTTAACTGTTAAACATGGGCTATTGTTTTTAATATAATTTTAAAGCTAAATAACTATGCTTTCATCTTAAATGCTTCAATTGATACTTACAGTTACAATACCTTCAGTGGTAAATTAAAAAAAAATGTTACAATCGTACCCAGTCTCCCCTACTACTTCTCCGTCAAATAACGTCGTACATAAATATCGATCGCCCACATCTAATTACTAAGCAAAAAAGCAATATAGAAATAATGTTTGCTAATTTAAAAATTATTTTTGTATTATAACGAAATAAAACATCTGAAAAATTGACAATTTACTAGCTTTTACACTTTTTGTCGACTTCACCGCAGTAATATTTGAAATATACGAACTAATCTTAAGCTATTCTGAATCTTCTTTAAGCATATCCAACATTGTCCATGACCGTGACATCTCTAAAATTATGTTTTATCACAAGAAAGCAGTTGATAAAATATTATTGTTTAAAAGCGAATTAAAGCTAAGCGCATGCAAAAAAGCGGCCTTCCTCCAACCAATAGCGGCCCAACTAACAAACGGACGGGGCGCCCGCACCTCGCGCGTCGCTGCTTGATCATTTAGTGCGTTTTTGTGCGGAGCTTATGTCAGATGGAACGTTATTCGATTCTATATTTTCTAAACTAAGTAAGATACGAAAATTCTAAAAACGTACTTCGATAGAGTTTGTTTTCCTTATCTCATCTAACTAAAAAACTCGTTTTTGCTCTATGGTCACATCGGACTCTGTTCTACGGATGAGTCGATATATAAACTCCATTTATTCTTACCAGTCCTATCATGTAAACAATCTTCACAGTACTTTTTGTTGAATTTTGTTAAAATAAATCAAATATTAGTTCAAACCTAATTCTAAAGTAAAACATTTATTAACCACAAAAGTAATTTCCTAAAAAGTCTATTTTAATTTATATTGTTGTAAAATCATGAAAAGACATGGTAAGATTGTCTACATCATAGGACTAGTAAGAATAAATGGAGTTTATATTGATATTGATGAGAATAAAGAAACAAATAAATGCGTAATCATTCACTTCCTTTTCTCTTCCAGTATATCCATTCTGTACTAATATGATCTTGGTCAATGATTGTGACAGCGCTGCATCGAACATATCAGGGGGCACGGCAGTGCCCCCGCCAAGTCGAGCGCGAAGCAAACACTGCCGTACCATCCTTTACTGGAACCATTTCGCCGCATTTTCAGGCCCCTATTTGAGAACCTCTGGATAAGACCAGAACGAAGAAATTTTCGTCATCCAGTAAGTTATAATCACATACTTAAAATCCAAAATTTCAAGTCTGTAGGTCTTTTAGTTCCGAAGTTAAGCGAAAGCAAAGTTTCGCATTTTCGACACTCACTCACTCACTCATGATCATTAAAATAGAACTAGTACTTCCCATAAACTCAGAGAGCTGAAATTTGGTACAGAGTTAGGTTTTAATGGCCACATAAAAGGAAAAACTATAAAAACTAGGATAATCGAAGATCTGGAGTACCTGGTGACCTTGATTAGAAAACACAAGAGCCCAACCAAACTATTAGAGATAGACATACCGCCTTTACAAAAAATATTCAACTTGGTGGGCCACTTCATTTGATGTCAAAAATCGAAGGTTTGAAGTATCTCATGAAGAACCCTCAGCTGGTCTCAGCTGTATTAGAGATTACCATATCTCTATGGCAACGCCCGCTTCTATTGCTAAATAAAAAAATCGACTATCATTGCAAAAGTCCAGCATAGAGGGACACATCTTCTTATTTAATCTAGCCTATAGCGTCCCACTTTTGAGCGAATGTCTCCCTTTCTGCTTAATCATAATAAAAGAGTAATTACATTTTTATTAGTTTTATTACTACCATAATAATTACATTTTTATTTTTAGTGCTTCTTCACGTAAGTATTAGTTTTAGTGCTTCTCCATCTGATTCTGTCCTGGGCAATGCACTTTGCTTCCGACCAGGAGAGAACGACTGCCTTGCCAGGTTTGCTTGGGTCGACCAACTTTTCTCTTGTCCTGTGGTATCCACTCAAGAGCTTTCCTAGCACTTTTATGGGTTTCAAAGTCAAAGTCAAATATTTTTATTTATATTGGCTTAAAAATAGCACTTATAAATCGTCACTTTCTTATTTTTTAGTTAGTTGACGTCATAAAATTACTTAAAGCTAAGTTTACCACCGCCTCCAAAGCGCAAGTGGAGAAGAGGCGGCGCAACAAACTCCACTGCTGCATTTTCTCCAAAGACGTCACTTTACAACATATGTCTTACAATTAAATAACTGTATATGTGGACGAATATACATTGAGTATATATATTAAATGTCAAATTTATAAATTAATAAAAATTATAAATTAATAAAATAAAATGTCATTGAAAAAGGTAAAAGTACACAAAGTACCTAGAGAGTAATATGACAGTCTTAGGAGGTCACTGTACCAGGCTCGGGCCACGCATTTTTGTCATTTACATAATCATCCGTCGTATAATATGCCTTCTTACAAAGTGTCTCCTTAATATAATGTTTAAATTTATTGTCAGGCATATCAAGGACAGATTTTGGTATTTTATTATAATAGCGTATACAGTTTCCCACAAATGATTTCCTAACCCTAGCCAGTCTGTGCCCTGGAACGTACAAGTTATGTTTGTTTCTCAGGGATATATCTGTGACATCACAAACTTTTTTGAAAGACGAAATATTTTTCCTAACATGCATAATGTTATCAAAAATATATTGGGATGGTAAGGTTAAAATATCTATATCTTTGAAGAAATCTCTGAGTGAATCTCTTTTTCTTAATCTGTAAATAAAACGAATCGCTCTTTTTTGAAGTATAAAAATTGTTTGTATATCGGCTGCTGCTCCCCAAAGTAATAGGCCATACGACATTAGGCTATGGAAATAACTAAAATAAACCAACCTAGCAGTTGCCACATCCGTCAGTTGTCTGATTCGTCTTACAGCATAAGCCGCGGAGCTCAGTTTTTTAGACAAATTAGAAATGTGAGCACCCCATTGTAATTTAGAATCTAATGTTATTCCTAAAAATGTGGTACTTTCAATGAACTCTAACTTATTACTATTTATATTGATATCAACATGGGCCTGCCTAACATTAGGAAGCGTAAATTTAATGCAATGGGTTTTACTTGCATTAAGCATCAGGTTATTAGCAGAAAACCAGTCTGATATGGCAGACAAAGTGCTGTTCACAGCATCCACATTTTCGCTATGGCGGTCAGTCTTAAAAATTAAAGACGTGTCATCAGCAAACAACACTATACCAGCCTGCTTCTCAACCATATAAGGCAGGGTCTCTTCGAAGCATGTGGCCGATCTATAGCGTTGCACATTTCCCAGAGCTCACGCTTGGAGATGATCTCTGGCCAGAGAATGCCAAGTATTTGCCATACGCGTTACCTCTATAATACGTTATAACCGTACATATTCATCGGGATATTGTACCAAGTTGTATTTCGATTGTACTTAAGACAAATTTTTCGTTGTCTGTTTTCATTTCGCTTTTAAGAGTTGCTCGCTTCTTCAAAAATTACCCTAAGTTCAGTATGAAAAATTGAAAATATTATGCCTCCTAATGCTTGATGACGAAAATAAGGTTATCAACTTGCATGAGGCCCCAATTATGTCGAAAATTGGTAATGATTATGGTGGTTTAAATGATATTGTTACATTTAAATTGTCAAAGTGCTGATGCATGAATAAAAAATGGGTCTCTATTGTTTCCCCTAATTTTTTGTACTCCTAATGTAGTTTGGTGCACAAACTTTTAGTACAACATTGTTTCGTACATTATTATGAATTCTAATTTAGTTTAGCCTATTTTTGATTCGCCTAAGTTTTTATCGCCGTATATTTACTTTTCAAATAAGTCATTAGGCCTAATAATTGATTATTTCTAATATTCACAAATACTAATTAATATTTCGTACAAAGCAATTAAGCACAAAATTGTAACATCTAATTATTTCTGTTATAATAATTTCTGATAATTATTACAAAGTATTTAAATCTAATAGGGGGGGGGACTAAAATTAAACATTGATGGATTTGTGTTTGATAAATGTCGAGAAGTAAAAGAAAGTTACATTAGGCATGTAAACTAAAGCGTGCAGCATGCAAGCAAGCATACAGCATGCAAGAAAGCCTGCAGCATGCCGCATGCAAGCAAGCATGCAGCATGCAGCATGCAAGCAAGCATGCAGCATGCAGCATGCAAGCAAGCATGCAGCATGCAAGCAGGCATGCAGCAAGCAAGCAAGCATGCAGCATGCAAGTATTTCTGGGTGGCTCCACCAGAAGACTCGCTCCGTCGGCCCTTCGATTCATTCGTGCACTCGACCTCGCTACGCTCGAGAGGTCGCCGGCTCGCTTCGCTCGCCACCTCCCCCCCTCGCTGCGGTTTGGCCTCGTGCCCTCATTTCTCTCAGGACCTCCTTCGCGAGCTTCTGGTTCCGCGCGAAGGAATAACACTCTAGTATAGGGCAAACTTGAGCCACGTGGAGTCGGGGTGCTCTAAGTCGGATCTGTGACTTATCAAGATTTTTAGGAATTATTATTAGTAGTGCATTACTAACATCATTCTGAAAATGATTGACGACAGACTGGACTGTTCTTATCTCCGGCACTGTTGTGATAGACATGTCACAGTACCCATGCCGGTGAGAAATAGCTAATACTTAGTAATAATTAAATTTACTAATATTCAATTAGTTATAATTATAAGAAGTGATTATTACAGTAAGTAATAATTGTCTCAAACAAATTTATACGAGGATATCGTTACGTGTAAAAAATTAAAAGCCAAACGATTTTAGAACATCTAATAATAGAGACTCAAAAATTTCATCTAATAATTATTAGGCTAAATTATTATTGTGCAAAAACATCAATTAGGCGAGACAATAATTGTGCATAACATGTTTAGGCCAATAAGGTTCGGCGAAGTGAAATTAGAGACAAAAATTTTAAGCGAAACAAAGGGCACCCATAAAAAATACTCATGAAGTATATTTTGACCCTTAATTTAGGGCCAATACCCTCAATTTGATAACACTGATCAAGTGTCAAATAAAAAAATCCCTACATATCAAATTAACAAACGAAATATTATTTACTTTTGTTTGGGGTAAGCCACAAGTTGGAAACCCTGCTCGTGATAGGCCAAGAATGACAGACAATAACCATTTTTTTTTTAATTTATTTGATCTCTGGTTTTTAGAACACTGGCTGTATTATTGCATGGGAAAAATAAAACTTCGATGAAGTTTTATTGGAATCGAGCTAATTTTCAGTTTTTCTTTACAATATTCCATGGAAGTAATAAGCACTTTGTACAACAAAGTACTTACTACTTCCATGCAATATTCTGTGGAATAAATTTCTAGAACATAGACATAGGAAAAAAAAATCAAATAAACATTTTTTTGCTAGCTCTATGGTCTAAAATTCTAGTAACCAATCTTCATGGGTATGGTATGGTTCATCTCATAAATGTTGACTTCAAGAGTATAAAAGCTCAAGCTTCAGCGATCACCGAATACAACCGGCTTAGGCGTAAACACCGCGCCGATCTTACAGAAATTAAACGGTCTAAAAGATTAAATAATTAACGCGAATGGGCAATACGAAAAACTGTTGCTTACTGTACAAGAATCAGAACCGGAAAAAAAGAAAAGAAAGATTTGTAATAATAATGAAACTACTCCTAAAAGAAAAAAACTATGTCAAATAAGAAAATTTTCTTATTTGACACAGTTTTTTTCTGTCGGTCTGTTTCGGTCTACCCTGTGTATGTTTTTTTTTTATGTTATGTATGTTCGCCGATTTCTCCGCCTACTGTGGACTGATTTCCGAAATTATTTTTTTATTCGAAAGAGTCTATTCCCAAGTTGATCCCATTTTAACCACGACAGAATCTGTTCGGTAAATTTAAAGATACCTAACAAAATATTAATATACAAACATTGGATTATAGAGCAAAAGCCCGCGACACCGTGCCCTTCGTTATTTTATGAATACCAATAACCAATAGAACCAATTGAAGTAGTAAACTCCCAGACTTATTTACTTAGGTCTGAGATTTGATAGTAGGATAAACTGGGATATACATATTAATCCTGTTTGTGACAAGCTGCGTGCGCTCTTAGCTAAGCTTGTTATAATTAAAAATAAAGTCCCGTATTCAATTCGGCTATGCGGGAACAACCAGCAGGAAGCGAGGCCGAAGGCCGAGCTTCCTACGGTTGGGCCTATATATAAAGCTACAATACCACTGACTCACTGACATAATTAGTTTGTTCTACGGAACTCGGAACTGGGAAAAAGTAATGATGGGGAAGTGTGGAGGGGGGGAGGAGGCATGGGGAAAAATACGAAAGTGGAACTTGGAGCAGTTCTGGACCGGGTACCCCTACTGCCCGCGGAAACCATAACAGATAGGTGGGGGGTGCTCGACCAAATGTCATAGAGAACCCTGGGCGACTACCATATCCGGTGTTAGTTTATGGTTTTTTTTACTTTTTTTGACTTTTTTTTTTCATACTAACTTGACTGGGGATTTTTAGGGGGAAAATGGACTCGTACGGGGTCACCGTCATAGACAATATTGTAGGGAGTGACCGTGGAACCCCCGACTAACAGGTGTTTTTTTTTTTTTTATTTTTTTTTTTCGAAAAGTTTTGTATGGGCCAGCCATGTCACCAGCCGGGGAGGCCGCGAGGCAAGCGAGGCCGCAGGCCGAGCTGCGTATATGAATCCAAGGCCGGAGGCCGAGCCCCTACTCCAGCCGGGGCAAGCGAGGCCGAAGGCCGAGCTTGCGCCGCCAGCGAGGCTGTAGGCCGAGCTGCGTTTTAACAGCAAAGAGCAAAGCACGCGAGGTGCTTGCACCTCGCGCAGCCACGCAAAACTAGTTATTATATAACACTCTAGGCGAGTCGATTATCTCTTATGGCATCAGCAGTTACGGACGCACATTTAAAACTTACCTCGATAAAATTTATAATATACAACTAAGTATATTAAAAACAATTGTACCATATAAAATAAAAGAACGTTATAGAGAAAACTATCATGACCTATTTGAGTATTCATTTAAAATTTAAATTTAATGTACTACTAGAGAACTATTTTAATAAAGACTTACAAATCGTGTTACGCCACGGAATAAATACACGTAGCCAAAATAACCCAAAATTATTAATACCTAAAACCACAATTTTTTATGGAAAGCGTACACTAAAATATATGATACCTAAAATTATTAACGAACTTCCAATTACACTAAAATCAAATATTAACGAGAAAAATATCAAGAATAAATTAAAACAACATTTCTTAAATTTACCTACTTAATAAACATAATAAAATCTTATACACTTTACATAATATTATACAAACAATTAAAAATATAAAAAAAAGCGCAAACATATCTGACTTATTTGAATCATGCTGTATACTGCATGCGACCGAGTAGATTCAATCAAATCAATCAATCAATCAATTAGAATTCAATCTATCATACTTTGTTTACACTTGTGTTTGACAGCCGTTAATGTCATAGACATGTCAAGTAGAATTAAGTTACCAACAATATTATTGTATAATGTACTTATATAGATAAATAAAATATAAATAATAAATAAATACATAGTAGTAGTACGTACATTATTATAAAAGGAAAATGTAACAATCGCTCAATTGATTAAAAATGTAACGAATTATTTAAAAATGTAATTTCAGTTATGTAATAATTTTATTAACGTATAAATAAATATAATTTCTTAAACATATTTACCATAGATTAGTTAAAAATATTTACAAATACTTTCACTGAATGAATGAATGCATTCATTCATTCAAATGTCATAAAGATCTGTCAGGTGGTGGGGACACGACGTATTAAAACGAGTGTCCGTGTCATTTTAGTTTTAGTCTCGATATGATTGTGAAAGGGAAATAAACTCCCAATATAAA
Organism: Ephestia elutella; assembly: GCA_018467065.1. Taxonomy (NCBI): domain Eukaryota; kingdom Metazoa; phylum Arthropoda; class Insecta; order Lepidoptera; family Pyralidae; genus Ephestia; species Ephestia elutella. Next base: position 5,817,392 of record CM031575.1, read on the forward strand.
GTAATGGCTGCAGTTTTATTTCAAATATCCTAGTAAATCTCTGGTTGTTTAACAATCAGAAGTGGAGGATATCATTGCCCACATGTGAGTATTTTTTTTTTAATATATATATTTTTTTTAACGAAATAAAAATCGAAATAAATTTATTTTAATGGCAATTAAAGTGTTAATATACTTTTTTTAATTTCTGATAAATTTGACAAACTTATGAATCGCTTATTGTCGCTTCCAAACACTCTTTTGCTCAAGCACTCTCAGATTCAGTGATATTTTTATTAATTAATTAATTTACTTTAAATAATTTACATGTTTATTGAATTCTGACGTTATTATATTCGTCCACATAGATAGTTTCTTTTATGAACTACATTATGTTGTAAAGTGACGTCTTTTGAGCAAATGGAGCAGTGGAGTTTGTTGCTCCGCCTCTTCTCCGCTTGTGCTTTAGAGGCTGTAGTAACCTTAGCTCTAAGTAATTTTCTAAGGTCAACTAACTAATCTAGTTTATTAAGTACATGACGATTTAAAAGTGTTGACTTGAACTTAAAAAATAGCTACAATAGAAAATAACGTTTATTTTACTTGCTTGATTGACAAACTCAATTCTTCTTTTACGACTTTTTTTAGTTTATTTGCGAAAAAGAAACTGCTCGTGTCATTTTACTTTTCAGAATTTATCGTGGAAGTAAACATGAATGATGAACGACGATTGGCAACTCCATCGTCAAATGCTCGCCGGTCTACTAAACGCTTCCCGCAGCCGTGAAATAGCACCCATGGTCGGCACAGCCGAACTAGAAGAATCCGCAGTCGCTGCACGGACCGTGGAGAATGGGACGGACACCGGTCAAGTGCTACACGCCAACAACGAAGTCAGCTTCGTAGTGGTAGCCCTTTGCGACCACCTGAACTGTCTGTCAACGACTCAGAGATACTTCTTCGCAACTGCTACGGCGAACCACGTTGCAGCTACAGCCGCGAGTAACATCGCAGGGCCAGCCCTGAAGGACATCACAGCCGCAACCGTGAGCCAGAGCTACATCATCGTCGCAGTGCAGCTCAGAAATCCAGTATCACACTTCGAGCTACACCGGTATGTCAAGATGTGCTAATAATTCCGATAATAATGACACTCTAAAACAATTTATGCATTTTATGAACAATTTGGCTAAACATATTCATGATTAATAGTAATCCTATTTAGCCATTAAAAATAGCGTGCAAATTTTACATAATATTTTTAAAATGGTAGTAAGCAGTTCATCTATATCATGCAATAAAATAAAATAAATTTAAAATAAAATTATTATCAATTCACAAAATAAAAATAGAAAATGTCAGTTTAAGATCCTAATTAAAAATCACAAAATAAAATACGCATAATTTAAGTCACCTTACAATCTAGAAATTCTTGCACAGAATATTATTATTCTTCTATACATATAGTATTCTTCTCTACAAGCATTTTATACAGGTACAATTTGAAAGATTTTAACTTTAACTCCTTTAAAACATTTGGTAGCATATTGTAGAATTTTACGCAACTACATTAAAAATTCAGTATGTTTAATACAAATAATTGATTTTCTTGGACAGAATGGCAGGAAAATCTTAAACGCGCTTTTCCATACAGAAAGTAGTTACGGTGTACTTTAGTCCGAAATATTTATTATGAAAAAAAAATGGTTCTCATTAATGCGTGCGATATAGAAAATAAATAAAAGTGATCGTGAGATGTTCTATCATCAATTCCACAAGGGCTAGTGCATCCTGCATATCTTAAAGAAATGTGTCGAGATAATCCTACAAGTACTTCCAAGTTCAATCATAACAAACAGACTCAATAAAATGATCTGATATGTACCACTTGTAAAAAAAAAAAAAAAACCAGACCACCATTTCGAATTGTGTAAGAGTAATTTATGTTACAATTGCAAACAATTTGGACTCTCGCAATAAATAAATGTGAAACCTGTCATAAAATGGGTGATAAAACTAAGGACTGTTATACAAATAAACACAATCAGACAAGTCAATCCAGTAAAAGTAAAACATTCTAAAATCCTCTAAAATCTGAATTTGATAAAATCGTAATGATTCAGTACTAGCTTTAAATCAGAATTTTATAAAATGGTTAAAGTCAATAACTCATCTAAGTCTTTTTCCTTTATAAATTTTGGAAATGACAGTTTTCTAATTAATGCTAATTTAGCTTTTAAAATTTCATCTTAAAAACTATAATCCAGTTGATTTTAAAAGTGTAGGCTAATAGTGTAGTTTTCAAATTGGTAAAACTAGATTTAACTTTACTGTCGAAGATACATAGGTCTTGATTACGGCTTATGACCGTATATTCCGGAGTAGTTGTTTCACAATGTATTTTAAGTTCGTGATAATGACTACGATAAAAAAAAAAATCAATAAAATATTATTTTACTGTACCTACCTGAAATAAAGTTTGACTTTTTGTCGGTAGAATGTATTGAGAAAATTTAAGGTCTAATTATATCTGCTTCTGGTAAATTACGCTTACGTAACGCAAATTTTCATAATTTTACAGCTCGATGTGGCTTTGGATGTGGTTTCTTGTAAAACTATAATAGTTTATCTTATTTATTTATTCAAAAACTTTACTGCACAAATTACAAAAAATATGTAAAAATGATGGACTTAACACCATATGACAATAATATGATATTTCAAAAAAATACTTGTGTAACAAGTAAGAGTATAAAAGTATATCTAAGTAAAATAAAAAAAAAAATGAAAATATACGTGCTATAAAATATTTTTGAGAAAATAAACTATAAAAACCATGAATTTTTGCGAAATTATGTTTCAAAGTATAATTCTGCTGCTTAGCTCAAATTTAATCAAAACACAATATTGAAGTGCAAGTTTTATTAGAACACAAATTACTTAATGATTTTCTTTTACTGGCTTACAAATGTTGATATTCCGCGCAACTCACGGCAGTCTCCTGCGAGCTGACAAGCCAATGTTACAATGAACAGTTGCATGTCACTATTCTTATTGTGCAGAATTTTACAAATCTACGTAATAACTTGGTTGTTAGAACAATAAATGATGCTCTTCATATTTTAAATTACTGTTTGCAAAATAGCTTGTAATTGAACTCGAATATTATAAAATTATATACAAAAAATATAATTTTTTCTGTTATTAAATTATATTAGTAATGATGATATTTTTTAGTAATAGTTACAGAAATTGTTTGAATTTTGAACATTGGATCCAAGAAAAAGTTAACAAAATTATTGATTGAAAAACATTACTTTTCATAACCATTGAAGTCAGAGCTAACAAAAACCGCAACCATTCGGACTTAAACATAAGAGTGAAATAAATTTAAAACGAAACGGCCAAGTGCGAGTCAAACTCACGCATTGAGGATTCCGTACACGCTAAGCACCTTACGTTATAACTCTAACTAAAAGACCAACTAGTTTTAAAACAAGATTTATTTTACAGTTCTTAGTCTTCGTTATTCTTCAATTCTAGGATTGCATCGAGCTTTGCGCTCGATTTAAAAGAAAATAGGATTTACAATGTTTATATTTATTTCTCTACAACAACGACATTAACAGCAAGAATACTTTATTTGCACACAAGTAATTACATATTATAGATACAGTAAGTAACTTATAATTAAAAAAAAAAAAGACGAAAATGCACATTTGTATTGTTACTGTTGTGTACTTTCTTTACAAAGTATAAATGGTTGAAAATAAATATATATCTATCTTAGAGCGGCCTTATCGCTGTAAACAATTTCTTCCAGGCAACAAATTGAAAAATGTTTGTTGACGAAATATATGTTGTGCATACTGTTAGACCTTGCTTTTTGCCAAATTTCATAATTTTGGGTCAGCAAGAGGTACCCCACTGGTTTTAACCTCGTCTGAAATCGAAAACTATACGAAAATTCGCAACATTTGTGGTTATATTTCCTGATCGTTTTGATTACTTTATTGCTGAAAGAGACCATAGATCCGTGTACTTGAGTTGCAAAAAAAAAAAAAATGTAAAGTTTGACAGACTGACAACAAATTGATCTTATCAGATTCCAGCACGACTGTCGACTAATTCTCAAGATATTAGCACTGTTAGGTCCGAAGTATTTGCACATATAGTTGACAACCAATTCAAGCCTCTAACTCTTACTTCATAGGAGAGTTAGTAAAAGTTAAAAAAAATGATGAATAAAGTAAAATATATATATATATATTCATAATTCATTTATTTTATATACCTTAAAATAAAGTGCAGTTCTACAATGTTACCAATATTTCTGGCCCTAATAAAATAAGCAAAGTATTTGACAATTAATAAGTACCAAAAGGGTGATGGTTGCAACGATTTGCCCTAACGTATTAGAGTTCACCATCACAGAATAAAGATTGGTAAAATAATGGTCTTTTGAGGTTATCGAATAGAGTTCAGTAACACAAAACTATAAGTAGGTAAAATTGCAAAAAATAAATTTTATTGAGTATTATGGTAAAAACACAGAAAACTAAGAAAATCACTACACTAAACTTGTTATAAAAATGATATTTTAAAATGGTTCTAAAATAATAATAAAATGGTTTAAAAGTAGTTAAAATATATGGTACGTCGATCAGCCGCTGCACATGGGAAGGCGAAGTGCCCCTATGAGCTTGTGCGCTGGTTGGATGCGAACTAACTTTAATTGTGTCATTTGAAGCCTGAAGATGTTCCAGACAATTAAAGTGTTTACAGCCTGAAGATGTGCCAGGCAAATAGTTTTAACAGTCTGAAGATGTGCCAGACAAATAGTTTTAACAGCCTGAAGATGTGCCAGGCAAATAATTTTAACAGTCTGAAGATGTGCCAGACAAATAGTTTTAACAGCCTGAAGATGTGCCAGGCAAATAGTTTTAACAGTCTGAAGATGTGCCAGACAAATAGTTTTAACAGTCTGAAGATGTGCCAGACAAATAGTTTTAACAGTCTGAAGATGTGCCAGACAAATAGTTTTAACAGCCTGAAGATGTGCCAGGCAAATAGTTTTAACAGTCTGAAGATGTGCCAGACAAATAGTTTTAACAGTCTGAAGATGTGCCAGACAAATAGTTTTAACAGCCTGAAGATGTGCCAGGCAAATAGTTTTAACAGTCTGAAGATGTGCCAGACAAATAGTTTTAACAGTCTGAAGATGTGCCAGACAAATAGTTTTAAGTGCCTGAAGAAGTTCCAGGCGATTATTTGTAATATTTACATGAATATTTTTTTATTTTTTTATTTATAGGTAGTTTAATTGATTAAAAATATTTTTCAATTATATTGTTTTAACTTATATATTTTTCGAATTATTCATTATGTATAAATTTTATTTTTATTTTTTTTTATTTAAATCTTTAGTTTGGGGACAAACTAATTGTTATCAGAAAGGCCGAACTGTTAGAATTCAATCTATCATACTTTGTTTACACTTGTGTTTGACAGCCGTTAATGTCATAGACATGTCAAGTAGAATTAAGTTACCAACAATATTATTGTATAATGTACTTATATAGATAAATAAAATATAAATAATAAATAAATACATAGTAGTAGTACGTACATTATTATAAAAGGAAAATGTAACAATCGCTCAATTGATTAAAAATGTAACGAATTATTTAAAAATGTAATTTCAGTTATGTAATAATTTTATTAACGTATAAATAAATATAATTTCTTAAACATATTTACCATAGATTAGTTAAAAATATTTACAAATACTTTCACTGAATGAATGAATGCATTCATTCATTCAAATGTCATAAAGATCTGTCAGGTGGTGGGGACACGACGTATTAAAACGAGTGTCCGTGTCATTTTAGTTTTAGTCTCGATATGATTGTGAAAGGGAAATAAACTCCCAATATAAAGTAATGGCTGCAGTTTTATTTCAAATATCCTAGTAAATCTCTGGTTGTTTAACATAGAGAACCCTGGGCGACTACCATATCCGGTGTTAGTTTATGGTTTTTTTTACTTTTTTTGACTTTTTTTTTTCATACTAACTTGACTGGGGATTTTTAGGGGGAAAATGGACTCGTACGGGGTCACCGTCATAGACAATATTGTAGGGAGTGACCGTGGAACCCCCGACTAACAGGTGTTTTTTTTTTTTTTATTTTTTTTTTTCGAAAAGTTTTGTATGGGCCAGCCATGTCACCAGCCGGGGAGGCCGCGAGGCAAGCGAGGCCGCAGGCCGAGCTGCGTATATGAATCCAAGGCCGGAGGCCGAGCCCCTACTCCAGCCGGGGCAAGCGAGGCCGAAGGCCGAGCTTGCGCCGCCAGCGAGGCTGTAGGCCGAGCTGCGTTTTAACAGCAAAGAGCAAAGCACGCGAGGTGCTTGCACCTCGCGCAGCCACGCAAAACTAGTTATTATATAACACTCTAGGCGAGTCGATTATCTCTTATGGCATCAGCAGTTACGGACGCACATTTAAAACTTACCTCGATAAAATTTATAATATACAACTAAGTATATTAAAAACAATTGTACCATATAAAATAAAAGAACGTTATAGAGAAAACTATCATGACCTATTTGAGTATTGCAATGTTATCCCAATTCATTTAAAATTTAAATTTAATGTACTACTAGAGAACTATTTTAATAAAGACTTACAAATCGTGTTACGCCACGGAATAAATACACGTAGCCAAAATAACCCAAAATTATTAATACCTAAAACCACAATTTTTTATGGAAAGCGTACACTAAAATATATGATACCTAAAATTATTAACGAACTTCCAATTACACTAAAATCAAATATTAACGAGAAAAATATCAAGAATAAATTAAAACAACATTTCTTAAATTTACCTACTTAATAAACATAATAAAATCTTATACACTTTACATAATATTATACAAACAATTAAAAATATAAAAAAAAGCGCAAACATATCTGACTTATTTGAATCATGCTGTATACTGCATGCGACCGAGTAGATTCAATCAAATCAATCAATCAATCAATTAGAATTCAATCTATCATACTTTGTTTACACTTGTGTTTGACAGCCGTTAATGTCATAGACATGTCAAGTAGAATTAAGTTACCAACAATATTATTGTATAATGTACTTATATAGATAAATAAAATATAAATAATAAATAAATACATAGTAGTAGTACGTACATTATTATAAAAGGAAAATGTAACAATCGCTCAATTGATTAAAAATGTAACGAATTATTTAAAAATGTAATTTCAGTTATGTAATAATTTTATTAACGTATAAATAAATATAATTTCTTAAACATATTTACCATAGATTAGTTAAAAATATTTACAAATACTTTCACTGAATGAATGAATGCATTCATTCATTCAAATGTCATAAAGATCTGTCAGGTGGTGGGGACACGACGTATTAAAACGAGTGTCCGTGTCATTTTAGTTTTAGTCTCGATATGATTGTGAAAGGGAAATAAACTCCCAATATAAAGTAATGGCTGCAGTTTTATTTCAAATATCCTAGTAAATCTCTGGTTGTTTAACAATCAGAAGTGGAGGATATCATTGCCCACATGTGAGTATTTTTTTTTAATATATATTTTTTTTTTAACGAAATAAAAATCGAAATAAATTTATTTTAATGGCAATTAAAGTGTTAATATACTTTTTTTAATTTCTGATAAATTTGACAAACTTATGAATCGCTTATTGTCGCTTCCAAACACTCTTTTGCTCAAGCACTCTCAGATTCAGTGATATTTTTATTAATTAATTAATTTACTTTAAATAATTTACATGTTTATTGAATTCTGACGTTATTATATTCGTCCACATAGATAGTTTCTTTTATGAACTACATTATGTTGTAAAGTGACGTCTTTTGAGCAAATGGAGCAGTGGAGTTTGTTGCTCCGCCTCTTCTCCGCTTGTGCTTTAGAGGCTGTAGTAACCTTAGCTCTAAGTAATTTTCTAAGGTCAACTAACTAATCTAGTTTATTAAGTACATGACGATTTAAAAGTGTTGACTTGAACTTAAAAAATAGCTACAATAGAAAATAACGTTTATTTTACTTGCTTGATTGACAAACTCAATTCTTCTTTTACGACTTTTTTTTAGTTTATTTGCGAAAAAGAAACTGCTCGTGTCATTTTACTTTTCAGAATTTATCGTGGAAGTAAACATGAATGATGAACGACGATTGGCAACTCCATCGTCAAATGCTCGCCGGTCTACTAAACGCTTCCCGCAGCCGTGAAATAGCACCCATGGTCGGCACAGCCGAACTAGAAGAATCCGCAGTCGCTGCACGGACCGTGGAGAATGGGACGGACACCGGTCAAGTGCTACACGCCAACAACGAAGTCAGCTTCGTAGTGGTAGCCCTTTGCGACCACCTGAACTGTCTGTCAACGACTCAGAGATACTTCTTCGCAACTGCTACGGCGAACCACGTTGCAGCTACAGCCGCGAGTAACATCGCAGGGCCAGCCCTGAAGGACATCACAGCCGCAACCGTGAGCCAGAGCTACATCATCGTCGCAGTGCAGCTCAGAAATCCAGTATCACACTTCGAGCTACACCGGTATGTCAAGATGTGCTAATAATTCCGATAATAATGACACTCTAAAACAATTTATGCATTTTATGAACAATTTGGCTAAACATATTCATGATTAATAGTAATCCTATTTAGCCATTAAAAATAGCGTGCAAATTTTACATAATATTTTTAAAATGGTAGTAAGCAGTTCATCTATATCATGCAATAAAATAAAATAAATTTAAAATAAAATTATTATCAATTCACAAAATAAAAATAGAAAATGTCAGTTTAAGATCCTAATTAAAAATCACAAAATAAAATACGCATAATTTAAGTCACCTTACAATCTAGAAATTCTTGCACAGAATATTATTATTCTTCTATACATATAGTATTCTTCTCTACAAGCATTTTATACAGGTACAATTTGAAAGATTTTAACTTTAACTCCTTTAAAACATTTGGTAGCATATTGTAGAATTTTACGCAACTACATTAAAAATTCAGTATGTTTAATACAAATAATTGATTTTCTTGGACAGAATGGCAGGAAAATCTTAAACGCGCTTTTCCATACAGAAAGTAGTTACGGTGTACTTTAGTCCGAAATATTTATTATGAAAAAAAATGGTTCTCATTAATGCGTGCGATATAGAAAATAAATAAAAGTGATCGTGAGATGTTCTATCATCAATTCCACAAGGGCTAGTGCATCCTGCATATCTTAAAGAAATGTGTCGAGATAATCCTACAAGTACTTCCAAGTTCAATCATAACAAACAGACTCAATAAAATGATCTGATATGTACCACTTGTAAAAAAAAAAAAAACCAGACCACCATTTCGAATTGTGTAAGAGTAATTTATGTTACAATTGCAAACAATTTGGACTCTCGCAATAAATAAATGTGAAACCTGTCATAAAATGGGTGATAAAACTAAGGACTGTTATACAAATAAACACAATCAGACAAGTCAATCCAGTAAAAGTAAAACATTCTAAAATCCTCTAAAATCTGAATTTGATAAAATCGTAATGATTCAGTACTAGCTTTAAATCAGAATTTTATAAAATGGTTAAAGTCAATAACTCATCTAAGTCTTTTTCCTTTATAAATTTTGGAAATGACAGTTTTCTAATTAATGCTAATTTAGCTTTTAAAATTTCATCTTAAAAACTATAATCCAGTTGATTTTAAAAGTGTAGGCTAATAGTGTAGTTTTCAAATTGGTAAAACTAGATTTAACTTTACTGTCGAAGATACATAGGTCTTGATTACGGCTTATGACCGTATATTCCGGAGTAGTTGTTTCACAATGTATTTTAAGTTCGTGATAATGACTACGATAAAAAAAAAATCAATAAAATATTATTTTACTGTACCTACCTGAAATAAAGTTTGACTTTTTGTCGGTAGAATGTATTGAGAAAATTTAAGGTCTAATTATATCTGCTTCTGGTAAATTACGCTTACGTAACGCAAATTTTCATAATTTTACAGCTCGATGTGGCTTTGGATGTGGTTTCTTGTAAAACTATAATAGTTTATCTTATTTATTTATTCAAAAACTTTACTGCACAAATTACAAAAAATATGTAAAAATGATGGACTTAACACCATATGACAATAATATGATATTTCAAAAAAAAAATACTTGTGTAACAAGTAAGAGTATAAAAGTATATCTAAGTAAAATAAAAAAAAAAGAAAATATACGTGCTATAAAATATTTTTGAGAAAATAAACTATAAAAACCATGAATTTTTGCGAAATTATGTTTCAAAGTATAATTCTGCTGCTTAGCTCAAATTTAATCAAAACACAATATTGAAGTGCAAGTTTTATTAGAACACAAATTACTTAATGATTTTCTTTTACTGGCTTACAAATGTTGATATTCCGCGCAACTCACGGCAGTCTCCTGCGAGCTGACAAGCCAATGTTACAATGAACAGTTGCATGTCACTATTCTTATTGTGCAGAATTTTACAAATCTACGTAATAACTTGGTTGTTAGAACAATAAATGATGCTCTTCATATTTTAAATTACTGTTTGCAAAATAGCTTGTAATTGAACTCGAATATTATAAAATTATATACAAAAAATATAATTTTTTCTGTTATTAAATTATATTAGTAATGATGATATTTTTTAGTAATAGTTACAGAAATTGTTTGAATTTTGAACATTGGATCCAAGAAAAAGTTAACAAAATTATTGATTGAAAAACATTACTTTTCATAACCATTGAAGTCAGAGCTAACAAAAACCGCAACCATTCGGACTTAAACATAAGAGTGAAATAAATTTAAAACGAAACGGCCAAGTGCGAGTCAAACTCACGCATTGAGGATTCCGTACACGCTAAGCACCTTACGTTATAACTCTAACTAAAAGACCAACTAGTTTTAAAACAAGATTTATTTTACAGTTCTTAGTCTTCGTTATTCTTCAATTCTAGGATTGCATCGAGCTTTGCGCTCGATTTAAAAGAAAATAGGATTTACAATGTTTATATTTATTTCTCTACAACAACGACATTAACAGCAAGAATACTTTATTTGCACACAAGTAATTACATATTATAGATACAGTAAGTAACTTATAATTAAAAAAAAAAAAGACGAAAATGCACATTTGTATTGTTACTGTTGTGTACTTTCTTTACAAAGTATAAATGGTTGAAAATAAATATATATCTATCTTAGAGCGGCCTTATCGCTGTAAACAATTTCTTCCAGGCAACAAATTGAAAAATGTTTGTTGACGAAATATATGTTGTGCATACTGTTAGACCTTGCTTTTTGCCAAATTTCATAATTTTGGGTCAGCAAGAGGTACCCCACTGGTTTTAACCTCGTCTGAAATCGAAAACTATACGAAAATTCGCAACATTTGTGGTTATATTTCCTGATCGTTTTGATTACTTTATTGCTGAAAGAGACCATAGATCCGTGTACTTGAGTTGCAAAAAAAAAAAAAATGTAAAGTTTGACAGACTGACAACAAATTGATCTTATCAGATTCCAGCACGACTGTCGACTAATTCTCAAGATATTAGCACTGTTAGGTCCGAAGTATTTGCACATATAGTTGACAACCAATTCAAGCCTCTAACTCTTACTTCATAGGAGAGTTAGTAAAAGTTAAAAAAATGATGAATAAAGTAAAATATATATATATATATTCATAATTCATTTATTTTATATACCTTAAAATAAAGTGCAGTTCTACAATGTTACCAATATTTCTGGCCCTAATAAAATAAGCAAAGTATTTGACAATTAATAAGTACCAAAAGGGTGATGGTTGCAACGATTTGCCCTAACGTATTAGAGTTCACCATCACAGAATAAAGATTGGTAAAATAATGGTCTTTTGAGGTTATCGAATAGAGTTCAGTAACACAAAACTATAAGTAGGTAAAATTGCAAAAAATAAATTTTATTGAGTATTATGGTAAAAACACAGAAAACTAAGAAAATCACTACACTAAACTTGTTATAAAAATGATATTTTAAAATGGTTCTAAAATAATAATAAAATGGTTTAAAAGTAGTTAAAATATATGGTACGTCGATCAGCCGCTGCACATGGGAAGGCAGAAGTGCCCCTATGAGCTTGTGCGCTGGTTGGATGCGAACTAACTTTAATTGTGTCATTTGAAGCCTGAAGATGTTCCAGACAATTAAAGTGTTTACAGCCTGAAGATGTGCCAGGCAAATAGTTTTAACAGTCTGAAGATGTGCCAGACAAATAGTTTTAACAGCCTGAAGATGTGCCAGGCAAATAATTTTAACAGTCTGAAGATGTGCCAGACAAATAGTTTTAACAGCCTGAAGATGTGCCAGGCAAATAGTTTTAACAGTCTGAAGATGTGCCAGACAAATAGTTTTAACAGTCTGAAGATGTGCCAGACAAATAGTTTTAACAGTCTGAAGATGTGCCAGACAAATAGTTTTAACAGCCTGAAGATGTGCCAGGCAAATAGTTTTAACAGTCTGAAGATGTGCCAGACAAATAGTTTTAACAGTCTGAAGATGTGCCAGACAAATAGTTTTAAGTGCCTGAAGAAGTTCCAGGCGATTATTTGTAATATTTACATGAATATTTTTTTATTTTTTTATTTATAGGTAGTTTAATTGATTAAAAATATTTTTCAATTATATTGTTTTAACTTATATATTTTTCGAATTATTCATTATGTATAAATTTTATTTTTATTTTTTTATTTAAATCTTTAGTTTGGGGACAAACTAATTGTTATCAGAAAGGCCGAACTGTTAGAATTCAATCTATCATACTTTGTTTACACTTGTGTTTGACAGCCGTTAATGTCATAGACATGTCAAGTAGAATTAAGTTACCAACAATATTATTGTATAATGTACTTATATAGATAAATAAAATATAAATAATAAATAAATACATAGTAGTAGTACGTACATTATTATAAAAGGAAAATGTAACAATCGCTCAATTGATTAAAAATGTAACGAATTATTTAAAAATGTAATTTCAGTTATGTAATAATTTTATTAACGTATAAATAAATATAATTTCTTAAACATATTTACCATAGATTAGTTAAAAATATTTACAAATACTTTCACTGAATGAATGAATGCATTCATTCATTCAAATGTCATAAAGATCTGTCAGGTGGTGGGGACACGACGTATTAAAACGAGTGTCCGTGTCATTTTAGTTTTAGTCTCGATATGATTGTGAAAGGGAAATAAACTCCCAATATAAAGTAATGGCTGCAGTTTTATTTCAAATATCCTAGTAAATCTCTGGTTGTTTAACATAGAGAACCCTGGGCGACTACCATATCCGGTGTTAGTTTATGGTTTTTTTTACTTTTTTTGACTTTTTTTTTTCATACTAACTTGACTGGGGATTTTTAGGGGGAAAATGGACTCGTACGGGGTCACCGTCATAGACAATATTGTAGGGAGTGACCGTGGAACCCCCGACTAACAGGTGTTTTTTTTTTTTTATTTTTTTTTTTCGAAAAGTTTTGTATGGGCCAGCCATGTCACCAGCCGGGGAGGCCGCGAGGCAAGCGAGGCCGCAGGCCGAGCTGCGTATATGAATCCAAGGCCGGAGGCCGAGCCCCTACTCCAGCCGGGGCAAGCGAGGCCGAAGGCCGAGCTTGCGCCGCCAGCGAGGCTGTAGGCCGAGCTGCGTTTTAACAGCAAAGAGCAAAGCACGCGAGGTGCTTGCACCTCGCGCAGCCACGCAAAACTAGTTATTATATAACACTCTAGGCGAGTCGATTATCTCTTATGGCATCAGCAGTTACGGACGCACATTTAAAACTTACCTCGATAAAATTTATAATATACAACTAAGTATATTAAAAACAATTGTACCATATAAAATAAAAGAACGTTATAGAGAAAACTATCATGACCTATTTGAGTATTGCAATGTTATCCCAATTCATTTAAAATTTAAATTTAATGTACTACTAGAGAACTATTTTAATAAAGACTTACAAATCGTGTTACGCCACGGAATAAATACACGTAGCCAAAATAACCCAAAATTATTAATACCTAAAACCACAATTTTTTATGGAAAGCGTACACTAAAATATATGATACCTAAAATTATTAACGAACTTCCAATTACACTAAAATCAAATATTAACGAGAAAAATATCAAGAATAAATTAAAACAACATTTCTTAAATTTACCTACTTAATAAACATAATAAAATCTTATACACTTTACATAATATTATACAAACAATTAAAAATATAAAAAAAAGCGCAAACATATCTGACTTATTTGAATCATGCTGTATACTGCATGCGACCGAGTAGATTCAATCAAATCAATCAATCAATCAATTAGAATTCAATCTATCATACTTTGTTTACACTTGTGTTTGACAGCCGTTAATGTCATAGACATGTCAAGTAGAATTAAGTTACCAACAATATTATTGTATAATGTACTTATATAGATAAATAAAATATAAATAATAAATAAATACATAGTAGTAGTACGTACATTATTATAAAAGGAAAATGTAACAATCGCTCAATTGATTAAAAATGTAACGAATTATTTAAAAATGTAATTTCAGTTATGTAATAATTTTATTAACGTATAAATAAATATAATTTCTTAAACATATTTACCATAGATTAGTTAAAAATATTTACAAATACTTTCACTGAATGAATGAATGCATTCATTCATTCAAATGTCATAAAGATCTGTCAGGTGGTGGGGACACGACGTATTAAAACGAGTGTCCGTGTCATTTTAGTTTTAGTCTCGATATGATTGTGAAAGGGAAATAAACTCCCAATATAAAGTAATGGCTGCAGTTTTATTTCAAATATCCTAGTAAATCTCTGGTTGTTTAACAATCAGAAGTGGAGGATATCATTGCCCACATGTGAGTATTTTTTTTTAATATATATATTTTTTTTTTTAACGAAATAAAAATCGAAATAAATTTATTTTAATGGCAATTAAAGTGTTAATATACTTTTTTTAATTTCTGATAAATTTGACAAACTTATGAATCGCTTATTGTCGCTTCCAAACACTCTTTTGCTCAAGCACTCTCAGATTCAGTGATATTTTTATTAATTAATTAATTTACTTTAAATAATTTACATGTTTATTGAATTCTGACGTTATTATATTCGTCCACATAGATAGTTTCTTTTATGAACTACATTATGTTGTAAAGTGACGTCTTTTGAGCAAATGGAGCAGTGGAGTTTGTTGCTCCGCCTCTTCTCCGCTTGTGCTTTAGAGGCTGTAGTAACCTTAGCTCTAAGTAATTTTCTAAGGTCAACTAACTAATCTAGTTTATTAAGTACATGACGATTTAAAAGTGTTGACTTGAACTTAAAAAATAGCTACAATAGAAAATAACGTTTATTTTACTTGCTTGATTGACAAACTCAATTCTTCTTTTACGACTTTTTTTAGTTTATTTGCGAAAAAGAAACTGCTCGTGTCATTTTACTTTTCAGAATTTATCGTGGAAGTAAACATGAATGATGAACGACGATTGGCAACTCCATCGTCAAATGCTCGCCGGTCTACTAAACGCTTCCCGCAGCCGTGAAATAGCACCCATGGTCGGCACAGCCGAACTAGAAGAATCCGCAGTCGCTGCACGGACCGTGGAGAATGGGACGGACACCGGTCAAGTGCTACACGCCAACAACGAAGTCAGCTTCGTAGTGGTAGCCCTTTGCGACCACCTGAACTGTCTGTCAACGACTCAGAGATACTTCTTCGCAACTGCTACGGCGAACCACGTTGCAGCTACAGCCGCGAGTAACATCGCAGGGCCAGCCCTGAAGGACATCACAGCCGCAACCGTGAGCCAGAGCTACATCATCGTCGCAGTGCAGCTCAGAAATCCAGTATCACACTTCGAGCTACACCGGTATGTCAAGATGTGCTAATAATTCCGATAATAATGACACTCTAAAACAATTTATGCATTTTATGAACAATTTGGCTAAACATATTCATGATTAATAGTAATCCTATTTAGCCATTAAAAATAGCGTGCAAATTTTACATAATATTTTTAAAATGGTAGTAAGCAGTTCATCTATATCATGCAATAAAATAAAATAAATTTAAAATAAAATTATTATCAATTCACAAAATAAAAATAGAAAATGTCAGTTTAAGATCCTAATTAAAAATCACAAAATAAAATACGCATAATTTAAGTCACCTTACAATCTAGAAATTCTTGCACAGAATATTATTATTCTTCTATACATATAGTATTCTTCTCTACAAGCATTTTATACAGGTACAATTTGAAAGATTTTAACTTTAACTCCTTTAAAACATTTGGTAGCATATTGTAGAATTTTACGCAACTACATTAAAAATTCAGTATGTTTAATACAAATAATTGATTTTCTTGGACAGAATGGCAGGAAAATCTTAAACGCGCTTTTCCATACAGAAAGTAGTTACGGTGTACTTTAGTCCGAAATATTTATTATGAAAAAAAAATGGTTCTCATTAATGCGTGCGATATAGAAAATAAATAAAAGTGATCGTGAGATGTTCTATCATCAATTCCACAAGGGCTAGTGCATCCTGCATATCTTAAAGAAATGTGTCGAGATAATCCTACAAGTACTTCCAAGTTCAATCATAACAAACAGACTCAATAAAATGATCTGATATGTACCACTTGTAAAAAAAAAAAAAACCAGACCACCATTTCGAATTGTGTAAGAGTAATTTATGTTACAATTGCAAACAATTTGGACTCTCGCAATAAATAAATGTGAAACCTGTCATAAAATGGGTGATAAAACTAAGGACTGTTATACAAATAAACACAATCAGACAAGTCAATCCAGTAAAAGTAAAACATTCTAAAATCCTCTAAAATCTGAATTTGATAAAATCGTAATGATTCAGTACTAGCTTTAAATCAGAATTTTATAAAATGGTTAAAGTCAATAACTCATCTAAGTCTTTTTCCTTTATAAATTTTGGAAATGACAGTTTTCTAATTAATGCTAATTTAGCTTTTAAAATTTCATCTTAAAAACTATAATCCAGTTGATTTTAAAAGTGTAGGCTAATAGTGTAGTTTTCAAATTGGTAAAACTAGATTTAACTTTACTGTCGAAGATACATAGGTCTTGATTACGGCTTATGACCGTATATTCCGGAGTAGTTGTTTCACAATGTATTTTAAGTTCGTGATAATGACTACGATAAAAAAAAATCAATAAAATATTATTTTACTGTACCTACCTGAAATAAAGTTTGACTTTTTGTCGGTAGAATGTATTGAGAAAATTTAAGGTCTAATTATATCTGCTTCTGGTAAATTACGCTTACGTAACGCAAATTTTCATAATTTTACAGCTCGATGTGGCTTTGGATGTGGTTTCTTGTAAAACTATAATAGTTTATCTTATTTATTTATTCAAAAACTTTACTGCACAAATTACAAAAAATATGTAAAAATGATGGACTTAACACCATATGACAATAATATGATATTTCAAAAAAAAAATACTTGTGTAACAAGTAAGAGTATAAAAGTATATCTAAGTAAAATAAAAAAAAAAGAAAATATACGTGCTATAAAATATTTTTGAGAAAATAAACTATAAAAACCATGAATTTTTGCGAAATTATGTTTCAAAGTATAATTCTGCTGCTTAGCTCAAATTTAATCAAAACACAATATTGAAGTGCAAGTTTTATTAGAACACAAATTACTTAATGATTTTCTTTTACTGGCTTACAAATGTTGATATTCCGCGCAACTCACGGCAGTCTCCTGCGAGCTGACAAGCCAATGTTACAATGAACAGTTGCATGTCACTATTCTTATTGTGCAGAATTTTACAAATCTACGTAATAACTTGGTTGTTAGAACAATAAATGATGCTCTTCATATTTTAAATTACTGTTTGCAAAATAGCTTGTAATTGAACTCGAATATTATAAAATTATATACAAAAAATAAAATTTTTTTCTGTTATTAAATTATATTAGTAATGATGATATTTTTTAGTAATAGTTACAGAAATTGTTTGAATTTTGAACATTGGATCCAAGAAAAAGTTAACAAAATTATTGATTGAAAAACATTACTTTTCATAACCATTGAAGTCAGAGCTAACAAAAACCGCAACCATTCGGACTTAAACATAAGAGTGAAATAAATTTAAAACGAAACGGCCAAGTGCGAGTCAAACTCACGCATTGAGGATTCCGTACACGCTAAGCACCTTACGTTATAACTCTAACTAAAAGACCAACTAGTTTTAAAACAAGATTTATTTTACAGTTCTTAGTCTTCGTTATTCTTCAATTCTAGGATTGCATCGAGCTTTGCGCTCGATTTAAAAGAAAATAGGATTTACAATGTTTATATTTATTTCTCTACAACAACGACATTAACAGCAAGAATACTTTATTTGCACACAAGTAATTACATATTATAGATACAGTAAGTAACTTATAATTAAAAAAAAAAAAGACGAAAATGCACATTTGTATTGTTACTGTTGTGTACTTTCTTTACAAAGTATAAATGGTTGAAAATAAATATATATCTATCTTAGAGCGGCCTTATCGCTGTAAACAATTTCTTCCAGGCAACAAATTGAAAAATGTTTGTTGACGAAATATATGTTGTGCATACTGTTAGACCTTGCTTTTTGCCAAATTTCATAATTTTGGGTCAGCAAGAGGTACCCCACTGGTTTTAACCTCGTCTGAAATCGAAAACTATACGAAAATTCGCAACATTTGTGGTTATATTTCCTGATCGTTTTGATTACTTTATTGCTGAAAGAGACCATAGATCCGTGTACTTGAGTTGCAAAAAAAAAAAAATGTAAAGTTTGACAGACTGACAACAAATTGATCTTATCAGATTCCAGCACGACTGTCGACTAATTCTCAAGATATTAGCACTGTTAGGTCCGAAGTATTTGCACATATAGTTGACAACCAATTCAAGCCTCTAACTCTTACTTCATAGGAGAGTTAGTAAAAGTTAAAAAAAATGATGAATAAAGTAAAATATATATATATATATTCATAATTCATTTATTTTATATACCTTAAAATAAAGTGCAGTTCTACAATGTTACCAATATTTCTGGCCCTAATAAAATAAGCAAAGTATTTGACAATTAATAAGTACCAAAAGGGTGATGGTTGCAACGATTTGCCCTAACGTATTAGAGTTCACCATCACAGAATAAAGATTGGTAAAATAATGGTCTTTTGAGGTTATCGAATAGAGTTCAGTAACACAAAACTATAAGTAGGTAAAATTGCAAAAAATAAATTTTATTGAGTATTATGGTAAAAACACAGAAAACTAAGAAAATCACTACACTAAACTTGTTATAAAAATGATATTTTAAAATGGTTCTAAAATAATAATAAAATGGTTTAAAAGTAGTTAAAATATATGGTACGTCGATCAGCCGCTGCACATGGGAAGGCGAAGTGCCCCTATGAGCTTGTGCGCTGGTTGGATGCGAACTAACTTTAATTGTGTCATTTGAAGCCTGAAGATGTTCCAGACAATTAAAGTGTTTACAGCCTGAAGATGTGCCAGGCAAATAGTTTTAACAGTCTGAAGATGTGCCAGACAAATAGTTTTAACAGCCTGAAGATGTGCCAGGCAAATAATTTTAACAGTCTGAAGATGTGCCAGACAAATAGTTTTAACAGCCTGAAGATGTGCCAGGCAAATAGTTTTAACAGTCTGAAGATGTGCCAGACAAATAGTTTTAACAGTCTGAAGATGTGCCAGACAAATAGTTTTAACAGTCTGAAGATGTGCCAGACAAATAGTTTTAACAGCCTGAAGATGTGCCAGGCAAATAGTTTTAACAGTCTGAAGATGTGCCAGACAAATAGTTTTAACAGTCTGAAGATGTGCCAGACAAATAGTTTTAAGTGCCTGAAGAAGTTCCAGGCGATTATTTGTAATATTTACATGAATATTTTTTTATTTTTTTATTTATAGGTAGTTTAATTGATTAAAAATATTTTTCAATTATATTGTTTTAACTTATATATTTTTCGAATTATTCATTATGTATAAATTTTATTTTTATTTTTTTTTATTTAAATCTTTAGTTTGGGGACAAACTAATTGTTATCAGAAAGGCCGAACTGTTAGAATTCAATCTATCATACTTTGTTTACACTTGTGTTTGACAGCCGTTAATGTCATAGACATGTCAAGTAGAATTAAGTTACCAACAATATTATTGTATAATGTACTTATATAGATAAATAAAATATAAATAATAAATAAATACATAGTAGTAGTACGTACATTATTATAAAAGGAAAATGTAACAATCGCTCAATTGATTAAAAATGTAACGAATTATTTAAAAATGTAATTTCAGTTATGTAATAATTTTATTAACGTATAAATAAATATAATTTCTTAAACATATTTACCATAGATTAGTTAAAAATATTTACAAATACTTTCACTGAATGAATGAATGCATTCATTCATTCAAATGTCATAAAGATCTGTCAGGTGGTGGGGACACGACGTATTAAAACGAGTGTCCGTGTCATTTTAGTTTTAGTCTCGATATGATTGTGAAAGGGAAATAAACTCCCAATATAAAGTAATGGCTGCAGTTTTATTTCAAATATCCTAGTAAATCTCTGGTTGTTTAACATAGAGAACCCTGGGCGACTACCATATCCGGTGTTAGTTTATGGTTTTTTTTACTTTTTTTGACTTTTTTTTTCATACTAACTTGACTGGGGATTTTTAGGGGAAAATGGACTCGTACGGGGTCACCGTCATAGACAATATTGTAGGGAGTGACCGTGGAACCCCCGACTAACAGGTGTTTTTTTTTTTTTATTTTTTTTTTTCGAAAAGTTTTGTATGGGCCAGCCATGTCACCAGCCGGGGAGGCCGCGAGGCAAGCGAGGCCGCAGGCCGAGCTGCGTATATGAATCCAAGGCCGGAGGCCGAGCCCCTACTCCAGCCGGGGCAAGCGAGGCCGAAGGCCGAGCTTGCGCCGCCAGCGAGGCTGTAGGCCGAGCTGCGTTTTAACAGCAAAGAGCAAAGCACGCGAGGTGCTTGCACCTCGCGCAGCCACGCAAAACTAGTTATTATATAACACTCTAGGCGAGTCGATTATCTCTTATGGCATCAGCAGTTACGGACGCACATTTAAAACTTACCTCGATAAAATTTATAATATACAACTAAGTATATTAAAAACAATTGTACCATATAAAATAAAAGAACGTTATAGAGAAAACTATCATGACCTATTTGAGTATTGCAATGTTATCCCAATTCATTTAAAATTTAAATTTAATGTACTACTAGAGAACTATTTTAATAAAGACTTACAAATCGTGTTACGCCACGGAATAAATACACGTAGCCAAAATAACCCAAAATTATTAATACCTAAAACCACAATTTTTTATGGAAAGCGTACACTAAAATATATGATACCTAAAATTATTAACGAACTTCCAATTACACTAAAATCAAATATTAACGAGAAAAATATCAAGAATAAATTAAAACAACATTTCTTAAATTTACCTACTTAATAAACATAATAAAATCTTATACACTTTACATAATATTATACAAACAATTAAAAATATAAAAAAAGCGCAAACATATCTGACTTATTTGAATCATGCTGTATACTGCATGCGACCGAGTAGATTCAATCAAATCAATCAATCAATCAATTAGAATTCAATCTATCATACTTTGTTTACACTTGTGTTTGACAGCCGTTAATGTCATAGACATGTCAAGTAGAATTAAGTTACCAACAATATTATTGTATAATGTACTTATATAGATAAATAAAATATAAATAATAAATAAATACATAGTAGTAGTACGTACATTATTATAAAAGGAAAATGTAACAATCGCTCAATTGATTAAAAATGTAACGAATTATTTAAAAATGTAATTTCAGTTATGTAATAATTTTATTAACGTATAAATAAATATAATTTCTTAAACATATTTACCATAGATTAGTTAAAAATATTTACAAATACTTTCACTGAATGAATGAATGCATTCATTCATTCAAATGTCATAAAGATCTGTCAGGTGGTGGGGACACGACGTATTAAAACGAGTGTCCGTGTCATTTTAGTTTTAGTCTCGATATGATTGTGAAAGGGAAATAAACTCCCAATATAAAGTAATGGCTGCAGTTTTATTTCAAATATCCTAGTAAATCTCTGGTTGTTTAACAATCAGAAGTGGAGGATATCATTGCCCACATGTGAGTATTTTTTTTTAATATATATATTTTTTTTTTAACGAAATAAAAATCGAAATAAATTTATTTTAATGGCAATTAAAGTGTTAATATACTTTTTTTAATTTCTGATAAATTTGACAAACTTATGAATCGCTTATTGTCGCTTCCAAACACTCTTTTGCTCAAGCACTCTCAGATTCAGTGATATTTTTATTAATTAATTAATTTACTTTAAATAATTTACATGTTTATTGAATTCTGACGTTATTATATTCGTCCACATAGATAGTTTCTTTTATGAACTACATTATGTTGTAAAGTGACGTCTTTTGAGCAAATGGAGCAGTGGAGTTTGTTGCTCCGCCTCTTCTCCGCTTGTGCTTTAGAGGCTGTAGTAACCTTAGCTCTAAGTAATTTTCTAAGGTCAACTAACTAATCTAGTTTATTAAGTACATGACGATTTAAAAGTGTTGACTTGAACTTAAAAAATAGCTACAATAGAAAATAACGTTTATTTTACTTGCTTGATTGACAAACTCAATTCTTCTTTTACGACTTTTTTTAGTTTATTTGCGAAAAAGAAACTGCTCGTGTCATTTTACTTTTCAGAATTTATCGTGGAAGTAAACATGAATGATGAACGACGATTGGCAACTCCATCGTCAAATGCTCGCCGGTCTACTAAACGCTTCCCGCAGCCGTGAAATAGCACCCATGGTCGGCACAGCCGAACTAGAAGAATCCGCAGTCGCTGCACGGACCGTGGAGAATGGGACGGACACCGGTCAAGTGCTACACGCCAACAACGAAGTCAGCTTCGTAGTGGTAGCCCTTTGCGACCACCTGAACTGTCTGTCAACGACTCAGAGATACTTCTTCGCAACTGCTACGGCGAACCACGTTGCAGCTACAGCCGCGAGTAACATCGCAGGGCCAGCCCTGAAGGACATCACAGCCGCAACCGTGAGCCAGAGCTACATCATCGTCGCAGTGCAGCTCAGAAATCCAGTATCACACTTCGAGCTACACCGGTATGTCAAGATGTGCTAATAATTCCGATAATAATGACACTCTAAAACAATTTATGCATTTTATGAACAATTTGGCTAAACATATTCATGATTAATAGTAATCCTATTTAGCCATTAAAAATAGCGTGCAAATTTTACATAATATTTTTAAAATGGTAGTAAGCAGTTCATCTATATCATGCAATAAAATAAAATAAATTTAAAATAAAATTATTATCAATTCACAAAATAAAAATAGAAAATGTCAGTTTAAGATCCTAATTAAAAATCACAAAATAAAATACGCATAATTTAAGTCACCTTACAATCTAGAAATTCTTGCACAGAATATTATTATTCTTCTATACATATAGTATTCTTCTCTACAAGCATTTTATACAGGTACAATTTGAAAGATTTTAACTTTAACTCCTTTAAAACATTTGGTAGCATATTGTAGAATTTTACGCAACTACATTAAAAATTCAGTATGTTTAATACAAATAATTGATTTTCTTGGACAGAATGGCAGGAAAATCTTAAACGCGCTTTTCCATACAGAAAGTAGTTACGGTGTACTTTAGTCCGAAATATTTATTATGAAAAAAATGGTTCTCATTAATGCGTGCGATATAGAAAATAAATAAAAGTGATCGTGAGATGTTCTATCATCAATTCCACAAGGGCTAGTGCATCCTGCATATCTTAAAGAAATGTGTCGAGATAATCCTACAAGTACTTCCAAGTTCAATCATAACAAACAGACTCAATAAAATGATCTGATATGTACCACTTGTAAAAAAAAAAACCAGACCACCATTTCGAATTGTGTAAGAGTAATTTATGTTACAATTGCAAACAATTTGGACTCTCGCAATAAATAAATGTGAAACCTGTCATAAAATGGGTGATAAAACTAAGGACTGTTATACAAATAAACACAATCAGACAAGTCAATCCAGTAAAAGTAAAACATTCTAAAATCCTCTAAAATCTGAATTTGATAAAATCGTAATGATTCAGTACTAGCTTTAAATCAGAATTTTATAAAATGGTTAAAGTCAATAACTCATCTAAGTCTTTTTCCTTTATAAATTTTGGAAATGACAGTTTTCTAATTAATGCTAATTTAGCTTTTAAAATTTCATCTTAAAAACTATAATCCAGTTGATTTTAAAAGTGTAGGCTAATAGTGTAGTTTTCAAATTGGTAAAACTAGATTTAACTTTACTGTCGAAGATACATAGGTCTTGATTACGGCTTATGACCGTATATTCCGGAGTAGTTGTTTCACAATGTATTTTAAGTTCGTGATAATGACTACGATAAAAAAAAAACAATAAAATATTATTTTACTGTACCTACCTGAAATAAAGTTTGACTTTTTGTCGGTAGAATGTATTGAGAAAATTTAAGGTCTAATTATATCTGCTTCTGGTAAATTACGCTTACGTAACGCAAATTTTCATAATTTTACAGCTCGATGTGGCTTTGGATGTGGTTTCTTGTAAAACTATAATAGTTTATCTTATTTATTTATTCAAAAACTTTACTGCACAAATTACAAAAAATATGTAAAAATGATGGACTTAACACCATATGACAATAATATGATATTTCAAAAAAATACTTGTGTAACAAGTAAGAGTATAAAAGTATATCTAAGTAAAATAAAAAAGAAAATATACGTGCTATAAAATATTTTTGAGAAAATAAACTATAAAAACCATGAATTTTTGCGAAATTATGTTTCAAAGTATAATTCTGCTGCTTAGCTCAAATTTAATCAAAACACAATATTGAAGTGCAAGTTTTATTAGAACACAAATTACTTAATGATTTTCTTTTACTGGCTTACAAATGTTGATATTCCGCGCAACTCACGGCAGTCTCCTGCGAGCTGACAAGCCAATGTTACAATGAACAGTTGCATGTCACTATTCTTATTGTGCAGAATTTTACAAATCTACGTAATAACTTGGTTGTTAGAACAATAAATGATGCTCTTCATATTTTAAATTACTGTTTGCAAAATAGCTTGTAATTGAACTCGAATATTATAAAATTATATACAAAAAATATAATTTTTTCTGTTATTAAATTATATTAGTAATGATGATATTTTTTAGTAATAGTTACAGAAATTGTTTGAATTTTGAACATTGGATCCAAGAAAAAGTTAACAAAATTATTGATTGAAAAACATTACTTTTCATAACCATTGAAGTCAGAGCTAACAAAAACCGCAACCATTCGGACTTAAACATAAGAGTGAAATAAATTTAAAACGAAACGGCCAAGTGCGAGTCAAACTCACGCATTGAGGATTCCGTACACGCTAAGCACCTTACGTTATAACTCTAACTAAAAGACCAACTAGTTTTAAAACAAGATTTATTTTACAGTTCTTAGTCTTCGTTATTCTTCAATTCTAGGATTGCATCGAGCTTTGCGCTCGATTTAAAAGAAAATAGGATTTACAATGTTTATATTTATTTCTCTACAACAACGACATTAACAGCAAGAATACTTTATTTGCACACAAGTAATTACATATTATAGATACAGTAAGTAACTTATAATTAAAAAAAAAGACGAAAATGCACATTTGTATTGTTACTGTTGTGTACTTTCTTTACAAAGTATAAATGGTTGAAAATAAATATATATCTATCTTAGAGCGGCCTTATCGCTGTAAACAATTTCTTCCAGGCAACAAATTGAAAAATGTTTGTTGACGAAATATATGTTGTGCATACTGTTAGACCTTGCTTTTTGCCAAATTTCATAATTTTGGGTCAGCAAGAGGTACCCCACTGGTTTTAACCTCGTCTGAAATCGAAAACTATACGAAAATTCGCAACATTTGTGGTTATATTTCCTGATCGTTTTGATTACTTTATTGCTGAAAGAGACCATAGATCCGTGTACTTGAGTTGCAAAAAAAAAAAAAATGTAAAGTTTGACAGACTGACAACAAATTGATCTTATCAGATTCCAGCACGACTGTCGACTAATTCTCAAGATATTAGCACTGTTAGGTCCGAAGTATTTGCACATATAGTTGACAACCAATTCAAGCCTCTAACTCTTACTTCATAGGAGAGTTAGTAAAAGTTAAAAAAAATGATGAATAAAGTAAAATATATATATATATATTCATAATTCATTTATTTTATATACCTTAAAATAAAGTGCAGTTCTACAATGTTACCAATATTTCTGGCCCTAATAAAATAAGCAAAGTATTTGACAATTAATAAGTACCAAAAGGGTGATGGTTGCAACGATTTGCCCTAACGTATTAGAGTTCACCATCACAGAATAAAGATTGGTAAAATAATGGTCTTTTGAGGTTATCGAATAGAGTTCAGTAACACAAAACTATAAGTAGGTAAAATTGCAAAAAATAAATTTTATTGAGTATTATGGTAAAAACACAGAAAACTAAGAAAATCACTACACTAAACTTGTTATAAAAATGATATTTTAAAATGGTTCTAAAATAATAATAAAATGGTTTAAAAGTAGTTAAAATATATGGTACGTCGATCAGCCGCTACACATGGGAAGGCGAAGTGCCCCTATGAGCTTGTGCGCTGGTTGGATGCGAACTAACTTTAATTGTGTCATTTGAAGCCTGAAGATGTTCCAGACAATTAAAGTGTTTACAGCCTGAAGATGTGCCAGGCAAATAGTTTTAACAGTCTGAAGATGTGCCAGACAAATAGTTTTAACAGCCTGAAGATGTGCCAGGCAAATAATTTTAACAGTCTGAAGATGTGCCAGACAAATAGTTTTAACAGCCTGAAGATGTGCCAGGCAAATAGTTTTAACAGTCTGAAGATGTGCCAGACAAATAGTTTTAACAGTCTGAAGATGTGCCAGACAAATAGTTTTAACAGTCTGAAGATGTGCCAGACAAATAGTTTTAACAGCCTGAAGATGTGCCAGGCAAATAGTTTTAACAGTCTGAAGATGTGCCAGACAAATAGTTTTAACAGTCTGAAGATGTGCCAGACAAATAGTTTTAAGTGCCTGAAGAAGTTCCAGGCGATTATTTGTAATATTTACATGAATATTTTTTTATTTTTTTATTTATAGGTAGTTTAATTGATTAAAAATATTTTTCAATTATATTGTTTTAACTTATATATTTTTCGAATTATTCATTATGTATAAATTTTATTTTTATTTTTTTTTATTTAAATCTTTAGTTTGGGGACAAACTAATTGTTATCAGAAAGGCCGAACTGTTAGAATTCAATCTATCATACTTTGTTTACACTTGTGTTTGACAGCCGTTAATGTCATAGACATGTCAAGTAGAATTAAGTTACCAACAATATTATTGTATAATGTACTTATATAGATAAATAAAATATAAATAATAAATAAATACATAGTAGTAGTACGTACATTATTATAAAAGGAAAATGTAACAATCGCTCAATTGATTAAAAATGTAACGAATTATTTAAAAATGTAATTTCAGTTATGTAATAATTTTATTAACGTATAAATAAATATAATTTCTTAAACATATTTACCATAGATTAGTTAAAAATATTTACAAATACTTTCACTGAATGAATGAATGCATTCATTCATTCAAATGTCATAAAGATCTGTCAGGTGGTGGGGACACGACGTATTAAAACGAGTGTCCGTGTCATTTTAGTTTTAGTCTCGATATGATTGTGAAAGGGAAATAAACTCCCAATATAAAGTAATGGCTGCAGTTTTATTTCAAATATCCTAGTAAATCTCTGGTTGTTTAACATAGAGAACCCTGGGCGACTACCATATCCGGTGTTAGTTTATGGTTTTTTTTACTTTTTTTGACTTTTTTTTTTCATACTAACTTGACTGGGGATTTTTAGGGGGAAAATGGACTCGTACGGGGTCACCGTCATAGACAATATTGTAGGGAGTGACCGTGGAACCCCCGACTAACAGGTGTTTTTTTTTTTTTTTATTTTTTTTTTTTCGAAAAGTTTTGTATGGGCCAGCCATGTCACCAGCCGGGGAGGCCGCGAGGCAAGCGAGGCCGCAGGCCGAGCTGCGTATATGAATCCAAGGCCGGAGGCCGAGCCCCTACTCCAGCCGGGGCAAGCGAGGCCGAAGGCCGAGCTTGCGCCGCCAGCGAGGCTGTAGGCCGAGCTGCGTTTTAACAGCAAAGAGCAAAGCACGCGAGGTGCTTGCACCTCGCGCAGCCACGCAAAACTAGTTATTATATAACACTCTAGGCGAGTCGATTATCTCTTATGGCATCAGCAGTTACGGACGCACATTTAAAACTTACCTCGATAAAATTTATAATATACAACTAAGTATATTAAAAACAATTGTACCATATAAAATAAAAGAACGTTATAGAGAAAACTATCATGACCTATTTGAGTATTGCAATGTTATCCCAATTCATTTAAAATTTAAATTTAATGTACTACTAGAGAACTATTTTAATAAAGACTTACAAATCGTGTTACGCCACGGAATAAATACACGTAGCCAAAATTACCCAAAATTATTAATACCTAAAACCACAATTTTTTATGGAAAGCGTACACTAAAATATATGATACCTAAAATTATTAACGAACTTCCAATTACACTAAAATCAAATATTAACGAGAAAAATATCAAGAATAAATTAAAACAACATTTCTTAAATTTACCTACTTAATAAACATAATAAAATCTTATACACTTTACATAATATTATACAAACAATTAAAAATATAAAAAAAAGCGCAAACATATCTGACTTATTTGAATCATGCTGTATACTGCATGCGACCGAGTAGATTCCAATCCAGTTCTCACTCAAAGTATTCTACGGCCTGCTATCGTCATGCGACCGAATGATGCATGCACTATTTATAAACTACCTACCGTAAACTGCTGCAACTTATCCAACTACACACAAATTTGCCTATTTCATTTGAATTACGATATATCGCATTTGCTTGCTTTATTCTCGTTTTCTACCATTCTGTAGTAACTATTCATTATTTGGGCAACATATTTTTCATTTTTTATAATTGTAACTCCATTAATACTCTGTCAGTTGTGCGACAAAGATCGGTGGGTGAGGCAGCATTTTTTTTGCGCTTCAAAACTTCTGAATTTTAACTATTAAAAAGCTGTGTTTTCGCACAGGATTAACTGCCTAAGGTAGGATAATATTGTCTTCTTCGATAAAATTTATAATATACAACTCCAGTTCTAGTATAACTTGTTTTTTTATGCAAAAGATTGTTTTTTATCAAAAAAAACTTAGAAGGCAATCATGTGTAGTGTTTTGAAAACTTGAGTGACATAAATTTGCCTGGGTCTAGGGTTGTCAAATTTTGTTAACTAGCTTTTACTCGCAGCTTCCTTCGCGTGAATCTCACTCACATTATGCTTACAAATTTATTTTAGAATTTGTTTCCTCTAGTTATATTAGAAGTGCTCGTTGTAAAGGACAATGCCGATTCGACTATGAGAAGTGGCGTCTTTTTTTTTTCGCGCGGCCACTAACCGAACTATGTTTTTCCAATAGGTAATAGCATAATAAACAAAACTTAGTATGGCATATATAACTCTAAACTCAGTCCGAACTGAGTTATTGGGGTTAGAAAATGTTAAATATTCAAATGTTTTTGAGGCGATTTTCGTCATATGGGAGCAAGTTCAATAAAAATATGTAATAAAATAATTATCTTTGGACATTTTTTATTACCACCATAATCCTTTGAGGCCTTACACGCCGTAACTCTCTCCCCCCTCCTGGCAGCTGCACACATTGTTCGACGAGTTTGCAGGTATGGGTGAGTTATACATCGGTATTTGTGTGAACAATGCAAATCCCAAAACCCCTTCTTCCACCCCCTCTACCCCATCCCCGCGCATCAATGAGTAAGTACATATTGTCTTCTTGCTTTCACAGGCGCAGATTCATATTCTTTTGTCTCTTTCATTACTTACGAGCAATAGATATCGGATTGGTGATTGAATTCCATTTGAAAATCACTCACCGTTCTGGCTTCGTGTAGTTCGTTCGTGTGCGTTCCTAGTTCCTGTTTTATTTTACTGAATAATCAAACTACGACTTGGCTTGTTTAACTGACTCCGATATTGATATCTTACCTAACAGAATTGGCTTGTTTACTGGATCTTCTGATTTGTGTAGTGAAGCATTATTGTGCGTGCTGTTTTAATATAAATACAGTGGAATATGGATCAAGACAGTGCATTTCTTGTCTTCGAAGTATAAGTCGAAGCAATAACAGTGTAAGAAGATCCTACCCTTTGACTACGCAGCACTTCCAGTAACATCCATTTCTGATTGATTATTTGGCTGAAGTTAGAAATATTATTGAGGTATGTAAACATTATCAAAATGTTTTACGAATACTTTCATTCTTTTTCACACTCTTTAATCATGTTTTTAAAATAAGTACAATTTCATAATGTTAATAGGACAAAAGAGAGGAAGCATTAAGATATTTTGTGTTCCAATTACCGGTTTAAATTCCACTGTATAATTCCAAATGCCAACAAAAGTTTTTAGTAAAAACCAAGTTTGTCATTTATATTTATCTCTCTACAGATATCCAGTGAAGACCGGATTTGTAAACCTTGTTTTCAACAAGCAAAACGCTATATTCAACGAGGCGAGTTGGACACACAACGTGAACCAGTCGCAGCTGAGGGTGATGTTCAATCCGTAGCTGACGAACCAAGAAGATCTCAGCCCGATCCTGAGCCAGCGGATAGTGACCGTGAGATTGCTGACATCGAATCCGTACCTGACAGCTCTGAACGAGAACAAATGGTGCCAGTGGGACAGGTACTACTCCGAAATGTTTTGAGCTTTCCTATACAAGGATTTTCAAGAGCTCCTTTCAATACGAGATCTTGTATATTTCAATATTGTGAAAACAGTAACTTGGTTAGAATAGACAAGAATTTGAGATCTATAATTCTACAAGAGAAGAGCTTTTATATACCGCAAGGCGTACGCGTATGCGAACAACATAGGTTTGATCCAGTATGGGTTGATATTTCACTTGTTGTCCGTCACGTATATACCTAATACGTTTTCACCTAAACAGGTCAGCGACATGTTAGATGCAAACAAATCAAGAATGGTTACGCTGTGTCGATGGGTGGTTGAAACGATGAATGATCGCTTAAAAAATCAATTTAAACTGTTGAGACATACAACTAATAACAGAGCTCTAGGTCATTTATTTTTAGAAATAAAAATAGCAGGGGCTTTGCTTAATGCCTTTGGCCGCCCTCTAACAGACCACAGATTGGTTGATGATATTTTAAATGCAATAAGAGAAACTATAAATGATGAAAATCACCTCGCAGACTACATTATTCATAAAAATATGAACGCTAGAAGAACTATATTCATGACAATAACAGCAACAGATCTCAATCACATAACAAATGACTTTCCCACTCTTAGCATGGACGAGTTAATTATATATGCATTAGGAACATACCAAATAAAGCAAGCTCGTAGTTACTACGGCGAGCATGTTAAGAACAATGAAGGAACATACAAAATAGAAGTATGCAGAGATAACGACTTAGAGGGCTTGGAAGATTTCAGTATTACAGCTATAAATCCATGGTTGCTGAGGGCGCGAATACAATCGAGACATAGACAGTCTCGTATTTATTACACGTATATTTTGGTACAAGGTGGTATGAGAGGCAGACAAGCCATATACAGTCATTACTGCAGTTGCATCGTTGGCAAACGAACCCTTGGCTATTGTTCTCACGTCATGTCAGTATTATGGTATTTAGGATGGGGGAGATATCAAGAGAACTTAATTCCTCCCGCGACCTTATTAGATAACATCATAATACGCCATGATGTAGAGAATGAGGCTGAGGAGTCTAGCGGCGATGAATTTTAATTTCAAACAAAAACTGCCTTTTATATTATTAAATCGTTTTTTGTTAACACGTTATTTTTATATTGCAGTTTAAAAATTGTTGAACTTGATCTCATATGAAAAATATTTGTGTATCTATATGTACCCAAAAAAGAAACATTGGTTTGAATTCAAAGTAAGCATTATTATTGTAAACGCTTCTACGGTTTTTCTATTTTATAAGACAGGCATTGTAATTACTACATTCATTGTATTGTAAAACAGAACTGTATTATTTTTATAACAGCAGTGAAATATCAAATAAAATCATTAAATATATTATTGTATTTGTATTTTAATCTTTTATAAACCAACCAAAAGAAACCAACCGCCGAACAAGCCGATGGATGACTCACCAATACCAAACTCGCTTAACAAGGTGGGCAGCTGTCAGGAGTTACAGTGGGGGGGGGGAGGCTCAAAGGATAAAGTAGTAAGAAGTGGTAATAAAAAATGTCCAAAGATAATTATTCTGTTACATATTTTTATTGAACTTGCTCCCATATGATGAAAATCGCCTCAAAAACATTTGAATATTTAACATTTTCTAACCCCAATAACTCAGTTCGGACTGAGTTTAGAGTTATATATGCCATACTAAGTTTTGTTTATTATGTTATTACCTATTAGAAAAACAGGGTTTGGTTAGTGGCCGCGCGAAAAAAAAAAGACGCCAAAAACCGGCATTGGCCTTTGTAAAACAATATTCAAATATTTTTTGTAGAAATAATTGTAAAAGAGATTCAACACTTTGTATACTTTTCTTTTATACTATAATCAAAAATTAAGATTATTAATAATTGTTGATTAAAATGATGAGACATTATTACCAAGAAGCATTAAAATTGTAATTTTTTAATGAAAGTAGCCATCTGGTTTTTTTCTTTTATAAAAAAGTATTTATAATAATCTGTATTCTTTTTGACAACCCTATAGTCAACAACATTTTTGTATGGAAAGTCTGTAGAACCTGCTACAACTTGGCCTAGTAGCTGTAATAAAAAAATTATACAGTATATTGCACTGATTAAATTAGCAGGGACAAGAAGGTTGTCTTATGCACATGAAAAAAAATTAACGGAAACGATAAGTACAATAAGTATCGAATTATCCTTCTAGGCAAACTTGTGTCTTTTACATACAACTCTGCCTACGACTTTGAGCCCTTGTAATTCAGAAAATTGGTGGAAATTAATAAGATTTGGGGTCTCAATAGCAAGCCATTATGCCTGTCTTCCATTTAAAAACAATTGAGAGTCAAAATTATGAAAAGGTTCCGAGAAAATCGCAAAAAACGTCAAATTCCGTGCAAAGTTGCAGCAGTTTACGGTACTACTTACTTCTTTTAAAAATTGTATAGTACTTGGCTTTAATTGGTTATTTTATATTATATTAAGTATATTATCGAGATGGCGATTCCAATGTTCGGAAAAACCAAAACTGGTTTATGAAACATTGTACACTGTTCACTTATATTGTAAATTGTTACATGAATGAAATAAAATACATATTCATATTCATATTCATTTATTTGCCAACTAAGTGTACATTTTGGTCTTATATTAATATTGGTACTTACAACTTAGAAACCTTTTACAGGTATTGCAAATTTGCGGCGCCTTATATACTAAAAAATAAACTTACTTATTACTTATAAATAAATAATGAAAACTCAAGATTCTCTTTGCATGTCCCTTACACAGAAATAGCGATTATCGATTATAAAAGTTGCATCATGATTACTTAATCATATAATTTGTAGCAATAATAATAATATATAGTGGTACCTAGCTCAATTTCCTCAAAGTAAAAGTTTTTTTAAGATTTTATTCCAAAAAATAATTTAAATCATGCAATCCATTGCCAAGCAATTGGTGCAGATATAAACCCCTGCCAGACATTGCAACTTTAATAAATTATACTTATATTTGTTTTATAATAAAAGCTGAATTTAATGTTACTTTGAGAGGTCCCCAAGGGTGCTTTTTATACCTATAAAAATCACTTTTGCTATCCATATTACGTACATAATCAACTAAGATCCAAACTTCATGCTTAGTCGCTAATAGGAAATCAAAAGAAACTTACCTGTAAGTGACGTTCGATGATTATTAAACGATGCGATTCGCCCGAGAGATTACACATAATTCACTTGTAGTAGCACGAAATATGTGCTGCCTTCGTACACTTTTCAGAGCCTATTAAAATAAAGAAAGGGATAAAAAATTAACCTATCTCCTACCCGCAACACTCTGCCTTTAAGGCCATAAGTAACTATTTCGTTTAAAAAAACGGGTAAGAAACGAACAATATTTCGTTGAGGGGACTGGGTGGGTGTGTAATCTCTCGGGCGAATCACATCGTTTAATAATCATCGAACGTCACTTACAGGTAAGTTCGTTTGATTTCCTATTAAACTTCTGTGATCCGCTCTTCGAGATTACACATAATTCACTTGTAGATGTTTAGAGCAATCATTACGAAATACTTTGAAAAAACACGCAGACATTAGGTAGGTAGAAATTAAAACAAACATAATAGAGTTACTAATAAATTTAACAACAAAAATCAACAATTAACTGCTAATCCTTAACAACGAGTAAGCGAATGAGTCATCCGGACTCGCCTCCAATTCCCTGTTATAAAACCTTGCAAAAGTTTGAGAGTTACCGCTCCAGCCTGCAGTCTTCTTGATAAAATCTATGCTCACGCCCAGTCTGTTAGCAGCGGAAGTGGAGGCGTGTCTTGTACTATGAGCTCTAAACACAGAGGTATCGATTCCACTGTCTGTTAAGGTAGCTTTGATCCAACGACTCAGCGATTGAGAGCCAACCTTCTTGAAAGGTTTCTTAAAACTAATCAGTAAAAAATCACAATCGTGCGCCCGTTTTGAAGCTGAAACTGATAAATAACATTCTAAAGCCCTCGCAGGACAGATAGAGGGTATTTCATTGAAGTAAGGAAGAATGAGAGATGGCTGTTCTCTGTTAATAGCCGATGTCTTAATTTGATCAGTAATATTTATAATATATTTATCATTTAATCTAATAATATTACTTATTCTAATCAAATATAAAGTTTGCACGCGATGCGCTGTACCTTATGCGAAGATGGTTGTTACAGCGTAACAACAAAACCTCCTTTTCAAATTCTTCTTTTTTCTTTTATATTTTTGAGAGCTGTCAATAAATTAATAAATCCAACATTGGCAAGACGTACATTTTATTTGAAACCCAAATAAATCCAGACCAGCGGCATAAATAAAGATAAAATTATCAAACTTCAAAATGGTAAAACAACAAGTGGTAAATGAAATTCACAGATCGGCACGCAGAAATTTTGATCGTCGTAGTGTGATCTTAAAAGGAATAGATGACTTATGGCAAGCGGACCTGATCGATTTTCAATCATTAAAGAAATATAATAATGGATACGCTTACATTTTAACTGTCATTGATGGTTTCTCAAAATATGCATGGACGATTCCCTTGAAATCTAAGTCAAAGAAAGAGGTTCTTAATGCATTCACTCAAATTATAAGTGATAGTGGACGTATACCTAAAAACCTGCAAACTGACAGAGGCACAGAGTTTTATAACAATTTATTTAAAAATAAAATGGAGTTATTGAAGATTAACCACTATTCATCATATTCAACAAAAAAAGCTTCAATTGTTGAGAGGCTAATTAAAACATTGAAGATGAAATTGTATAAATGTTTCAGTTATAATGGTAACTATAAATGGTTAGGAAAAAAATTAAATAACGTTTTGTTCTCATATAACAATCAAAAACATAGTGTTACCAAGATTAAACCTGTAGATGTAAATACAAAAACTGAAAACCTAGTAAAAGAAAACATTAAAAAATTCCAAGAGAAACGATGTAAATTAACCAAAAATAAATTTAAAATAGGTGATCACGTAAGAATAAGTAAATACAAGAGTAGTTTTGCAAAAGGTTATACACCAAATTAGTCCACCGAAATTTTCACAATTAAATCGGTTAATAATACTTAACCAGTTACATATTTAATACAAGATCAACGTAAACAAAATATATTGGGTTCATTCTATCAAGAAGAGTAACAAAAAACTAAGTTCCCAAATATATACTTAATTGAAAAAGTTATAAGAAAAAAAGGTAATAAATTGTTTGTCAAATGGTTAGGACTTCCTGACGAAGAAAACAGTTAGGTAGATAAAAATTCCATTGTATCATAAGATATAAGTGCTAGCATCTTTTAATTTGTTCATTATATAACAAGAAATGAAAGGAGGTGGACTTGTAAATAATTTGATAAACAATATCCCGTTCGAGCTTCACTTACCAGGCTACAACTATTGCGGACCAGGCACTCGGTTACAAGAAAGGTTATTGAGAGGTGATAAAGGTATTAACAAATTAGACGAAGCTTGTAAATACCACGATATTGCATACAACAATCCGGAACTCTCCATTCGTCATAAAGCAGATCTTCAACTAATGAAAATGGCAAAGAAGCGATTACATTCTAAAGACGCTGGCAAAGGAGAGAAGTTGGCATCGTGGATAGTTAACAAAGTTATGAAAGCAAAATTAAAATCAGGTGCTGGTATAAAACAATTTAAAACAATTGTATAAAAAATACGTTCACAAATAAAGAAACTCAAATCGAAGGATAATAAAGCTGCTATTAAATATGCTTATGAAGCAGCAAAAAAATTGATTCCTAAGACATGCCCCGTTCGGTTACCGAGAATAATACCAATCCCTAAAACAGGAGGGATTATACCTTTGATACCAATTTTTGCGGGCTTATCAGCACTAGGCGCTTTAGCAGGTGGTGCTGCTGGTATAGCTAAAACTATAAATGATTGTAAAACAGCTCAACAGAATTTACAAGAATCTGAACGTCATAACAAAGCCATGGAGGCTATTGCGGTTGGAAAAGGATTTTATTTAAAACCGTATAAAAAAGGAAGTGGGTTAATTTTGAAATCTACAAAAAATTAATAAGCAGGCTACCTAAACGTGCTCTTACGAATATCGATATTATTAAATACGCTAAAAATATTCCATATTTTCGAGGTGTATATATGAGGGACAGATTGCCATGTAAACCAAAACAGATATAAATGGAATATCAAACTTAGACAGTCACAACAATGATGGAACACACTGGGTAGCCTTTGCAAAAATAAATAATTATTGTGAATATTTCGATAGTTTTGGTAACTTAAGACCGCCCAAAGAATTGGTAAAATATTTGAATGTTAGTGATATACAATACAATTATACTAGATTTCAAAACTTTGATACTGTAAACTGTAGTCATTTGTGTTTTAAATTTTTGCAAGACTTTTGGTTAAGTTAGTTAATATGATATATAATAATGATTATTGGTGGTGCGGTTAGTTTTTAGGTCGCTGGGGGGATGTGATTATTGAAAGGGAATGCACATTTACCTTGACTTCGAAGATCCTCTCTTGACCCTGGCCAGGGGGATGTCTTCACAGGAACACGTGCCGACCTCGGGTCACTTTCCTCGAAATATCGCACAGTATTATGCACTATAACATTGTCCAAATGCAATTAGAAGCACATCATTACTTAGCACGAGATAGTCTGATTAAAAGCGGGTTTAATAGCCAAAATGCTGAGATATTTGGCGGAGCCGTCGCGAAACCGACTACACGTCCCTCGATCGTGGTTCCAACTCGAATTCCCGAAGTCTGTCCTCGGAAGCCTTCGGCTGCGTTCGGGCGCATATAACGCTCGGAGAATCTATCTCTCTCCTTCGTTGTGCATATAAAAGGGAGAGAGGATTGGAAAGGATTAGGACAATAACATAGCGGGAAATTCAAATAAGCGGCGCGAACATCCTCCGGCGCCTTGAGAAAATAGCTTTCTCAAAGGAAAGGATAAGAAATATTTATAGCATGGGAACTGTTTAGTTTACCCATTTAAACTAAAGCGGACATTAATTTAATAATGAAAAAATAAATTAATTAAAGCGGATAAAGTAGAAATTACTTAAGTATAAGCAGAAAATTAACCTAATAAAGTATGCGGTATTGTTATTTGTTATTGAGACGGTAAAGGACTCAATTTAACTATTGGTCGTTTTAGTTGACCATTTTGCGTCTTAACTAAAGCTACTCTCACGATACCATCCGCGCCTGGATAAGTTTTCTCGATAATACCCATTGGCCAGCGTAATGGTGGCACATTATCTTCATGTATCAGCACGACAGTACCAATTTTAACATTTGTAACGTCTTTTAACCATTTTTGCCGTACCTGTAAATTATTTAAGTACTCTAAATGCCATCTTTTCCAATATGAGCGAATCATTTGGTCTTGGTCTGGCAGAGATTTACGAGCGAGAAGCGGTGTAGCAGCAAGTGGCGCGAGTGGTAAGTATTGCAAAGGTGAAGCCATAATAAAATGTGCAGGAGTTAAAGGTTCAGGATGCGGTTCTTCCTGCAGAACGCAGAGCGGTCGAGAATTCATAATAGTTTCAATCTGGGTCAAGACGGTTAAGAGCTCTTCATACGTAAGAAGTTGATTGCCAATAATGCGGTACAAATGCGTCTTTAAACTCTTGATATTGGACTCCCAAATTCCGGCGAAGTGGGGAGTTCTGGGAGGTAACATATGCCATTCTATTCGGCGATTAACAAGATCACTCGAGAGCGTTTCATTATACTCTGAGGAATTCAAAAAATTATAAAGTTCGTTCAAATGAGACTTGGCACCAACGAAATTTGTTCCGTTATCGGAATAGAGATGGGTAACTGGACCTCTACGGGATATAAATCTCTTAAAAGCGGAAAGAAAGGTAGCAGAAGACAAGTCTGAGGCTAGCTCAATGTGAACAGCTTTCGTCACTAAGCAAATAAATAAGCAAATATATGCTTTTTGACTTCGCTGACCTCGACTTCTACGAAGCGTAATATAGATAGGCCCAGCGTAGTCCACGCCGGTATGCACGAAGGCCTTAGTCTCTTGAACACGAAAAGCGGGAAGATTTGCCATTTTAGGCGTTGGATGCGAAGGAGAATTTTTAAAACAGAAATTACAGTTATGAACGCGTTGTCGTATAATCGACCTAGAAGATAATATCCAAAATTTTTGGCGAATCAATGAGCTCAGAAGAGCGGAACCTGTATGGCAATTCATACGGTGAAAATGATCAATTATAAGGTAAGTAACCTTATCATGTTTAGGTAGCAAAATCGGATGCTTTGCCTCAAAAGGTAAGTTAGAGTTTGATAATCTACCTCCAATTCTAATCAATTGATCTTCAGAGATAAACAAATCTAATTTATTTAGCGGTGCAGAAGGCAATTTACCTTTTTTAAGATCTTTAATTACGTGCGGGAAATGTGCAGCTTGAACTGCGCGAAGTAAATAAGTTTCAGCGGTATGTATATGAGCGGTTTGTATATTTTTAGAGCGGGCGAGTATTCGTACAAATCGTAAGATATAAACAATTATTCTTAATAATTTATTCCAGGATGAAATTTTGTGAGCGAGAGAACAGAGCGGTGATATGTCTATGGTAAGAGGAGTGGTGGAAACGAGAGTTTTGCAATTAAATTCAGGTAAGTTTTCATATTTTGTCAGGTTTGAAGGATTCTATCGGCCACTCGGATACAGGGGAATTTAGCCAAAAGGGACCGTTCCAAAATAATTGATGAGTTAGAAATTGTTTAGGCAATAAGCCTCTCGACAAACAGTCGGCGGGATTATCAACTCCAGCAATATGATGGAAGGTTTTTGATTCTAGATTTTCCTGACATTTGGCTACGCGGTTGCTTACGAAAATATTCCACCGATGTGGAGAAGAATGAATCCAAGAGAGGGCAATTTTTGAATCCGAAAAAGCGTAATCATTTTGAATAGGCGTGCGAGCTGAGTAAGTATCG
Source organism: Ephestia elutella (assembly GCA_018467065.1). Taxonomy (NCBI): domain Eukaryota; kingdom Metazoa; phylum Arthropoda; class Insecta; order Lepidoptera; family Pyralidae; genus Ephestia; species Ephestia elutella. The sequence continues at coordinate 5,857,608 of CM031575.1, forward strand.
AAAACCAATTTAGTTACCTTTGACATTAAGACGGCAGCACAAAGTTCCAAGCGGGCAAGTGAAACAACTTTGACTGGTGCGACTTTTGACTTTGCACAGACCAACCGAACATGTATGTTCCCTGTGGAGTCAGTCACATGTAAGAAAACAACACAGCCATATGCCTTCATACTGGCATCAGCGAAAGAAACTAAATTTATTGTACAATTTTGTGTCACACCAATATGACGCGGTATTTTTAAGTTAGTAAGAAGCGGTAACTGTTCTCTAAATTTAATAAATGAAGCGGTTATATTTTTCGGGGGTTCATCATCCCACCCTACGTTTTGAATCCAAAGTTCTTTAATTAGAAGTTTGGCGTAAAGAATGACAGGAGCGGCGAAACCTAGCACGTCCCATAAGCGGGCAATTAAAGAAAGTATCGAACGTTTTGTACAAGAGCGGTCATCATTATTAGTTTTAAAAACAAAAATATCATTTTCTGGCTGCCATTCTAGCCCTAATATTTTAAGAGATGCGGTTTTGTCAAATTCGACTTGATTTGCAAGTCGTAGCGGTTGCGGGATGCTCTCAAGTACCCTTTTAAAGTTACTCGACCATTTGACTAGTTCAAAGCCACCAGACTTGAACATGCTAATTAATTGAGATGAGGCCTCGACAGCATCAGATTCATTTATGATTGAACTAGCTAAATCGTCCATATAAAGCTCCTTTTCAGCTATGGCAGCTGCTACCGGAAAATTAGTGCGTTCATCAAGACAGAGCTGGCGCACTGTGCGCATCGCGACGTATGGACTCGACTTGAGACCAAAGGTCACTCTGTTGAACTTGAAAGTAGAAATCGGTTCGGAAGTATCGAAGCGGAAAAGTATTTTTTGATATTTTTGATGTTCGTCAGTCACAAGAATTTGAAGGTACATTTGCTTTATATCAGCGGTTATAGCTACTGGAAAAAGGCGGAAGTTAAGTAAAAGTAAGAATAGATCAGCTTGAAGATTAGGTCCAGTGTGTAAAATATCATTAAGTGATACCCCATTATGGCATTGAGCACTTGCGTCTAAAACAACCCTAACTTTAGTGGTTTGTTTATCCTGCCTAATAACCGGGTGATGAGGAATAATATAACCTCCGTCGGAGTCGTCCGACGATGACACTGGAGATAAATATTTTTTATCTATGTAATCCTGAATAGCTGCGTTATAGCTTGAACGTAAGTCTTTATCACAGGATAGTTTGCGCTCCAGCGCTAACAATCGTCGATGAGCGACAGCGTAAGAATTTCCTAAGGTACTCGGATCCTTAGAAAAGGGCAATGCGGTACAATAACGACCAGAAGAGACGCGAGAAGTTGTAGAAGTGTATATTTGTTCGCATTCTTCTTCGGACTGACTAAGAAACTTCTTTGCGGGGACCTCCTCTAATTCCCAGAATTTGGAAAGAGAAGTGTCATTATTATTCTCACAACAAGTGAGGAATGAAACGGTGGGTGAATATTGAAAAGCGGTGAAATCGCCATTAACAGGCGAAGCGGTATTAGCAGCGGTGTCACCCATAAAAACATATCCGAACACAGTTTCAATAGCCGGCGGCGCAGGCGGTGAAATTATTTTTCCATTGAGGAGGATGAAAGGGAATAATTTTGCTCCTAATACGAGTTCTATCTCGCTAGGTATGTGCCAAAATGGATCGGCGAGCGGTATGTTTGCTAAATGACTTATAATAGAAGTATCGATATAATCGACCGGTAGTCGATCGGTAATGAAATCGATAACTAATGCGGTTAAGTTAAAACTTTGTTTATTATTTTTTGCGGAAATCATACAATTGACATAACCTATAACAGATCGAGAAGTTAACCCAACACCCTTCAGAGTTGAGTTAGAGAGCGGTATAATATTTAAATTAAGTTTTTTACAACAGTTTACTGTTATTAAATGGTTCTGCGAAGCGTTATCTATCAAACATCTAACATTTTGTTTTATATTTTTATCTGTATTATAAGCAAAAATACTAGCAGTTGAAAGAAGGACTTCATTGCGTTGAGTACAAGATACGGTAGGTACTTTATTCGAAACAGTTGATCGAACGCAAAACGATACGGGCGTTCGGTCCGTGACCTTGGTAGCGGGCGTCATGACGCATGGCTGCGCAGTAGCCGTAATCTCCGTATGTACCTGTACGTCTTTCTGAACGCTCGAATCTCTTGAAGTGGAAATATTTTTATTTTGTGTAGTATCCAAGTGTAGCAAAGTGTGGTGTCTTTTCTGACAATTTTTACATTTATATTTAGAATTACAATTTAATGCCGAGTGGGATAAACTAAGGCAGTTTACACACCCTCGTTTCGATTTAATAAAATCGATGCGTTTTATTATTAGAACATTTTATTTCAGCCACTCTTACATGACCATCAGGTCCTGGAATGACTTTTACAATGCGAGCCATTGGCCAAGCTAAAGGAGCAGTATTGTCGCTCCGTACAATTACAAGATCACCTACTTTTAAATTAGGTTTAGCATGATGCCATTTAGGCCTACTCTGCAACTGCGTGAGATAGTCACCTGACCAAACCTTCTAGAAATCTTGTTTTATTTTTGAGCTAGGAATGTTAAGCGGTGCCAGTTTGAAGGGAGCCTTAGCTGCGGTATGCGGGGATGCACTCGATGTGGACTTAGTGCCTTTTAAGTTTACACGGAATCGTGTAACGCGAGCATAAACATCTTCAAATGATGAAAGTGACTGATAATTTGGTTCAAATTTAGGATCTAACTCCATCTGTACCTCGTTAATTTTATCTAATGTTTGTATGAATTCAACACGTAATGTGCCTATAGTCTCACTATCTGACATGAAAGTTTCAACCGAGCGTAATTCGGGAGTAGATGAAGACGTGGACAAAGTCTTGCCAGCATTATACAATTTTGTAATACGTTTGAATCGAACCTTATTTTTATTCTGTAATAACTTTAATTTAGCCTCCATTGTGAAAGATGGCAAATAGAAGTTTATTTAAAAAGAAAACAATGAAAATATATGCGGATGTTAATGAAACAAGTCGCTATAAAATCAGTAGGTAAAGTAATAAACAAAGTAACTTTAGGTTAGGTAGGTACCTATTTAGGTTCCTAAAATGCGGTAAATATGAATGCGGAATATTAAAGAATGTGGTATAATTGCGGTATAATTGTTCCTATAATATAGAAACAAATAATAAATGTGATAAGAAATGAGTAGGTAGTAAACAAAGCGGTGTGAGAAAACTTATCCAACAGAATATTCTTGTTGGTTCTAAGGAATGCGGGGAACAATTTTTGTTCGTAGTATGTGGGTAGTTTTGACCGACCGATATCGAATACGGAGGCCAAGCGCGGTTAGTTATAATTACCCACACTACAGAAACAGCGGTATAAAACTAATCTCGGCTAAATAACAATACGCATGAATAATAGGGAATGAATAACAACTAAGAAAGTTTGCTATTGCGAAAAAATTAGCGGGTTTGAATAGGTTATATGAGGTTATATCCGGTTCGTATTGGACCAAGGAATGGTGGTGCGGTTAGTTTTTAGGTCGCTGGGGGGCATGGACGTAGGAAAAAAGAACGGACACCGCCTCAGTGACATTAATAGTGATGCAATCAAAGTAAGCCAGCGTATTGTACCGACACGAGCGCACGCACACACCCACAGCAAAGTAAGACGGCCAGTGTTGCCGTTTTAGCGTATTTTACACTAGATCTAGTGCAATTCTCAGGTCTTTAGTGCTTATTTTTTTAATACAATGCGCTAAACATAATTTAGTGCAATCTGGTGGATTATTTGTAAAAACTTTTGCGCCAAAGAAATTTTAACGAGGCAACTCCGTCAACTCACACAATCGTAAGTCGCCGCCATTGCTTTGCTTCACTCCTTATTAAGCCAAGACTCCGTCCGTTCTTTTTTCCTACGTCCATGCTGGGGGGATGTGATTATTGAAAGGGAATGCACATTTACCTTGACTTCGAAGATCCTCTCTTGACCCTGGCCAGGGGGATGTCTTCACAGGAACACGTGCCGACCTCGGGTCACTTTCCTCGAAATATCGCACAGTATTATGCACTATAACATTGTCCAAATGCAATTAGAAGCACATCATTACTTAGCACGAGATAGTTTGATTAAAAGCGGGTTTGATAGCCAAAATGCTGAGATATTTGGCGGAGCCGTCGCGAAACCGACTACACGTCCCTCGATCGTGGTTCCAACTCGAATTCCCGAAGTCTGTCCTCGGAAGCCTTCGGCTGCGTTCGGGCGCATATAACGCTCGGAGAATCTATCTCTCTCCTTCGTTGTGCATATAAAAGGGAGAGAGGATTGGAAAGGATTAGGACAATAACATAGCGGGAAATTCAAATAAGCGGCGCGAACAATTATGTTTGAATAAAATATCATTTCAAAAATGTCTTTCACTCTGTCCATAACTGGAAACAGCTCAGTGCTAACAACGAATTATTCCCCTCCATTGGAACTCAATGGTCAATACGAGTGCTCTCTTTTACACTTTTCTACTTTTAATTCAATACCAAATATTACAAATACTAATAATAAATTTTTTTTGGGATCGACGAAGTGGTTGAAATTCCTGAAGGGGCATATGAACTCCAAGACATCAGCGAATTCATACAATCAAAAGTGAACAATTGTGTTTTCAAGCTATTGTGCAACAATAACACATTGAAGCTCTCAATCTTTTGCTCTAAAGATATTCATTTTGAAAAATCAAATTCTTTTGGACCCTTATTAGGTTACGGTAAAACTTTCCTGATGAGAAATATGTGGCACAAGTCTTTACTGCCAGTGAACATTCTACCTACAACTGTGCTGCGGGTTGAATGTGATATTACTGGAGGCTCCTACATTAATGGAAAATCAAGTCATATAATTCACGAATTTGCTTTGAATGTTCCTCCTGGATACAGAATAATAGAAATTCTGAAAAATACAATTTATTTTCCGGTAAACAGAAGTACAGTGAATAGTATAAATATCAGAATATTAAACATAAAAAACGATTTAATCAATTTTTGCGGAGAGGAAGTACAGTTGTAATTACATTTGAAGAAAATATGATTGACTATAATAAATACACAACTACATCAAGCAATCAAGAAGACAACACATACTCGCGATAAGAAAAAGAAATTAACAACTGCCAATATACATTTTCTCAAATCAATTGGATTGCTAAAATGAACATTTTAAATATAACTAACTCACCCGTTTATGACAACTCCATAGACGGTATAGAAACTCATTCATACAAGCCGTATATTACTACTTTCAATAGAAATGATGAAATTCGGATACCTATTAACCAACAAGATTTATATGTGCTTCCATGTGCAAGTACCTTGTATGTCGAAGCCGTGGTCAATGTTATAAAAAGTGAGAAGAGGGAAGCAGTTCCTGCAGTACAGTTTACTAACAACCCTCTTTTATTCCTTTTTCAAGATATAAGATATGAATTAAACGGTGTTGAAATAGATAAAGTGAAGAATGCTGGCATAACTACCACAATGAAAGCACTGATATCTATGAACGCAGCCGAAGCGAAGGTATCTAAAGTGTGGGGTTGGGATATACACGGTACCAAAAATGAAATTGGAGGTCATTTTGCAGCGTCAGTACCACTTAGCAATATACTCGGTTTTGCAGAAGATTATAAAAAAATAATTATCAATTGCAAACATGAGCTTGTATTGCTTCGAAGTAATACTAACCTTAATTCTCTAAAGCTAAACACTGGCGAAGAGGTTGAAAGTATCGATATAAAAAAGATTGTATGGCGCGTTCCTCATGTTAAAGTATCGAAAAGGATTAATACCCATTCAATTAGTGTATAGAAACTGGTACCTTTATGAGTACCATTTATTACCAAGGACTACGAAACATACCTGGTCAATTAAAACTTCGTCACAAATTGAAAAACCTAGATATGTCATTTTAGGTTTACAAACAAACAGAAAGAACAATGGGATGAACGATATGTCTCGGTTCGATCACTGCAATATGCGGGATGTTAAAGTTTTTTTAAACTCTACTTATTACCCGTACGAAAGTTACAATACCAACTTTTCAAAACATAACTACGCATTAATATACGAACAATATGTAAACTTTCAGCAGTCTTATTACAACCGTCCATGTAACGCCTTGTTGACTGCCCAAGAGTTAAAAAATTTTGCACCATTATTCGTGATAGATTGTTCTAGACAGAACGATAATATCAAATCAGGGCCGGTAATCAACATTCGTCTTGAACTAGAGAGTGATAGTGAGATACCTGATCAGACAACAGCATATTGTCTAATTTTGAATGACTGTATAGTCGAATATAAACCTCTAAGCAACATTATTTGTAAAATATCATGAATTCTATTATTTTCGTTGATGTTCAAGGATTTAAGGATTGCAATAATAAATTTATAATCAAAGAGTTTGCATTATCCACTGAGGAGTTTACTCAAGTTTTTTTGATTAAACCTCCATATGCATATACTACATTATCTAAGGAAGGAAGAAAATAAACCGTTCGGTACCTTGAGCGACAGAGAGGAATCACTTGGAGTGAAGGTCATATTGACTCTAGAGAATTTAAAAGAATTATTACACCTATCATGCAAAACAGAACTATCATAATGAAAGGTCTCGAGAAACAGAAATGGATAAAGGAACTGAGTGATAATTGTGTTTTGATAGATATAGAAGACAAAGGAAGTCCTAATTTTACAACTTTATATAAAACTTATTGCAAAAATTATTTTAACTTTAATTGTTTAAGTCATAAAAACTTTTGTGCATTAAAAAATGTTATTTGTATTAAGAAATGGTATTTAGAAAATATTTCGTTGTTTTTGTAAAATAAACATTATAATGAAATCTATATTTTTTATTTAATCATATCTTTTACAAGTTTAAACTTTAGCACTATAACCATAAATAAAACACTTATTTATATACAATTTCATAGATTTATTCACAAATATACTTATAAATTATCATCACATAGTCTTTTCGATATAGTCTTAACGAGTGACTCGGTTAGGTCTAACACTTCATCAAACTGATCTTGAACTACGTATTGCGCGCTGACAAGAACGTCATCATTATCCTGGCTGGACGCACTCGCTGCTTCACCTGCCAAGTCCACAATCTTAATTTGAATTAATTTTAGTCCCTTCTGTTCTTTACTAATAACGAAGGACTTCGGCGAGAGTTTAGCCTTCTTTCTAGGGACATCTCGTTTTTTTCTTTCTTGTTTTTCACGCGCTTGTGCCGCAAATATTTCTTGGCATTCTTGAGTCAAGTTTTCGTATGGATCTTGCGCGTACTGCGAAAACATAATTTGTGGACTGTCTTCCATCTTCTGCAACAAAGAAATAATTAAATTAAAACATTTTATGTACATCATTAAATGATATATTAAAATTGAAGTATACAATTACGAATTACTATATACTCACTTGGTAAGGATGAAGTATTCTATACGCGTGCAGTTTATTTCTAATCAGCAGCGCTGAATACAGTTAATTGCAAAGTGAGTGACATTATTCGTCTTCAAATAAGTAGATATGGTTTTCGACGCAGTCAGCATTTCATAGGTCTTTCAACTCAATCTTGATTACAACATGTTTTTTTGTTGACCTGAATTGAACACGTTTTGCGTCACGATGTGTTTGGATAGGTAGGTACCTAATGAACATAAATAATAAAATATTTGATTTTGAGCACTAATTTATTACAAATAAAGTGTAAAATACAATAATTACAAACATAAATTAAATCTAATTCTTATATTTAATAAGATATAATATTCACATGTGGTATAGTAGAAATGACAAAAGTTTGTAAATACAAAAAAAGTTAAAAGTCTATTTTATTATGCCCCCATGAAATTGTCGAGATTTTATCATTACAAATGAAACGTTTATCATCTGAGTTTGATAATACAACTTTATTCATAGTTTGTGTGAAAACTTCGTGTTTTCTAGATTTAAATAATTGATGGTTAAACAAACTTACCTTAATGAAGTTTGACCATAATTATACAAGACGTTGCTTCCGAAGATATTTATTCAATCAATTCACTATGCAGCTCGCTCTGCTATGTACTAGGCATGACACAATTTTTAGGACCTAGGGATAAAATAAAATAAGTCCAAAATTTACATCCGACTCTCGTCCCACCCTTACCTGTCACCGGCGGAGGCGCCATACTTCATTCCTTTAGAACAAAATTTCGAAATGTGGCGCTTGGGATATCGCGTAATATGTATTTAACATATTGATTGGGACGGGCGGGTTATAAATATCTTCGGAAGCAACGTCTTGTATAATTATGGTCAAACTTCATTAAGGTAAGTTTGTTTAACCATCAATTATACTACGACGTTGCTTCCTCGATATTTATTCAATCAATTCACTATGCAGATGTTTAGAACCATTGCGAAATTTGCAAGATTTTTATTTTTATATCATTATAATAATATTAATTATTATTATTCTTTAATGTGAGCTATTAAAAGTGGATCCTTAGATACTTTGATATAGGATGGTTAATTACATGAATAAATACAAATGTAGTTGCATCTACGATTATCTTCCAAAAAGATATTAGTAATAAACAAAAAAAAAAAAAAATACGAAATTTAAGAAAAAAATTCTTCGAGTAGGCTATGTGATGCAATGCCATTACGGTTTTTTCATTTTGTAATGCAAAATGGTGAAAAATATTAAAGCTTATCAAATACAATGTTTAAGTTCTGTAGGATACTGACTTTGGTTGCTAGCCTTGATATTTTGGGAGAAAAAGAAGTTAACAAGAAACAGATTAAAAGTTCTATGAGTATACCTTATGGGACAATAATTAACATAACCAAATTAACACTATCATAGTTATTTCCTGTGAGACAGGATATTTTAACAGGCTTATTTGGGAATAGGATATGTTAACTTTAAAACGTAAATATTTACTAAGAGAGATGTGATGAATGAACATTTTTTAGTCTGCAATAGCAAACTCAACGCAGGCAGAGGTGCTTGCTCAGAGTTAATTTTACGAATAGCGACTAGAATTTTGACTACCTAATGTTAGAAATCTTTATTGTATTGATTATGAACATACACTTCTAGATGGTTAATGTGTCGAGTTGAAAGGACACTATACTAATTCAGGATTCTTTCTATAAGTACTCGAGGAATATCTTCACCTGACAAATATACGTATATTAGTTTGCAAGAGAAAAACATGAATATGCAAATTTGAGGTCGGTACATTTCTGCTGAAATATACTGTTTATATAAACTACACTGTTTTTATAGACTGTACTTAGCCGAATATATAGGTGAATTGGCTACAGTCATAGAGTATAAACTATAGGTAGTATTAGGTACCTACCCACAGTACGATGATCTTAATATAACTTTTGTTATGAGTACGTACTCGTATGCACGAGCCTTTAGTTAGAACTATTAACGAAATACTGAATTCAACAAACGAAATTCAAGTGTACTTTCTGTACAAGCTTATTATGTTTCCAGTAACAAATACATATTATAAAGAAAATAGTTATGATGCTTAGTTTTCCAAAAGAAGAATCTAAAAGTTCTGTAACGTATAGGCAAAGGCCGTGTAATGACAAGAGAGTCTTTAATTGTGATTAGATTCTCGATAATAGATTACTTCCTTGTTCCAAATGGTAACTTACTCGCGCAAGTCGTTGCAGATGACCTTGGCTAGGAGTTATTTGTAATAAATACAGAGTAGCTGTAGAAAGAAAAGGTCCATATTATACTACTTTACGTCTTCTTTTTTTTTTTTTTTTTTTCTTTCTTTTTTTTTTTTTTTTTTTTTTTTTTTTTTATTGATCAAAAAATTTGCATCCAAATCACTAAGATAGATATCTATAATTATGCATCCAGTTGTTGAATTAAATTTGCGGAGGAAATTGAATTATTAATAGAATGATGGGGATATTAGTTCCAAAGATTCGAGTTTACGTAGAGTATTCAACACATTTACGATCAGAAAAAAAAATCCATTGCCATATTGGCTATTTGAATAAATCCCCATAGACAGAAACTAAAAAACAACATACTGAGTATCTAATATTGTTCAGTACTTGCTTGCTCAAGCTAGAGCTAAGGGCTAATGTCTAGTTCTTAAGAAACAAGTGCTTTGTTATCTTACTTTAATTTGCCCAAAAAAGAAAGCACTGCTCTTACTGGCTTAAGGCACTTATATTCCATTTATAAGGTGCTTTAGAGCGTTGCTGTTGTACAACTATAGTGAGCGTAGAAGCCGGTTAATTGGATTGATAAGCTTGATCATATGTAAGTATTGAAATAAAGTATGTAATAATAAGTAAGTACATAATCTCAGTTTGTATTAGGTATCATTACTTTGGATGGATTGGGTGCAATCTGCAAAAAAATCAGTCAAGAAGCTGAATCTTTATGTATTATAATCTTTATGTATAAAACTTTATGTAGGTATGTGTTCTTTATGTATAAAGATACATGGGCAACTGTCAGTGAAGCGAGTTGCTAATTATAAAAAGATAAAGAGACCGGTATCGGATATTGACCCGATATTGGGTGGTTCCGGAGTCACCCGGACTGACAATGAAAATATTTCATTATACAAACTTTTAGGAGAAAATTGATCGCCGGAACAGTTTATTTAAAATACTGTCAAATTTGACGCCATACTCAATAGTGACATAGAATACCTGTTTAATATATGAAATATAAAGGCAATAACTGATTGTTCGATTGTTTGGCGAATAATCATCTCGATTGATGAGTGGATTTCCTTTCCTCAGTTTACCGAACTCCGTTTCCCAGCTTTCTCTTGGGCTCTATCTGCTCCCCAATGTTTAGATATTTGGTATGAGTACATACCTGTTATGATGACCAGCAATGGTCAGCGATTTTCATCAGTCCTGATGTTCAAACATTTATAACAACAGATACATACAGATAATCTGTCACTACCAAGAGTTGAGACTCGAAGTCCGTGTTTAGCTGAAATGAACAGAGCTGAGTTAATACTGACAGTGCATGGTTATAACATCATTATAGTTCCAAGAACTTACGCAGCCAGAAAAAATAATACTTGACTGTATCAGTCTAGTAAAGTTTTAATAAGTATGAGATACTTAAAGGGTGTTCGAAATGTATAGTAAGATACACACTTTTGTAACATGGTTATCATCTGATAATATTACTATTTGCATAGTTATACTTCGGATAATAGTTTATCTACGATAGCTTGGGAGTTCTATTGCGTATATCTGGCTGATAATGTGTATATTTGGCCACAATCGCATTGTAGTTCTGTTTATGCTAATAAAAGTGTGTATAAAATAAGTAAGTAAGTAAAAATACTTATAAACCAGACTACGATCGCGTCGTAGTTCTAATGGGTAATAATGTGTATACCTGACTACAATCGCGTTGTAGTTACATAAGGTAATAATCATCATCATCATCTCGAGTCGAAATGGCAAAAATTAGACTTATTAAAATTACATGTGCACACGCGACTACAATCGCATTGTAATTCTGTATGTGCTTGACTATAGTGTAAAACCCTGATTACAATCGCATTGTAATTCTAAGGGTAAATGTGTATCCCTGACTACAATCGCATTGTAGTTCTATTGGGCAGTGCACACGCGACTACAATCGCATTGTAGTTCTATATGTGCTGTTATATAGGTGTAGTATATAAACTAGACTACGATTATATCGTAGTCATATTGGGTAATACTTTACTTTGCGCGAAGATTTTGTAGTTAGGCCTCTTGATTGGGCCCATTTTGCGTAAGGAAACTGGGCAGCTGCATATCTTCTGCGTTGTTGTTGTTCTTCTATCGGACTTTATGTGCTTGACTATAGTCGCTCTGATTACAATCGCATTGTAATTCTAACCCCGTCTACAATCGCATTGTAGATCTATTGGGTCGGAGCACACGTGACTACAATCGCATTGTAATTCTGTATGTGCTTGACTATAGTGTAAAACCCTGATTACAATCGCATTGTAATTCTAACCCCGTCTACAATCGCATTGTAGATCTATTGGGTCGGAGCACACGTGACTACAATCGCATTGTAATTCTGTATGTGCTTAGCACAGTCCACACGTAGATCACTCGTAGTCCGCCCGTAGATCACTCGTAGTCCACCCGTAGTCCACCCGTAGAGTACCCGTAGATCGCCTGTAGACTCCTCGTTGACTACCCGTAGACCAACCACCATCATCATAGCTATTTTAATGTCCCCAATATTGGGGCACTGTCCTTCCCATGGATGGGTAAGGAGGATTAGGGCACCAAGTGGGCCCAATGGGGTTTGATGGGTTTTTAAGACTGTGAATACAGCTGAGACAGACCCATCCAGTCACTAACGTAACGAAGTAACGTTAAAATCGAAAAAAATCGAATGCGTACAAAATAGGTACGTACGTTTTTATCACAATAAACAATTAAGCAATTGACGTAACGGATAAAAGTTTAATTTTAAATGTTGCAATGATGACAGCTTATGCTTGGCTAAAATCTTGTTTACACAATTATTCCAGGGTCTTCAGTATAGAATTGGACCCAGACTTATTCTGAACATACTTGTTATATCGTAGTTCAATATGATTAATCTTTCATCAACAAATAACCCAATTGGGCCTTGCGTTTAACTTTTAACGACGGTCAGAACAATCAAGGAATAAGAAGAAAATTATCAATACATATGTAGATTCGTGTTTTGCCACGAAAAAATGTTTTTACAAATGTAAGACTTAAACATGTGACGCATATTATGGTTACGATTCATGTAAAATCGCAACTCAGGACGCGAGATACTATTCGCGATATTGTATTATGCAACATCATGCACAGACAATTCCTAGATAAAAGGAAGGTAGGTGCATAGTTGGGTCAGCGGAGAAAAATAAAATTCAATTGGTCTAACGACCGTTGTTTGTTGAGTTTATGATTAAATGTTATCAAAGTACCCGCAGGGGCACACAGGTGTGATGTAAAATCACGATTACGTACGAGTAATAGTAGCCAATGCAACATAAATACGTAGTTATCTAACATTTTGTTAGGCATTATAACTTTTTCAAAGTATCGTTAATATTCAAACCAGATATTCAGGTAATGAAAAAATACTTACATTTTTTGTTGTTTACGAGTGAAATGAATTTAAAGTACGTCATTTTCCACTGACACTGAGGTTATAAATTAATTTAAAGATATTCCAGATACTTGGAATATAAAGAAAATAAAAATATTGTTGTAGTGTGTGTGTTGCCATGCCCGCACACAAAAAGCGAATGAAGTATGGCGCCTCCGCCGGTGACAGGTAAGGGTGGGACGAGAGTCGGATGTAAATTTTGGACTTATTTTATTTTATCCCTAGGTCCTAAAAATTGTGTCATGCCTAGTACATAGCAGAGCGAGCTGCATAGTGAATTGATTGAATAAATATCGAGGAAGCAACGTCGTAGTATAATGTATTATTCCTACGAATAATAGTATCGTTGAATAACACGTTATGATAATCCTGTAACGATAAGTCACGAACCACAGGCTTTTTAACACCTTTAGCTTTTTTTACGATAGTATTTTCTGTTTTAATACAATACATCTTGGAGCGCAATCCTACAAATTCTATCAAAATATGTCCTTGTAACTCATCCTTAAAATAACCTGGTAGTTTTTTATTTAGGTTTGGTAAATTGTATACCTACATTTTGTGGATCATAATTACTTGTATCGAAGTATTTGAGAAAATGCTGTGCAAGGTCCTTGTAAAAGTCGTTCGTAGTAATTTTGTAAATAAAACTGTCAGTATCGGTGTAACATAGTTGAACACGGTCTTTATAAAACGGTTTTATTACAGAATAGTGAAAATTATACATATGATTCTTAGATAATTCAAGTACAGTAAAACCTATATAGATAGGTTTATCTAATACTATTCTTTCCGGTTTCATTTGAATGGCAACAAGATTTGGCGAAAATATAGTAGCACTGTGAAAATTTGGTCGTGCAATTAATTTATAAGCAGAAGTATGTTTTTTAGTTTTATTCGAATTATCATTCCAGCAGTTCACTAATTTAACATCAACCCGACGTTCACTGTCTTCAAGAGTTTTTCCAAACACGGAATTATTTAATAATTTAAACAGATCTTGTTGAAATGAAGTTATAGCTTTTTTTCTTAACTCTGTATTCAAATCAATATATTTCCGTAAGAATGGATTTTGCTTGAATGTAATAACACGATGCACTTTTTCAAGAATTAACCCATTTTTTAAACAGGTTTTAAGATGAACATAATGTATCACATAAAAATATTTGGAGTACAAGTTCGGTATTGATTTACTAGAATTTCCACCAGGCGGCGTAAATTTTTCTGCACAAAAGGGATAATCGTTGTGCCAACAGTGTAATTCCTCGGGATACGATAAATCTACTTCTAGAATGAAACCGAATTCCGCATCATCCGACACTTCTAAAACGTTCAAACATTCAATTTCTGACACATCTAAAAACCTGAAATCGGACATAGGTAACGTTTGACACAAGCTGTGTCCATATAGATTATTGCAATCAATGTATACCAAAAATTCATCAGGTTTAGAATGATCATAAGAACTCATATACTTATTATTTGCCTTTGCATATCTATTACAACATAAACAAATACCACCGCGAATCCCTTTCTGTATGAGCCTCACGATATCTAAATTACTTATCAATTCTAACTTAACTCCAGTTTTAAACAACATAGCATCAAATGACAGACTAGGAGCGGTTAAATAAAATGCTGGATTAAATTCATAATTTAGTTTACAAACTTTTCTAAAATTTTCGAAAATATCAGTTAATAACAATACATCCGTTTTAAGATAAAGATCAGTGTATTCTCCCATATTTTGTATTTTAAACGTGTTCCACACCTTTTGAGCATGTGTATAATCTGCTTCGCTTATGGCTTCATCAGTTAAAGATAGTCATTTGTAATAATAATAATAATAATAATAAAAATATAATATAATTTAATTTAATCAATGTAATATAATATAAGAACACATATTTATATAATATGGGACTTGGTGCCTGAAATAAATGACATTTTATTTTATTTATTTAAAAAGAATTAAAAAAACATTTCTTAGAAGGAAGCTGGCTATATGAATAAGATTTCCAGTCGCACATAAAATCGTAAGGATATATTCCTTTACGAATTAGTAACAAAAATTTTTCTTTGTTTGGAAAATATTTTTTAATGTAATTAAAATCTGTTATATCTAATCCTTTTGATAATTTCTCTAAACTAGTCCCTAAAAATTTAAAAGAGTCAACAAATCTAGCTTGTGCAAACTGATTGTCTCCAATTTAGAAAAATTTTGTGAAAGAAATATAGTTTTCTTTATTTTTAGGGATCACCTTTAGAGATCCATCGCGTTCGCCTAATTCTTTTTGACCGAGCGAGCGAAGCGAGCGAGGGCTATAATTCAAGTTGGAGCGAAAAACACATTGTTTTATGTATGTATGTATGTATGTATGTTTGTTCCGCGATAACTCTCGAACCGTTGTTCCGATTTTGGTGAAAGTTGGAATATATGTAGGGATGGTTAATAGAATTTTCAAGTTCGTTGGGCATCAAAATCGGTCCAGCCGTTTTTGAGATATTTATTTTTTTGTGAAATAAATATTGTATTTTAATAGTCGCGAGGTCTACGTTCGCAGCAAACGACTAGTATAAATAAATGACAATCATAGCCTGATAAATTGTGGAAAAATATCGGAACTAGCTTAGGAACGCTATATTTCAAATTACAATATTGATGTGCTGCGCCGCGGTAGCGCCCTGTCAGGTGACAGTGATCTCTAACCTTATCAAACAGTAATGACTCTTTACAGATATGACAATGAGTTGCATTTACAAATTCATTGTCATCATTTTCTGTATAAATCATTGCTATTTCAGTGTTCAAAATTTTATACAACTTGGAAATATCATCTAACAGATATTTGATAAATCTTTGTACACAGTCGGGTCCCCGATACTGAACGAATTTATTTAAATTGCTATCAAATGACGAAACAATGTAGTTAGCAAACGCTGAAGGTACATGAAGTTGTCGGTTGCTAGTAAAACTTGACGTCGGATTAGGATCGCATCCTTGAACTGGCAAAAGAATGGTTTCAAAGTCCGCGTAAATTACAAATGGTACGTCTTGTTTTCGTTCAAAATGAGTAAATTGTAAAAATGCACCTTTTTCGGGCAATACTGTAGCTACACCACTGCACATGTGATTGGTTAATTCATCTTTTTTAGAGAAAAATAAAAGACAATCGTCACAGAAATAAAGTCTACCGTGGTGTGAATTGACTACGAACGAGACGTGACAAGTTAGTTATTAGAACTTAATGGGACTTATCACCTTTTTCAAGCAAAAGTAAATTTACTCTTACCTGTCTTTTGAATTGTGACCTGTAAATTGGACCAACAACAGTTTTATTATTCTTATTTAAGGAATAAAAATTGATACTTATGTTAGGATTATTAATTTCAAAAAGATTTATATCTGTAAAGGATACTGGAAAAGAAATATTATCAACATTTAAAATATCTCTAAAATGTGGATAAGAGGAGACGCGCGTGGGATTCATACGCACTGGATAAAGCGCTGCCGTTATGCACCATAAATAGCAATAATTATCATTATTTTTTTATATTAAGACAACCTTTTTCTTTTTTAAAACAAGAGGTAAATCAATATAGCTTGTCCCATTCAGCGGATCATATCTGTTGATATTCACTTCTAAATATAAATTACTCATAAAAGCCCAACCGCTATCCCTTTCTTCAAACTCTTGGATCCTTTTAATAAATATATCTATTAGTGATTGAAAAAAAATAATAAAGTCAACGCTAGCATGTACTATAAAATTTTTAGTAGAAAATGATTTTATTGATGGTTCTGTTCGCGCCGCTTATTTGAATTTCCCGCTATGTTATTGTCCTATCCTTTCCTACCAATCCTCTCTCCCTTTTATATGCACAACGTAGGAGAGAGATAGATTCTCCGAGCGCTGAATACATGCGCCGAGCGCAGCCGAAGCCTTCTGATGACAGGCTTCGGGAATTCGAGTTGAAATCACGACCCGATGACGTGTGGACGCTCCGCCTATTATCTGAGCATTTTGGCTATAAACTTCCGCTATAATCAAACTATCTCGTGCTAAATTGACAATATGCTTCTAGTTGCAAGTGGACAAATGTTATAGTGCATAATACTGTGATATTTCGAAGAAAGTGATCCTGTGAAACGTGCCATTGCGAAGACATTCCCTGGCCAGGGTCATGTAAGGATCTGCGAAGATAAGGTATCGTGCATTTTCCCTTTCATTAACCTTCACCCCTAAATCATTTCAAACCCGCATCACCATTCCTTGGTCCAATACGAACCGGATATAACCTCATATAACCTATTCAATCCCGCTAATTTTTTCGCAATAGCAAACTTTCTTAGTTGTTATTCATTCCCTATTATTCATATGCGTATTGTTATTTAGTCGAGATTGGTTTATACCGCTATTTCTGTAGTGTGGGTAATCATAACTAACCGCGCTTGGCCTCCGTATTCGATATCGGTCGGTCAAACAAAACTACCCACATACTACGAACAAAAATTGTTCACCGCATTCCTTAGAACCAACGAGAACATTCTGTTGGATAAGTTTTCTCACAACACCGCTTTGTTTACTACTCATTTCTTATCACATTTATTATTTGTTTCTATATTATAGGAACAATTACACCGCAATTATATGTACCACATTCTTTAATATTCCGCATTCATATTTACCGCATTTTTGGAACCTAAATAGGTACCTACCTACTAAAGTTACTTTGTTTATTACTTTACCTACTGATTTCGTAACGACTTGTTTCATTAACATCCGCATATATTTTCATTGTTTTCTTTTTAAATAAACTTCTATTTGCCATCTTTCACAATGGAGGCTAAATTAAAGTTATTACAGAATAAAAATAAGGTTCGATTCGAACGTATTACAAAATTGTATAATGCTGGCAAGACTTTGTCTTCATCTACTCCCGAATTACGCTCAGTTGAAACTTTCATATCTGATAGTGAGACTATAGACACATTACGTGTCGAATTCATACAAACATTAGATGAAATTAACGAGGTACAGATGGAGTTAGATCCTAAATTTGAACCAAATTATCAGTCACTTTCATCATTTGAAGATGTTTATTCTCGCGTTACACGATTTCGTGTAAACTTTAAAGGCACTAAGTCCACATCTTGTGCATCCCCGCAGACCGCACCTAAGGCTCCCTTCAAACTGGCACCGCTTAACATTCCTAGCTTTGATGGAAAAATTGAAAATTGGCCAGTGTTCTATGAGTCATTTAAGGCTAACATACATAATAATTCTGAGTTAACCGACTCCCATCGAGTACAGTATTTAGTTAGCAAACTTACTGGAAATGCACTAAAAATTATTGCTGGTGTGATTCCCTCCGGTGAGAATTATTCTTCTATTTGGGAAAGTTTAACGAAGAAATATCAAGATATAAGGGCCCTAGGTTCACATTATGTATCTACATTGCTTAATATTAAAAGCACTTCAAATAATCCAGTTTCATTAAATAATTTCATCGAAACTTTCGATGCCGCTGCCTCCGCACTTAAACAATTAAAAATTGAAAAAGAGTTTGATTTCCTTTTATTTAATTTGGCATTCCGCAAGATAGATTCAAGCACCGCCCAGGCTTTTGAAATGGCCATTAGGGATAAAACTATTCCTAGTTATTCAGAATTTGTCGAATTTATTAAAAGTCAAGTAAAAATATTAGATCGAACTACAAATAATAATAATTCATTCAACCGCATTACTCCTAACGCTAATAATAATTATAACCGCTCAAATACCCGCAATACAGTCCATTCATTCGTAACTTGTCATGATAATAACGATAACCGCTCTTTATGTCCTATTTGTAATACCTCTGAACACTATTTACTATATAATTGTCCCGCATTTAAATCTATGTCTCCGAAAAACCGCCTCGATTTTATTAAATCAAAACGAGGGTGTGTAAACTGCCTTAGTTTATCCCACTCGGCATTAAATTGTAATTCTAAATATAAATGTAAAAATTGTCAGAAAAGACACCACACTTTGCTACACTTGGATACTACACAAAATAAAAATATTTCCACTTCAAGAGATTCGAGCGTTCAGAAAGACGTACAAGTACAGTCTAGAGTCAAAAGTGGAGTCATACCTTAAATATCATATTGCCTTGCAGGCGCGCAGTCCTTCATTGTGTGCGTTACGTCCATATTACGGACGTATAATTACAATAAGAACACTACTCACACTAAGCTAATTATCATATTACCCACCCACACCGAGACACAACTCTGCTGCATGCTTGTGCTTCGTGCTCATACTGCCTACGTGCTGCCATCTATCAAATTTACGGGGTACTAAGTAGTGGATTCTGACACAGAAATAATAATACACTACCTATAGTTTATTATAAAGCAAACCAATAGTGGTGAGTACGGTGACACGCAACCAATTGATAATTTCGTCACAAGCTAATGCATCTGCTGGTCTAATCGGGAGTCGGATGGACTGCAGTTGATACAGGTCAAAGTTCGAGTCACATCCAGATATTTTATTTTTCATATTAAACTCAATTCATAAGCCAAGAGTATTTTTATATAATGTAATTGATATGCTTTTATATATTTGTTATGAAATAAAAATTCTCAAAAATCATGACTACTATTTATTCATGTAAATAGGTATAGTATACTTATGTAAAATTTATTATTATAAACTACACTAACAAATTCAAAATTTATGTTTAATCACTTCCCTATCTAATTACAGAATAAATAAGAACTTAAAAATAAGCATTCTGTAGTAAGTTACTTATAAGAATCTGTTCATTTATTTTATATATTATTACTAAATTATACTTTCGCTTTTTGTTAGTAAATATTGAGGTTATAGCTTAAGTATTCGTTTTCATCATGAAAAGAAGATTGAAACTAAACCTCAACATCTAACAATTTATCTCCTATTACGAAACATAACCTTGTATTTGTAATGCAAAATACAAAAACAAGTAATAAGTATAAAAATAATTTAAATAATGTTTATACTTTTATAAAACCAGATTTGATACAATAGAAAGAGGACAGTTGGAATATACCTACTTAATGAATGAACTCACTGATTAAATTTAAACACAAATAATTAACTCACTATTTTGTAAAGTTGCCGTTGTTGTCTTTTCTACACATATTTCAATCACAAAAAAAACTGTCCTAAACATCCATACAATGAGAAACTAATTCTTCCTTGCTCATCTTCTATGCACCATCAGGCCCCATAGATTTTCTATGGAGTTGAGGTTAGAAGACCGCGCTGGCCAAGGATGACATTTATTTCTGGAAGCGAAATAAATTATCCAGTTTTTTTATGCACGCCACCAGCTTGATATGCACGACGAACAGTAGATAGGCATCGAAACATCAAATAAATCAGCATAACGCCTGGTAGGTAAAATCATCGCCTTCATATTCTTCCAACATTATTGTTGCTGCTGCTCAGAGATAATAGTCGGTCTTCTACTTTGCGGCAAGGCTACCCTGCAGCAAGTCGCTACACCCAACGTGTTGTCCACTAAAAAATATAATAATATATAATTAGGTATTTAGTTTATATTTAATTTCAAAACTATCACTTATGCAAAGCAAAATCACGAAGAAAAATATATCAATACAATACATTAATATTATGTTATCATTTTATGTTTGAATTAATCACAAAATATTACACATTTACACACACATATTTCACATCACAACATTTATTTGTTTAAAAATACTCACACTTAATCCAGTTCCTTTCATTAGAAATTGAGACTATTTTGCAACCACTATCATGCAAAGTAAATCCGAATAGTCTCCATAATACCTACTTATAATGGCCTATATTGGCAAGTGTTGGTAAAGTAATATTCCACAAATACTTAGATAACTATCACTAACAAATGCGTTCAACTAAAACGAGAACTCGGTTGAAGTGATAAATTTGCGTCTGTCTTTTTTTTCATTCACCGTCAAATATTCATTTTCATAGCTGGTCCATACTGACCACCCATACGAAGTAACGATACCATAAAGTTAGAGCAAGGATTTTATAGACATACTATGAACGTTCCGTATCATTCATAGTATGTCTATGAAATCCATAAAAGTATGAAGCGCTCGCCGACTCGCCGCGCCAGCCTACCTACTTCTATGGAAACATCGTATTCGGTCGGTTGACATTGCACAGACACATAGGCGTTTTACAAATAACACACAATCATAAGGTCTTAAGTGCAAACACTTCTATAATCAATTAGTATGAGAAATTCTGACTCCACTTCTGGAGATGTCTGTACATATGGAGATTACGGCTAAAGAGCAGCCATGCAACATGACGCCCGCTACCAAGGTCGCAGACCGAGCGCCTGTGTCGCTTTGCGTTCGATCAACTGTTTCGAATAAATTACCTACGTTATCTTGTACTCAACGCAATGAAATCCTTCTTTCAACTGATAGTATTTTTGCTTATAACACAGATAAAAATATAAAACAAAATGTTAGATGTTTGATAGATAACGCTTCGCAGAACCATTTAATAACAGTAAACTGTTGTAAAAAACTTAATTTAAATATTATACCGCTCTCTAACTCAACTCTGAAGGGTGTTGGGTTAACTTCTCGACCTGTTATAGGTTATGTAAATTTTATGATTTCCGCAAAAAATAATAAACAAAGTTTTAACTTAACCGCATTAGTTATCGATTGCATTACCGATCGATTACCGGTCGATTATATCGATACTTCTATTATAAGTCATTTAGCAAACATCCCGCTCGCCGATCCATTTTGGCACATACCTAGCGAGATAGAACTCGTATTAGGAGCAAAATTATTCCCTTTCATCCTCCTCAATGGAAAAATAATTTCACCGCCTGCGCCACCCGCTATTGAAACTGTGTTCGGATATGTTTTTATGGGTGACACCGCTGCTAATACCGCTTCGCCTGTTCATGGCGATTTCACCGGTTTTCAATATTCACCCACCGTTTCATTCCTCACTTGTTGTGAGAATAATATAGACACTTCTCTTTCCAAATTCTGGGAATTAGAGGAGGTCCCCGCAAAGAAGTTTCTTAGTCAGTCCGAAGAAGAATGCGAACAAATATACACTTCTACAACTTCTCGCGTCTCTTCTGGTCGTTATTGTACCGCATTGCCCTTTTCTAAGGATCCGAGTACCTTAGGAAATTCTTACGCTGTCGCTCATCGACGATTGTTAGCGCTGGAGCGCAAACTATCCTGTGATAAAGACTTACGTTCAAGCTATAACGCAGCTATTCAGGATTACATAGATAAAAAATATTTATCTCCAGTGTCATCGTCGGACGACTCCGACGGAGGTTATATTATTCCTCATCACCCGGTTATTAGGCAGGATAAACAAACCACTAAAGTTAGGGTTGTTTTAGACGCAAGTGCTCAATGCCATAATGGGGTATCACTTAATGATATTTTACACACTGGACCTAATCTTCAAGCTGATTTATTCTTACTTTTACTTAACTTCCGCCTTTTTCCAGTAGCTATAACCGCTGATATAAAGCAAATGTACCTTCAAATTCTTGTGACTGACGAACATCAAAAATATCAAAAAATACTTTTTCGCTTCGATACTTCTGAACCGATTTCTACTTTCAAGTTCAACAGAGTGACCTTTGGTCTCAAGTCGAGTCCATACATCGCGATGCGCACAGTGCGCCAGCTCTGTCTTGATGAACGCACTAATTTTCCGGTAGCAGCTGCCATAGCTGAAAAAGAGCTTTATATGGACGATTTAGCTAGTTCAATCATAAATGAATCTGATGCTGTCGAGGCCTCATCTCAATTAATTAGCATGTTCAAGTCTGGTGGCTTTGAACTAGTCAAATGGTCGAGTAACTCTAAAAGGGTACTTGAGAGCATCCCGCAACCGCTACGACTTGTAAATCAAGTCGAATTTGACAAAACCGCATCTCTTAAAATATTAGGGCTGGAATGGCAGCCAGAAAATGATATTTTTGTTTTTAGAACTAATAATGATGACCGCTCTTGTACAAAACGTTCGATACTTTCTTTAATTGCCCGCTTATGGGGCGTGCTAGGTTTCGCCGCTCCTGTCATTCTTTACGCCAAACTTCTAATTAAAGAACTTTGGATTCAAAACGTAGGGTGGGATGATGAACCCCCGAAAAATATAACCGCTGCATTTATTAAATTTAGAGAACAGTTACCGCTTCTTACTAACTTAAAAATACCGCGTCATATTGGTGTGACACAAAATTGTACAATAAATTTAGTTTCTTTCGCTGATGCCAGTTTGAAGGCATATGGCTGTGTTGTTTTCTTACATGTGACTGACTCCACAGGGAACATACATGTTCGATTGGTCTGTGCAAAGTCAAAAGTCGCACCAGTCAAAGTTGTTTCACTTGCCCGCTTGGAACTTTGTGCTGCCGTCTTAATGTCAAAGGTAACTAAATTGGTTTTCGATACTTACTCAGCTCGCACGCCTATTCAAAATGTTTACGCTTTTTCGGATTCAAAAATTGCCCTCTCTTGGATTCATTCTTCTCCACATCGGTGGAATATTTTCGTAAGCAACCGCGTAGCCAAATGTCAGGAAAATCTAGAATCAAAAACCTTCTATCATATTGCTGGAGTTGATAATCCCGCCGACTGTTTGTCGAGAGGCTTATTGCCTGAACAATTGTTAACTCATCAATTATTTTGGAACGGTCCCGTTTGGCTAAATTCCCCTGTATCCGAGTGGCCGATAGAATCCTTCAAACCTGAAAAATATGAAAACTTACCTGAATTTAATTGCAAAACTCTCGTTTCCACCACTCCTCTTACCATAGACATATCACCGCTCTGTTCTCTCGCTCACAAAATTTCATCCTGGAATAAATTATTAAGAATAATTGTTTATATCTTACGATTTGTACGAATACTCACCCGCTCTAAAAATATAGAAACCGCTCATATACATACCGCTGAAACTTATTTACTCCGCGCAGTTCAAGCTGCACATTTCCCGCATGTAATTAAAGATCTTAAAAAAGGTAAATTGCCTTCTGCACCGCTAAATAAATTAGATTTGTTTATCTCTGAAGATCAATTGATTAGAATTGGAGGTAGATTATCAAACTCTAACTTACCTTTCGAGGCAAAGCATCCGATTTTGCTACCTAAACATGATAAGGTTACTTACCTTATAATTGATCATTTTCACCGTATGAATTGCCATACAGGTTCCGCTCTTCTGAGCTCATTGATTCGCCAAAAATTTTGGATATTATCTTCTAGGTCGATTATACGACAACGCGTTCATAACTGTAATTTCTGTTTTAAAAATTCTCCTTCGCATCCAACGCCTAAAATGGCAAATCTTCCCGCTTTTCGTGTTCAAGAGACTAAGGCCTTCGTGCATACCGGCGTGGACTACGCTGGGCCTATCTATATTACGCTTCGTAGAAGTCGAGGTCAGCGAAGTCAAAAGGCATATATTTGCTTATTTATTTGCTTAGTGACGAAAGCTGTTCACATTGAGCTAGCCTCAGACTTGTCTTCTGCTACCTTTCTTTCCGCTTTTAAGAGATTTATATCCCGTAGAGGTCCAGTTACCCATCTCTATTCCGATAACGGAACAAATTTCGTTGGTGCCAAGTCTCATTTGAACGAACTTTATAATTTTTTGAATTCCTCAGAGTATAATGAAACGCTCTCGAGTGATCTTGTTAATCGCCGAATAGAATGGCATATGTTACCTCCCAGAACTCCCCACTTCGCCGGAATTTGGGAGTCCTATTGGACTCCCAAATTACCGCGCGTATAACAAATGCGTCTTTAAACTCTTGATATTTCAAGAGTTTAAAGACGCATTTGTACCGCATTATTGGCAATCAACTTCTTACATATGAAGAGCTTTTAACCGTCTTGACTTAGATCGAAACTATTATGAATTCTCGACCGCTCTGCGTTCTGCAGGAAGAACCGCACCCTGAACCTTTAACTCCTGCACATTTTATTATGGCTTCACCTTTGCAATACTTACCACTCGCGCCACTTGCTGCTACACCGCTTCTCGCCCGTAAATCCCTGCTAGACCAAATGATTCGCTCATATTGGAAAAGATGGCATTTAGAGTACTTAAATAATTTACAGGTACGGCAAAAATGGTTAAAAGACGTTACAAATGTTAAAATTGGTACTGTCGTGCTGATACATGAAGATAATGTGCCACCATTACGCTGGCCAATGGGTATTATCGAGAAAACTTATCCAGGCGCGGATGGTATCGTGAGAGTAGCTTTAGTTAAAACGCAAAATGGTCAACTAAAACGACCAATAGTTAAATTGAGTCCTTTACCGTCTCAATAACAAATAACAGTACCGCATACTTTATTAGGTTAATTTCTGCTTATACTAAAGTAATTTCTGCTTTATCCGCTTTAATTTATTTTTTCTTCATTATTAGATTAATGTCCGCTTTAGTTTAAATGGGTAAACTAAACAGTTCCCATACTATAAATATTTCTTATATTTTCCTTTGAGAAAGCTATGTTTCTCAAGGCGCCGGAGGATGTTCGCGACCAGCTAAACCAAAATCTACGGCTGACTCCTTATCAAGGTAAGCATATGATAGTAAATATTACTAGTCGTTCGCTGCGAACGTAGACCTCGTGACTATTAAAATACAATATTTATTTTCACAAAAAATTAAATATCTCAAAAACGGCTGGATCGATTTTGATGCCTAACGAACTTGAAAATTCTATTAACCATCCCTACATATATTCCAACTTTCATCAAAATCGGAACAACGGTTCGAGAGTTATCGCGGAACAAACATACATACATACATACATACATACATACATACATACATACATACAAACAATGTGTTTTTCGCTCCAACTTGAATTATAGCCCTCGCTCGCTTCGCTCGCTCGGTCAATAAATAATATAAAAAAATATAAATTACCAAAAATATCAATATTTTATTATATATATATATAAATTACATAAATTAAATTAAATTATATAAATTACAGTTTAACTTGGTAGTAGGTACCTAATAACAAAATTAAAAGGGATAATGTAAGTCGTGCCTATAGCTTTTTTCAGGTTGTGTTATATTATAACATAGCAATGATGTTATTTATACCTAACTGAGGAAGAATCTAAGTATAAGGATAAAGACAGGACAAGGGATGTAAAAATTAAAAAAACTTAGTAATTAAATATACTCACTAACATTGTTTATATTCTGCCGCGCTCTGGTACAATCGTGAAATCCAATTTGCGCTGGTGCACTACTTGCGCTGGTTCAGAGCTGGAATTCCACTTGCGCTTCTGCAAGACTGAAACCCTTGGTACTGGTTCAGAGCTTGAATTCCACTTGCGCTTGTGCAAGGCTGAAACCACTTGCGTTGGTTCAGAACTGGAGTTCCACTTGCGCTGGTGCAAGGAAGGGTCTAATCACCCAATGAAGCCGAAGATAATGAATGTGAACACACTATAGAGGTTTTATACAAAAAAAATAAAGGTTCGTAAGCAATTTGCAAATTAGGATTCCGTAGGCGAATATCGAAAACGTTTAAGCGTTTTTAATATGATACTTGTTATTTTTTGTAATCAAATATCTTTATAAAGAGGTTTGTTAAAATATATAGGTATAATAAAAGTTGAATCATGATAAAAAGACAAAAGTTAGTTAAAATAAATTAGTGATATACGGGCCCCTTCGTTTAAATAATTAATTACAGAGCATTCATTTTTTTACTGAATTAGCATTGTCAAATACAATGCGAAGTTAGAAATATTTTAACAAATAAGAGTGTCGAAATAGACGAATATAATAAAGTTAACCCTACGGCTTTGCTTGTAATTTCTTATATTTTGATTAACTTCTTTGTATACCTATTTTTTTTCTATAAACTTAATATACCTACTTATATATGACCAAATTTTATAAATTCACAAGAAACTCGTTTTCCAATGCCTAAGGCGAAAGTTAGTTAATCCAACAGCTATTCTTACCATAGGTGTATTATCTCCAATAAAAATAAGGTTCATGTCTAGGAGCACGAAGTAACAAAGGGCAAGGTTAAAAAAATAAAAGTTAAAACAAAAAACTTCGTTCGTCGTGTACTAGACTAGTTCGTTGACGTCAAAAATTAATTATAGCAAAGGTTACCAACTGGTCCAAAAACAGCGTCCAAAACGCAAGTGGAAATCCACCCCACCATTTAAAAGATGTGAGGTAATAAAGGATATTACATACAAACATATATACACGATACGCGCGAAAAACATAACCCTTTCTTTGCAGTTGGGTAAAAATAATGTTAATAGCAAGTTTGCTTCGTTTGCAATTTTGATAAGCCAAACGTAGGCAGCGGATATTTCGAAACGATTGAAGTAATTATTTAGGTTACACGCGCATCGCGCGCCCGAATTTTAATGTAATAGTTAATTGTTTAAAACTCTTTTTACACGACTGACAAAAAAAGGAGTGTTATGTTTTCAGGGTTCATGTATGTATGCTTTTATGTATGTAAGTTTCTTTATTCCACCATAAGTCCTGTTCGGCTTAACAGATTTTGATGTGAGAGGTATTGTTAGATTCCTTGCATTAGCCCGAATGACATAGGCTATGTAAGATGTCAGTCGTGTTTTTTATTTTTAAATAATTAGCTTGTTATTATATTCTTATAATCAAAAATCATAAAATAATAAAAATCTCAACTGCTTTTGCCTTCATTGCTTTCAGTATAATTTTAATATAATTTAGTTCAAACATGACTTTATGGAAATCGCTAGTCTCTGCCACGGGAAAAAGGCGTGATAATATGTATGTATGTATGTGTTATGACTATTAACATAGGAACGGTAATTTATCGGTAAAGCCGAAAACGGTTCCCTTAATCGGCTTGACTGGAAAATAACTAATCAGTGTTCCCATAATAACAGGTTAATTCAAATTTGTCAACTGTTGACTAAATTTGAAAAAACATATATATTGGCATATGAAATATTGTATGTAACGAATGAATCGTGGTTGAAGAATATCTAAAAGGGATGATAAATGGACAAGAGAAAATACACTGAACTGATTAAGCCTGCATCACACGTTTTAAGCCAAAACAGGCGTTACTGAATTGACCCTGGTGCCAAAACTAGATCATTATTGATAATAAAAATAGTACTATAGGCTTCTCAAATAACTGCTACTACTTATACGAGACAGATAAAAATATTTTGCCTTTTACTTTTGCGTAAAACAAGGTTCACGGCTTTAACGAAATCATTATGTAAAACACAAATTATAATTTCTACATAATGTTAAATCGCGAGTTTATTAAACTAGCTACAAGTTGCTCGTTTTAGATTTTTGAAAAATAACTCGAATAAACAATTATATATCGTAACAATTCACTAAGAAATTCCCGATACATTTTTTGTATGGCAATGCCATCGCTCAATATATACGAGTTCCAAGCCACGAAAAATCAGTCAGCCGGTAAGAGTCAAGGGGAATCCACGTCGCTCTGCTGCTCGGGAGGCATTTAATTTTCGCGTGTTCGTGTATTCAATTCACAGACAGCAGAGAGTAATGTAGATCAGAGTTACATATTTATTACTTTTAATCTTTTTAAAATTTATATAGGTACCATTTTCATACTCATGAATGATAGCCGACAATTTTTGATGAAATAGAAATCGTAATAAATCGCAATCATAGAAATCGTAATAAATCGAAATCATAAAAATCAAAATAAATCTAAATCAAGATCCAAGATGGCGGACAACTTTTTTTTTTTAATTTTGCGATATGTATATCGTTTCATAAGTTTTTCAGTGCGCTGATTACGAAAATAACATTTATTTTGAGATCCAAGATGGCGGGCAGTTTTTTTTTTTCAAGTTTACAATATGGATATGGTTATATAGGTTTTTGGGGACGCTGATGACGAAAATAACATTTATTTTGAGTTCCAAGATGGAGGACAGTTTTTTATTTTATTTTACAATATGGGTATCGTTTTATAGGTTTTTGGGGACGCTGATGACGAAAATAACATTTATTTTGAGATCCAAGATGGCGGAAATTTTTTTATTTTATTTTACAATATGGGTATCATTTTATAGGTTTTTGGGGACGCTGATGACGAAAATAACATTTATTTTGAGATCCAAGATGGCTGACAGTTTTTTTTATTATTTTTTTATTATTACAATATGGGTATCGTTTAAAAGGTTTTCGGGGACGCTGATCTTAAAATAAATGTTATTTTCGTCATCAGCGTCCCCAAAAACCTACGACAAGTTAACCATATTGCAAAATTGAAAAAAAAAATTGTCCGCCATCTTGGATCTCAAAATAAATGTTATTTTTGTCATCAGCGCACCGAAATACCTATATAACCATACCCATATTGTAAACTTGAAAAAAAAGTTGTCCGCAATCTTGGATCTCAAAATAAATGTTATTTTTGTCATCAGCGCACCGAAATACCTATATAACCATACCCATATTGTAAACGTGAAAAGAAAGTTGTCCGCCATCTTGAATTCCAAAATAAATGTTATTTTCGTAATCAGCGCACTGAAACACTTATAAAACGATACCCATATTGCAAAATTAAAAAAAAGTTGTCCGCCATCTTGGATCCAAAAATACTATTTTTGTAAACCTCATCCCGAAAAATTGGCCTTCATGGGATGCCAGGCAGATGTTTAACATCTTAGCATCCTGGCACGACGGTCATGCTATTTTCTGTCGCGGCATTCGTGTCCATTTTACTGCCAAGTCGCACCAAGTATGTTTTACATAAGAAAATGGTCGTAATTTTATTTTTATTATTCATTACCGTAAAGCAAGAAAAAAAAATTATATACCTAGGTACCAACAAATCCTTTGCCGGATCCCTGTCACTTATTACTTCGGGTTGGCGGCAATCTCACGTCGATGTGTGCGTGTGACTTGCACACAGCCAGCTGAGGTCTATCAAATACCTAAACTCGGTCGGGCGCGCGGACGTGATACACTCTTAAAATGATGAAATACCTAGAACATAGGTAATGACTGCCGACTTACGAGTATGAGTAATTGCGATGACGTGACTGTGACGCGAATTCGATCACGAGTAGGTACAATTTTATTTCATGCATTTGGTGCAAGGGAATACATGACTTACATTTATAATATTTAATACTAGATATCAAGTTTTTCAATTATGTTTAAGTTGTTTTTCTGAATCGCGGTGTTAAAGTTTTTAGCTTTTGTTAATATATATACAAAATGTTTGCCTATAGTAGCCGGGACTCTAAGTAGCGATGCTTTGTATCTGTGGTGTTACGCCACATGTGGCACAGTTTACATTGTAAAGCGAACAGAGCGGGAGATATGTTGCTGTTGGACGGACCTGCCCCCATCGGGACTTTCCAATGCGACCTCTACTCTTTCCTATCTGCCTATTCAGGTGTCTGTCTGATCTTGCCTATTCAGATGTCGTTATGATCAAAAACGGGAAGCGCGCTTGAGAGCCCCTCCATCGAAACCGAAAGCCTAAAATTCAACCTCGAGGAGGGCTCGAAAAGCGCGCGCCTGTTTTGCTTTTTTAAATTTAATCTGATCAGGGATCGCAATTAAGTAACAACGAACACCTAGTTTAGGTAGAAGGCGAGAAACATCTACTTTATCATCTGGACAACACAGGCTCAATTGAAAGTTTGAAAGCGTTTAATGAATTACATCCTGTTAACCGCTAAGAATGTAAAACTCTCTGAACGTGTAATATTGAGCAAACCTAAATGAAAAGAAGTGATTTAGAATTCCCAATGAAGGTATAATATTGGGTATTCTAAGTCACTGATGTGAATGAAGGCGAGCTGTGCGAGCCTGAATGAACAGAAGTGATTCCTTCTCAATACTTCCAGCTATGTGTACCTATTTGAAATTTCAGGAGGATCGGTTCAGTAGATAAAGCCTGAAGAGGTAAGAGGTAACAAACAAACAAACAAACTCACTTTCGCATTTATAATATTAGTTAGGATTAGGATTTGGTACAAGCCCTGCTCTGCCACGGGAGTGTAGACCTGCGTCGCAACTCATCCTATTAATATTTTAAATGTTAAATTTGAGTTTGTAAATTTATGAGTTTGTAAAGATGTTTGTTTCTCAATTGCGCAAAATCTACTGGACGGGTTTTGATGAAATTTGGTACACGGGTAGAAAAATACCAGAAATAGCACATAGAGTACTTTTTATCCCGTAATTTCCATGGGAGCGAAGCCCAGGGGCGTAGCTCGTACTCAATAAAGGTTTATCACCCATGACCTTTTTTGAATATTTTTAGGAAATGTGAGGCAAAATTACAAAATAAGTGTTTAGTAATTTACCTATTGTACAAGTAGTACCGGTTAAATTCACCATTTCTCTGATTTCTTGAGACCGGTTCACTGTTAGCTAAAACTGTAACAATGTTTGTTTATAAAAATATTTTGATGCTCTCGATGAAGGGCAATCATTATTATTACATGTAGTAAAACTGTAACTGGTCTGTGTCTGTACATAAGAGATATCTAAGAAAAAACATTACGAGGGGTCTTTATAAGGCTAATAGAAGCCAAAACATTTACGCGCATCACGCAAAAACTACTGGATCACATTTGATGCGGTTTCACTGTTGTATTATAGAATATCTAACGTAAACTCTGGCGTAAGTTTCATCGCCGCTTGGAACCTGAGATATGCCCGGACGAAGTCGCGGGCACAGACTAGTTTAGAATAATTTTGCTTAGATCCACTATTTTTTTTTTAATGTCGTTATTATCTACCTATATCGTTATTCAAAATTTGAATTTTGTTAATAAGACCCTATTGGTAGTTGAAATACAGCCTCTTCGCTCCGGTAGACACCGACCCTAACGTTGTTAAAAGCAAAATTTAAACGTAAGCTCACAACGAATGACCAGGATGAGATGGAGATTTATGTTTGATGTCAGATGCATCAAACATAAATCTTTGAATTTGAAAATTATTATATTACTAGCTGTTGCAAGCGGATTTGCCCGCGTGAGTTTCGCTTAGATGAAAAATCTTTTTGTGTTCCAAAATGTAGTAACCTAAACTCCAATACTTAAAATTTCAGCCATTTGGGTATCCCGTGTTCCGCAGGAATATATGTTGATGAACGGGACAGATGTTCCAGATCTTCAATATTTATACGTCAGTAGAAAATGCTCATCAGGTTGAACGACTTTTGCTAAGGCGCCATTTCCATATATTATGTAACAGTGTAGCTGGTCTCTAGGAGTTCTTCATCAGATAATCCTGATCTTCGATTTTTATACGTCAACAGAAAATGCTCGTCAGATTGATAAACTTTTGCAAAGGTACCATTTCCATATTTCTTATAGTTTAGCTGTTCTGTTATGGTTCTTCATCGGGTGTTCCAGTTTTCAAAATCAATTATAGCCTATATGTTACCCAGGCTGAAACTTTTTTTATTGTATAGCTATTAGTGTATCTTTGCCTCAGTTTTGTCTCAAAGGCCTAAGAGATAGCACTTAAGCATAGAGATCTCATTAATTTATTAGCTTTTTTATTAGCATTCGATCTTCGTTTGTAATTGTCGGATCGGTCCTCAGGTAACAAATTGTCTTAGGTTCTTTGATTCATAATATAATAAAAATTACCAAAATTTGATATATAGAGGCATTTATTTATACAATTGTACTTGTAACAGAATATTTTTAAAACCAAACAAAGATATTTAAATTTTGTATAGTCCACTTGTTAACGGATTAGAAGGGGTAAGTGTTCCTTGTGTTTACTCGGTAAATTCCTTGTTCACATCTGAAAAATAAATAAATTGGTATCAATTTCTAATCTTATCCAGCATGAATCAGTTATTTTTTTAACTCATAAAATAGTCATAGGATTAATTCGATTTATACGCAGGACATATTTTTATTATCCACGTTGTACTCTTTCAAGAAATTACTGTCAAGGTCAGCATTTTGCCGCCCCTACAGAACACCATCAAATTCGTCCCCCCTTTTTGTGCCTTCTACATAAAACCAAGGGTTTGGCTGGATAAAAATCCCCGTGTAAGATGTATCTCTCGTCAAACGAGACGGGATATAATTCTGAGATAAAATACTTACGGCCACTTTATAAGTCTATTGTTTCCCATTGCGAGGGTTGCCAATCTGCAAGTGTTTGCATCCTTCTCTTGTATCCTTCTCTAAATTTATGTTAAAGAATTTTGTCGCTCCTACAGAAAACCATCATATTCATCTCACCTAGTCCCTATTCTGTACATTCCACACAAGAAGGCTTGGCACCTACAGACCCGTGTGATGTATCTCCCGTCAAACGATGAATAAAATTCGGAGATAAAATACTTACGGCCTCTTTATAAGTCTATTGTCTCCCATTGCGAGGGTTGTCAATCTGCAGGTGTCTGTATCCTTCTCTTGTATGGTATTACAGCAGTTGGCATTGAAAGTATTGTATCTGATAGACGCGGCGAAGAACAGCCAGGCTCTGTTGTGATGACACGCGTTGTTCGAGCATCCTGGCTGCTCCCTGCCACCATTAGGGTAGAAGTCCGCATGACCCAGCTTATCAGCAATGCCGTTGGACAAAGCGGTGCCTGAGGCGTCTGTGTGTATCACCTCTACGTAAGATGCATCAGTAATGGACAATCTGATACCATTCTCCGATGGATCAAGTCCTGAAATTATAATAAAGATAAATTACTCGTAGTGTCGATTTTTCATCGCCCAAACGTGCAAATTATAAGTTGACTAATCGAATAAATACTTGAACAAATGAAAGAGTGCTGCCAAAGAATGTCTGTTGTGTTTTAATTTCATTATTTATAGCTATTTCTCTGATGGTGCAAGCTGCGTATTTTTTAAATCTTAGTCACCTGATGAAATAATTGTATATACCTGTAACTCTGGCAACACCACCGAGCCTTCTAGCAGCGATACCAGCAATATGAGCTCCCAAATTGAAACCGACCAAGTGAAGATTTGCAGGGTCAATGTTGTTATTGCTGAGGAACGTAGCTAAGTACTCGGCGACACTTAGTACCGCTGATTGGGCTTGCACGTATGTCATGGAAGCGAATATTGACCAATCCAGTGATATCACATTTGCGTTATTATCTGACTCCAAAATTTCTGTAAAAAAAGTTATCGTTAAATCAGACCCGAAAATACCAGTTTATTTTTGACTAATTTTAGATTTTGTTGTTTAGCGAATATTTTCAAGAATGGTTATTATATATATTAACCTCTTTGAGATCAGTTATATGGCATACATCAACACACATCATCTTTCATTTAACATAGCTCCTACAAGTATAATAAGCCCTTGTTTATCTTTCTTTACAATTACAAGATTGTCATTACTATGCGGAAAAAAAATATCTTTAAAATATTTATAAAAAACAAGCTAAATAACTACGAGATATAATATAGGAGAATGAGAATCGATCTTTATTATAATTATAATTTACATCATGACATCTAAGTTAATGGGCTTGTCATCGGAGGTACGACTATGTTTGTCACTCCTCGTTTATTGGAGGAATAGATGAAACTTGGTTAACAGTAAAGTACCATAGCACTGGTACCGTAGCCCCAGGCAGGAAGCGGTGGTGGCCGAGTGGTAGGGCGCCCGCCTGTGCCTACAAAATCCCAGGGTCGAATCCTGCCCGGACAACATGAGTTTGTATACCAATCTGACTCATGTTAGTTTTCATCGACCACCACTTGCTTCCGGTGAAGGAAAACATCGTGAGGAAACCTGCACTCTGGTTGATGATTATCAGCTAGTGTGTGAAATGGAGAAGGCGAAGGCAAACCTCTCCATTAAAATTGCCATGAGAGTCGTTGTCTGTGTTTCATTCCATATAATGACCATGAGGAAATACGACTAAAGAGAGAGACCATAGCACATACCGAAACCTCAGGAAAGAACTATTTAAGTTTCCAACTTAATCATTTTCCGAGCAGGAGTCAAACAATCTCTGTTGAACGTACCTCTTCTTACATCAGGGTTAAGCGATGATTGGTAAGATCCTCCATGTCCATGTATTAGCACCACTGTGATTCCACCATCTATAAGACGAGTTGTTTCTCCAGTCGGTGGACCAGCTAAGGACATTTGTACTCCATTTGAAACTCTATAAATTATAGTCATTGTCAATTTAAGTAGGCACCTTTATTGTTTTTTTCTGGTTCTAAATCTAAAGTGTCGCAGAGTTTACTGAGTTGAACTTCGGATACAACGCTGATATTATTAAAAACTTTGTGTACCAGCTGTCTGATTTAATAGGTTGTTTTGAAGGAAAAATTGGGAAGCAGAGCGCTGATCTGGATGAGACCAAGCTGAAAAGCTCGCCTATGACACACTCATTCGGCTGAAGTCGACTCAGGTTGATGAAGGGACCTCACCATAATAAAGTTTACACTTCAAACTCAAATCCTTAATTTGCATAAATGTAGGTGTCACAAGACTGACACCAATGTTTTTTTCGACTCAATTTTAAGAAAAGCTACGCAAAATAACGATTTTTTTACAATATAGTAATTTACCTGTTGTATAAGTAGTACCGGCTAAATTCACCATTTCTCTGATTTCTCGCCACCGGATCGCCGTTAACTAAAACTGCAACATTGTTTTATTAATTTTTGGATAAGTACGAGTCATCAAACTTAAAAGAAAATAAAATAATTAAATTCTTTCGATGGAGGTTGGCTTGGAATAGAATTCTAGTTTAGATTCACTTCCAGTGTATCTTATAAGTTTAATTTCTTCTTTTTATTTCTGCTCTTATCGGTGTGTTTTATAGCTTTTCACGAAAATATTTTCAATAGAGCAGGGTTTACCATTTGTCTTCTCTAATTTACACTCTCTCTCTCTCTCTCTCTCAGCCGAAAGACGTCCACTGCTGGACAAAGGCCTCCCCCAAGGATTTCCACAAATTAATTAATTTCTAATTTACACACTAGGTGATAAATCAATTAAAGTGTAGGTAGGTAGGGTTCCTCACGGGATTCAAGTCAGAGCTATTTAGGTACTATTCATCTAAAATTAATGTCTTATTCGTCCATCACTTCGATAGAGGGCTGGTCTCCACCAGATCGTAGAGGAGAGATCCGGCTGCTCATAGTTAAAAACAAGTAGGTAGAGAGCTAATTAATTAATAGGGTATTTGACAGTATTAAAAATATGAGTAATTCTATAAGTATCCTTAAAGACAATATTTTTCTTTAATTTTTGGTTACTTTTAATTGTCAAAAGAAGCAATGATTATGTTAATAAACTAATTATAAAGTCATTTATTTCAAGCCCTTGACCACGTGATATAAAACGCTCCGCCATTTTCAATGACGTAATTAGGTGGTCAAATCAGTCAAGTGTCAATTCCATGTTCCGTTTCGCACTGTAAAAGTCGCACCGTTATTTTAGAAAAATTGTGAGACTATATCTGGACCCTTTACACCATTGCCATTAGCCACTTACATTGTTAATTAGTTTTGTTGCTCACATTGACATTTCAATTACATCACATTCTATGCCCATAATACGTCACGGGGTTCTCATTGTAACATATTGAGCTTTTAAGCGGTAATATGATTATTTTGAATTTTTTCATTGATTTTAAATGTGAGTGCCCTTTGTTTCGCTTAAAATTTTTGTCTCTAATTTCACTTCGCCGAACCTTATTGGCCTAATCATGTTATGCACAATTATTGTCTCGCCTAATTGATGTTTTTGCACAATAATAATTTAGCCTAATAATTATTAGATGCAATTTTTGAGTCTCTATTATTAGATGTTCTAAAATCGTTTGGCTTTTAATTTTTTACACGTAACGATATCCTCGTATAAATTTGTTTGAGACAATTATTACTTACTGTAATAATCACTTCTTATAATTATAACTAATTGAATATTAGTAAATTTAATTATTACTAAGTATTAGCTATTTCTCACCGGCATGGGTACTGTGACATGTCTATCACAACAGTGCCGGAGATAAGAACAGTCCAGTCTGTCGTCAATCATTTTCAGAATGATGTTAGTAATGCACTACTAATAATAATTCCTAAAAATCTTGATAAGTCACAGATCCGACTTAGAGCACCCCGACTCCACGTGGCTCAAGTTTGCCCTATACTAGAGTGTTATTCCTTCGCGCGGAACCAGAAGCTCGCGAAGGAGGTCCTGAGAGAAATGAGGGCACGAGGCCGAACCGCAGCGAGGGGGGGAGGTGGCGAGCGAAGCGAGCCGGCGACCTCTCGAGCGTAGCGAGGTCGAGTGCACGAATGAATCGAAGGGCCGACGGAGCGAGTCTTCTGGTGGAGCCACCCAGAAATACTTGCATACTGCATGCTTGCTTGCTTGCTGCATGCCTGCTTGCATGCTGCATGCCTGCTTGCATGCTGCATGCCTGCTTGCATGCTGCATGCTTGCTTACATGCGGCATGCTGCATGCTGCATGCTTGCTTGCATGCGGCATACTTGCTTGCATGCGGCATGCTTGCTTGCATGCTGCAGGCTTTCTTGCATGCTGTATGCTTGCTTGCATGCTGCACGCTTTAGTTCACATGCCTAATGTAACTTTCTTTTACTTCTCGACATTTATCAAACACAAATCCATCAATGTTTAATTTTAGTCTCCCCCCTATTAGATTTAAATACTTTGTAATAATTATCAGAAATTATTATAACAGAAATAATTAGGTGTTACAATTTTGTGCTTAATTGCTTTGTACGAAATATTAATTAGTATTTGTGAATATTAGAAATAATCAATTATTAGGCCTAATGACTTATTTGAAAAGTAAATATACGGCGATAAAAACTTAGGCGAATCAAAAATAGGCTAAACTAAATTAGAATTCATAATAATGTACGAAACAATGTTGTACTAAAAGTTTGTGCACCAAACTACATTAGGAGTACAAAAAATTAGGGGAAACAATAGAGACCCTTTTAAATGTAATTACTGAAAAATAATCAAAAATATATATATCGTTAGTTTTCTGATAACGTAAAGAACAATTTTAGATAGGTTTTCAAAAACAGTCAAATACCCTATTAGGAAGCGGTGGTTGCCGAGTGGTGGGGCGCCCGCCTGTGGATGCAAAATCCCAGGTTCGAATCCTGCCCGGGCTACATGAGTTTGTATACCAATCTGACTCATGTTAGTTTTCATCGACCACCACTTGCTTCCGGTGAAGGAAAACATCGTGAGGAAACCTACACTCTGGTTGATGATTATCAGTTAGTGTGTGAAATGGAGAAGGCAACGGCAAACCACTCCATTAAAATTGCTAAGAGAGTCGTTGTGTGTGTTTCATTCCATATCATTCCTCAGTCATGAGGAAATACGACTAAAGAGGTAGCTAATTACCTATCATAAGGTTGATTTTTATGAAATGAAAATATTTTAGTTTAACGAAACTCTATCAAATAAAAATTGACCTTATGATAGGTCTTTGACCACCTACTTGTTTTCAACTTTCTGGAGTTGGAGATGTATTTATAACCAATAGAATTCGGTTATACAAAATTAGAATTTCGTGATGAGATTATTTTGATAGTTGAACCATAGAGTTATTTATCCTTTATAGTTGAAACACATCTTCTTTGATCTCCGAACAGGTAGAGACCGGTGCTAACATTGTCAAAAAAAGCAGAAGCTCAATATTTTACGTAGCTTACAACAATGAGATGACCACGATGAGATTGAGATTTATGTTTAAAGCATCTGTCTGTTTGAGATACGTATTGTAGCTCCGTAGCTGATGGGCTAAAGTGAATATAATTACACCATTTTTATGCTATGCACTGCACAGTAACATTAAATAAAACAAAAATATCAAATGAAGTAATTCAGTTAAACTAACGCCGTTTTAACCAATTGGTGCTCCACACAGGCAGTTATAAATGTTTTTTAACATCTGTTATCTCTGTTTTACATATGTTACATGTTAATGAAAGGACAGTAAATTTTATATAACAATTTATATCAAATTCTTAGCAAATTCGACAGTAATCTGCATGCAGGGTAACTCGACATCCAAAAAGGTGATATCGAATGCCACTGGAAATATTTTTGAAGTTTTCACTACCGACAAGCTGGAATTAAGTGAATCATTCCATCTATTGACACCGATAAGAGCATATCATAGAGAGAAATAGACAATGCTCATGTAAACTACGTCAATAGAATACAAAAACAATACAAAAATTCTTCATTTGCACACTAGTATGGTAGAATACATAAAGTAAACTTAAAACTAAAAAAAAAGGAAGATGTGCAAAATGAAGCCTTATCGCTACGTCTCAGAAGGCAACGTAATCAAGGGGATCAAAAGTTGTAAAAAATAATAATAATAATTTCTTACAATAAATTTGTTAGGTTAAAGTGGGATTGGGCGGGCCACGTCTGCCGTATGCACACAGAAAGATGGACTCAAAACCTAACTCACAGGACTCCAGCCGATGGGTATAGGAAGAGAGGGAGACCAAGAACGAGATGGTCTGACGATTTAAAGGGATTCGATAAGAACTGGAAGGCAAAGACGAAGGACAGAGATGAGTGGAGAGAATTAGGGGAGGCGTTTGCCCAGCAGTGGGACATAACAAGCTATCTAAAAAAAAAAACAATAAATTTGTAATCGTCACTTACCTAAGGCAATTGCAAATAATATCGAAACGCTCTTCAACATATTGATCAGTTTCGCTACAGCTATTGAATACTGAATATTTAGAAATTTTATTTAACGCAGTATTTATAGTTGTGATTAAAACATGATTATGATTCGTTTGATTAGGAGATTATTATCATAAAAGGAGCCGACATTTTTTTAATTAAATTATATTAATGCTATGAATGCAGTATCTATACATCAATGCGTTGAATACATCGTATGATGTATCTGTACGTATGTACCTAATCCTAACTTCCTAACTAACCCTACAGTGGGCGCGTCTTTCTGAGAAACGTAAGTGGGCGCGTGGGGAGCATTTTGCCGCTCTTTTTCTATGACAATTTTAAGTAGGAAAACTGCAATTAAATTAATTTATTTTCTCAAGATTCAAGTAATACCCTAATATGTAACGATAAATTAACATATTTATTAAACTCTGTTTTAAGAACTTTGGTTTACAAAAGATTTTAGTAATCTTAATATTTTAATTAACTTTTTTTACCTTATCCCATATAACACTCTACAATACTAAAAAGATAGAAAAAAATAAAAAAAATATATGTTTTCTAAATCTACAGGATATGCTTTATCCAAACAGTCTTCACAAAGGTATGTGCAATGTTCACTGCACAGTAACTTAGGTCATCTTGAACACCCTTTTTTCGTGCGCTTATTTTTCTAACTTGGACATATACCGCATTTGCCTTCCTTCCTTGAAGGTGATGCTTGTTCTGCTATTACAAAGAAGCAATTTGGAATCATCAAAGGAATATTTACTGTCTTCATAGAAGCTCTCATTGTCATAATTTTGCTTGGTTAGGACCACGGCATGGTCTAATGGTTGATCATCGTCACTGGATATGGACATCTATGTTGGAGATGTATGCGACGACGATATCGAGACTGATGACATTTATTCGTATGGTAGCTGGTGAATGGCTACAGCTTCTTTCTAAAGTAGATGTCCGTTGGCGTCGAATAGGTGGTACTTCAGAGGGCACAGCAACTGGAGAAGATTCTTCCTTGTCAGAATGGTCATCTGCTGACTGTTCTGTGGCCATATTTTGCGCACTATGATGACTAGATCGATCAATTTCTGACACATTCTCGTCTACATACTATGCCATTTCACAGTATGTAGACGAGTATGTGTCAGAAAGTGATCTTCAAAATCAGACATTTCCTCTAGCCAAGACACAATTTGAGCGTCCATTTTGTTACTATCACTTGATTACTACTGAAATTATTGAAACTGAAATATATTATGGTTATTATATTAAAAATAACCATAATATATTATTATATTAATAATAACCATAATATATTACGTACATTTCAACTTTGCAATACTTTACTATACACAATTTTTTCCTACGTGAGTGGGCGCGCGGTGAGCAATTTGCCGCCTGGCGACACCTGGTGGTAAAAACCTTCTCCTCAAGAGGTCCCCTTCGCACTGATGGGGCCCTACCTTTCGGTACGCGTTGCGAACGAGAATAGGGGCAGCTACTAAAAAGCGCAATCTTAACGGGCCATTGTTTTACGAATTATTAACGTTTTTTTAGCGCGGGTGGCAAAATGCTCATAGCGCGCCCACTCTAGGGCTAATAATGTGAAAGTGTGTTTGTTTGTTACCTATTCACTCTTTATCTACTGAACCGATCGTCATAAAATATTGCATACACATAGTCAGGGGTCCAGAAAAGGACATAGGCTATCATTTGACTCGGAAAAAAGTACGGTTCCCGAGGTATCGGAGCCGCAGGCGAAAGCTAGTAAGTGATAAAAAAATGTTATGATTTTCATTGTAGACGAAGATGAACTTCGCTATATTTTTGTTTTAAAATTTTCAGGCATTGAAAATCTAAAAGTTTCAGATTATTCAGGCCAAACATAATACGAGTACAAATCTGTTATTGGCTTATTGGTTTCGCCACAGTTGGATAAGCACAAGTTTTGAGTCTCAATATTATTAGTTTGACGACCTCCGTGGCCCAACGGTCATCACGCCGGACTGTCACACCGAAGGTTCCGGGTTCGATCCCCGGTCGGGTCAAGATGGAAAATGATCTTTATCAGTTTGACCTGGGTCTTGGATGTTTATCAATGGAAGTAATTGTTATAAAATATAGTATCGTTGAGGTAGTATCTCATAACACAAGTCTCGAACTTACTTTGGAGCTAGTTCAATCTGTGTGATTTGTCCGTATATATTTATTCATTTACTCATTTATTAAAATTTTGGTCGTATACTAGAACTGTGTCGGTATCACTCGCCTAATTCTAATTATTTTCTCAATAATTAAGCTTACAAACTGTTTTTTTTTTTTTCTAAATCAGTAGTTACTTATTTATTTAATCGTATGGCATGCATGCAACCAGAGTCGCCCCTCGTAATATTAAACTAGTAGCTATAACCTAATATCTAAATGGGCTGCGTTCGCATACGGAGAGAACAAGTCCAGGGAGTTGCCAGCATATTTTCTTTTTGGGCAGTCGTGGATGATGTGATGGACAGACTGCACGGGTGCACCACAATCGCATGCCGGTGAGCTTCGCCAACCACACCTTAACATATATTCACCGCAGAGTCCGTGCTCAGTGCGTAATCTATTTAGCCGACACAAATCTCGTCTGGGCTCTGAGAACCCCCGGGGCTTTATGGTGGGATCATGGCCTTGGGAGGGTTAGACCTCCATTCATCTTTCCAGCTCGTTCTGAGGTCGAACGGTTTATCGCGGAGGCTATGAGCAGTCTGGTATGGCGGCTTCCGGGACTTCAGACGGTGGTAGGGTGGATCCATAAACTCCCGGTGAACTGGCAGGCTTGGGTTTTTTGCTATTTTGTTGGCTTCGTTCAGCAAAGCCTGTTGTCTTCTGAGGTGAGCAGGAGGTATATGGCTTAAGGTGGGCAGCCACTGAGTCGGAGTGGATTGCGTGGCACCAGTTATGCATCGCATAGTTCTGCGCAGCTGAACATCCACCTTCTCGGTATGGGCACTGTTGAGCCATACGGGGGCACAGTATTCTCCCGCGGAGTAAACCAGACTGAGGCCAGTTGTACGCAGCACGTCGGCTCGCGCACCCCAAGATGTACCAGTCAGTCTGTGCATGATATTGTTGCGAGTCCCCAGTTTCTTACCTAGCTTGCTGAGGTGAGAGTCCAGAGTGACACCAAGATATTTAGGTTCATGTACATTGTATTTGACAGGTC
The DNA here is from genome assembly GCA_018467065.1 of Ephestia elutella. Classification (NCBI taxonomy): domain Eukaryota; kingdom Metazoa; phylum Arthropoda; class Insecta; order Lepidoptera; family Pyralidae; genus Ephestia; species Ephestia elutella. The sequence goes on from CM031575.1 coordinate 5,900,817, forward strand.
TATCATCAAAGCTGATTTTTGGGGCATATGTGGCCAGTTGGTTGTGAAGGTGGAAAACCGAAGCTTCAGTTTTACTGGGATTTGGAATAAACCTCCAGTTCTTGGAGTATACATTCAGCCTCGACAGGTCATCAGTGAGTTTGTTTTCAGAAACTGAAAATCTTCTATGCTGGTGTGTAAGGGCATTATCGTCCGCATACACAAACTTCCTGGATGCGATATTAGGTAGGTCGCAAGTGTAGAGGTTAAAGAGCAGAGGGGCCAGTATTGAGCCCTGTGGAAGACCATTTTGTAAGGTTCGAACACGGCTGTGCCTGTCTCCCAGATGTACGACGAACTGACGGTTGCTTAGCATATTGTCCACAAGGCTCGCAACTTTGCGGCACGGAACCGCCTTCATAAATTTGTAGCACAGACCATGATGCCACACTGTGTCATAAGTTTTCTCCCGCTTCTGGAAGCCCGCTTCTATATGTGTGGTAAGTGATAGTACTTGGTCCGTGCAGTTCCGACCACTCCTAAAACCCACCTGCTCCACGGGTACCATACGATCGATAAGCGGGGTGATTCTGTTTGCCAACAACTTTTCTAGGAGCTTATACATGGCGCTGAGTAGAGCGATTGGTCTGTAGCTTTTTACGTCCTCCGCAGGCTTATCAGGTTTAAGGATAGCGATTATCTTGGTGAATTTGAAATCTGCTGGTAATTTGTTTCTATCCAAAACATCAGAGAAAAAGGCGGCAATCCACCTTATGCACCTTGGACCCAGGTTTTTAATAAATTCGTTGTAAATGCCATCTTACACCAGGTGTTGTTTCTTCAAATAAGAATGGTTTAGAGAGGTCCTCATCGACTGGAAGCGCTGCCTTCAGCTGAGAAGAGAGCTTTTTAACCTTCTTTGTGTGAGTGCCATCGCCTTAGGCACGTGACGTATCCAGGATACGACCAGCTATAGACTCAGATAGTTTTTGAGAGGCGTTATGGTTTTTGGTACCCGATTTACCTGTAAGTCTGTTGAGGACTCTCCATGCCTTTCGGCTTGATGTTTTGAAGTTTATTTCCTCAACTGTAGCCAACCATTTCTTCTTTCTTTCCTCATCCAATGACTGAAGTAGGCTACGCCTAACCTCCTGATCGCCGGATTGTTTGTACTGCTGATAGAGGGTTTCACTGTCGCTCGACCAGCCTGGGACGTATGTTTTTCTATAGCCTCGGGAGATATGTTTTTTAGCAGTAGCAGTAATTATAAAATAAATAAAATAAAAATAGCCTTTATTTCAGATACACATAAGGTTCGTTTACATTTGTTAATTTTTTTATATGTTGATTTCTTCATCTGTATGCCTGTCTTCGGCAAAGGCCTCTTCCAGCGACTTCCACTCTTCCCTTTCCATAGCTATCCTCGTCCATAATGATCCTGCCGTCTCTCTAATTTCATCGACCCACCTTTTGCACGGTCTTTCGCGTTTTCTATTCTTATGCCTAGGATACCAGTTTATTATTACTTAACTCCACTTATCTCGGCCTCGTACTGTGTGCCCAGTCCACCTCCATTTGTGTTTTTTGACAGCAGCGATAATGTCTTTTATTTTTGTTATTATTCGTATTTTCGTGCATCTTACTCTGTCTTTTTTCCTGAGGTTTAGCATGCTTCTCTCTATTGATCTCTGGCATACTTGTAATTTTTTGTAGTTGGCTTTTGTGAGAGCCCATGTTTGACAACCGTATGATAGAACTGGAAGAATACATGTGTTAAAGAGTTTTCTTTTTATAAATATAGGAATTTGTTGATTTTTCATAAGTTCTTTCATTGACCAGTATTTTTTCCAAGCATTCCCTATTCTGGTATCGATTTCTTTAGAGTTTTCGTCCGTTGACGAAATGATTTGGCCAAGGTATGTATAATCTTGTGTGTAATTGATCGTGTTTCCGCTAAGAGTAATCGGTTTTTCATTTCTGTTCGTCATAGCTTTAGTTTTGAGTAGGTTTATTTCTAGTCCTGCTGAACTACTCTCCCTTTCCAGATCCACAAGCATTTTCGTCAATTCGGCGTGATTGGAAGAAAGAATTACTAGGTTGTCCGCAAACCTTAGATGTGTTAGGTGTTCCCCGTTTATTTTCAAGCCATAGTTATCCCATTCAGCGTGTCGGAAGATATCTTCTAGAACAGCTAAAAACAGTTTTGGAGACAGGGGGTCCCCTTGGCGTACTCCTCTTTCAATACGTATTTCCTTCTCCTCGGTTTCTAGTTTAACTTTTGCGGTACTGTTTTTGTTAATATTTCGTATTATTCTTATGTATTTGCTTTCGATTCCTTGTTTCTTTAAACTGAGCCATATTCTTTCGTGTTCCAGAGAGTCAAACGCTTTGCTATAATCTACAAAGCAGGTATAGAAGGGCATGTCGTGTTCTTTGTATTTTTCAATTATTTGTTTGATTACAAAAATGTGGTCGAGGGTGGAGTAGTTGCTTCGGAACCCAGCTTGCTCTCTCGGTTGATTTTCGTCGAGCTTTTGTGTTATTCTGTTAAGGATAATTTTAGCAAATATTTTGTAAATGTTGGATATTAGGCTGATTGGTCTGTAGTTGCTTAAATCACTTTTATCACCTTTTTTATGTATAAGTGTTATTGTTGACATTGTCCACTGCGTTGGGATATATTCACTAGCTATCACTTCATTAAACAGTTTTGTAAGTATTGGAGCTATCCAATCCTTAGTTTCTAATAGGAACTCGTTAGTTATCCCGTCTGGACCTGGCGCCTTACCTTTTTTCTGGGTATCGATTGCTCTTTCTACCTCTCTCTGTAGTATTTCGGGAATTTCATCTTCTCCTCTTAAATCTATACTTTCCATATTATTCTTTTTTGAGCATAGTTCTTGGTAGAAGCTAGTAGCTATGGTAAGAATGTCCGGTCGTTTGGTCGAATTGTTGCCTTTTCCATCTCTCATTTTTGGTATACATTCTTTCTTGTATTTTAAGTCTCGTAAAGCTTTCTTGAGTAGCAGTAATTAGGCCCACAAATCTGCTGTAATTTTCAGCCTTAGGTGGGATCCACCTTACAGAAGCATCCATGTCTTTTGCGTTGGCCTTTTGGAAATTCCATCTTCCATCTGGGTAGCGGCATGGATCGCAATAGCCGTACTTGATCGCCTATCTCAATAAGAGTGGGACGGTGTTGACTGTTAGGAAAGTTTGTGAGGATTTTTCTTGAAACAAAGAGGGGGACACTAGAGGCATCTCGTGATACAAAAGTCAGGTCCGGGTTGTAGTCCTTCTTCCAGCGTGCTGATTTAAAGGAGCCTTTGTCTTTTTCGTCAAACACCATATGATAGTTGGGTGATTATTTTGAAAACGTGCAAATCGTTGTTCCAGGCAAAAAGAAGTGTTTAAATTTCATATTTTTTTAAGTTTTGGCTAGCTTTATGGTGGACCCTTATCTATTTTATCAGGGGCAGTTATTCAACTAATGTTAAATTAAATTGATTTTGTTATATTTTCAATTGCATGTCGAAATTCACATTACCATGTAGTGATAACTACAGAATTATTTTGAACTTCTAACTGGTCTACCTTGCATGTCACATTTTAGGTGAGATGGTTGATATATTGGGATATTATTCCTGTGGCGTATTACCTGCATGATAGGCTCTCGACGCACTACAATAGCAGGCATTCAAATCCATTAGTTTCCAGACAAATTGAATGGGAAAGTGACACACCGGTACACAAACTTCATATGTTGTTTTTACAATACTTATTAAGAAGCCAGGGAGACCCGCACATTAAAACGTTCTTTGAGTCACGCCGAAACCATTGGTAGCAATAACTCGACGCGATTTTGTGTACTTACGGAATTATATCGAAAATTAAACATTCATAACAAAACATTCTATGATTAAATTAGACTGTCAACAAAATCTGCAGAGTTGGACGTCTGACATTGACAGCTGGTGACACACGTTCCGTCCTGCGTCCTAACAAACCTTTCTTATCATAAAAAAATAAGAAACCATGGTAGGATTATTGTAGAATTTTAATTATTCTCCTTTAATATCGTCGACTTAGATTATTATAATATTCAAGGAATAAATACCTTATCTAAACATTAGTTCTTTTAAAGAATATTTAAAAGTTGGTTTGATGTGCGTTCGAATTAAGCGAAACGGAGCGCGACAAAATGGAATGTCAAATCGAGTCGAGTCGATTCGCTCTCTTCCTGGACAGGCGCCACGACTAACATGGCTTGAGCAAAATCATTAAATTTTTGGGGTTTTTTCACTTTCGCCGCCCTCGGCTTCCCGTCATGGGACTATAGTTTAACCTTTAGCTTTAAAATCCGCGATACGCGCAAGGACACAGGGGATATTCGCCGCCACGAAGTTGTCGGGCACATGAGCTGTTGAGGTCCACGTGCCCGCCCGGCCATATGGGTTGGCGCTTCCTGGAGTGTCCCCATCGCCGGAGGGTGCGGTTTCCCCGGACCGTGGACCGCAGGCCACGGCGCAGGCCCCGTCGTCGGCGACCCCAAGGCGCAACACACGGATCCTAACCTTATTTCCAAAGGCCGCATCGCCGCCTCCGATCCGATGTCCCTGTAGTGGCTCAGCGCAAACCTCGGAAGGTCCAGCCAGCGTCTACTATCTCGCATACAACGGAGCGTCGCAGGAGCGCCGCGCCGCTTTGATAACGCGACCAGCACCAGTGCTCGAGCCCAACGGATCATAATGGTGAACGGAACAACGTTCTAAGTGCGCACAGACGTTTGTGTACGGACCTGGCCAGGTACCCTATATTTGGTTTATGTTAATTTTAATTTTATATTGCGGCAAAGACTTAACAGATTTTGGTATTAGTATAACTGCGCCGCCTTCAGCGGCTATTGTGTCCATGGAATAAAATGCTATATTCTATCCCAACCACATTGTATTAATGATATCACCCTGCCCATGACTCCCAGGACTTAAGGTTTAATAGACAAGAGGTCCTTGTACTTCAAAAGTACGAGGCTCTATCCTGAGCATTACATCCGGCTCTCTCTAAAGTAATTGTTCGTGTATAATCGCACTGCGCAGGGATATTGCCCGTCTTCGCTTCAAATAGTTGGGGACCCCTGCGCACACCGCCCCAACATATACATTTTTTTTTTTTTTTTTTTTTTATTTTTTATACACGACAATGGCGCCCGAACTACTATATTTTTGAGCCTTTGAGTCCTGTGAGAGTGGCAGTTTTTTCTAAAAAATAGTTTTTAAATTTTTTAAACTCGCTCACTTGTTATTTTGAAATTTTGGTGATATCATTGACTGTAAAGTTATTATACTTAGTGTATGTTAGGTTTATATGCGACAGGGTTGTAAGCACACATTTAATACAATTCATAGTAATTATTATAATATTACTAAATAATATTATAATTAATAATATAATAATTAATATTTTATTTGGGCTTCGCTATGAATAAAAAGCATAGCGCTCAGCCATAATTCCTATTTAATCTCAATTTGAGAGCTAATTTATTTTTATTGACAGGGAGTAACCTGTATCTATTTAGAAATTTATCAATTATTACATACCCTGACACATATAACCTCACATTTTTGTCAACATGTCGGACGGCGAAAGGGAAGAGCAATATTACGAAGTAAGTGGGGAGGCAAACAAACCACCTACCACTACTACTTCCTCATTTGTTAATACACGACCGCGGGGAGGTGCAATTGACACCCACCCACCCGGCCCTTCCACACTTAAAGCGTTACAACCCACATTGTCTCAACTAGGAGCTCCCGGTTTAGTACGTCAAGCCAACTCAATGGGTAGGAATACCTATGTAACGGAGACTAGGGAAGATGACGAACGCGTTATTCACATATTAAAGGAGGACCATTTGAGGTCGTGGAATTTAAAATTTTCTGGTGACTCAGACGTCACAGATTTTTTTCTTAGAATTGATGATTTTAGGCGTAGTCGAAATACTTCAGAACAGAAAGTACTGAAATGTTTTTCTGACTTACTTAGTGGCAAAGCTTTAGATTATTACAGACATATACGTGATGGAATTTCTACATTGTCAGAATTAGAAGATAATTTTAAGTCATTTTTCACGGCAATTGATAATGACTTTAAATTAGAAAAGTCAATCCGTGAACATCGACAATCGTCAGGCCAATCCTTACACTTTTATATTTTGGAAATGCAAACCATGAATGCGCGGCTAACAAACAAATTAACAGAAACAACTTTATTAGAAATAATAAAACATAACATTTTACCATCATATGGACACTTGTTGGCTGTTGACAATTCTAATAGTATCCAGAATCTTATTGATATTGGCAAACGCTTTGAGGCATATTCAGGTTTCACTAACACAGCTAGCGATTCCAAAAATTCAAAACAATCAAAACAAATAAATATAGTTAAATTACACAATACAACAAACTTTAATGATAATAAACATAAACAAAATTATAATAGAAACATTAACAATAAACAATTAGAAAATAAATTAATTTGTAACAAATGTAAAAAATTTGGGCATTCATATAAACAATGTCGCACTATACCAGGCATTGTCTGTTTCCGGTGTGGTCAAAAAGGCGCGCTAACAAGCACTTGCTCTAAATGTAATGATGGAGATAGGGATGTATCATCACTGGAAACAAACAATAGTAAAAAAAACTAGTTAGACCAGGAGCCACACAAAAAATATCAAATATTCCATACTTAGGCGCTGTGACTCCTGGTATAGAAACAGTCAACAGTGACAATAGAATTTTTATAGATTTTAAAATTAAAGGAAAACCTTACACAGGTTTAATGGATTCAGGTGCTAATTTTAGTATAATAGGAAACAATTATCATAAACATTTTTTGAGTCTAGGATTTAAATTATTAGATTATTCTTCCACAGCAACTTGTGCAAACCGTTCTGTTGTTGAGGTAAAAGGTAAAATCCTGCTACCAGTCAATTTCAGAGGTAATACTTATAATATCATGTTTATGGTAATTCCAGCAATTTCTAATAATTTTATTTTTGGCATGGATTCTATTATAACGTTAGATTTAATTCAATTACCAAGTTTAGAGGATTTAAATATTTCATATGGACAACCAGTTGTCAGGCCGGAACCGAACAAAACAATATGCACCATAGTACCAAAACATGACCTCTCTCCCCTAGAGTCAGTCCAACTAGACAAAGTTATACAAAAGTTTAAATCTATTAGTACAGAGGAGCGAGGCCTAGGTAGGACATCTCTAGTTGAGCATAGGATCAAAACAACGGGGCAACCAATAAAACAAAGGTATTACCCTCTGTCACCGGTCAAATTAAAAGCCTTAAATGAAGAAGTAGACCGGATGCTTCAACTTGGTGTAATAGCACCATCTAAATCCCCATGGTCAAACCCCGTTGTCATGACCCCAAAAAAAGATGGTTCATGGAGATTTTGCTTAGACGCCAGGAAACTTAATGACGTCACAATTAAAGACTCATATCCTGTGCCATATATTAGTTCAATTTTAGATAATTTGCGTGGTACTCGTTATTTAAGTTCCATTGATTTATCAGCAGCCTACTGGCAAATGTCATTATGCGATACTGATAATGAAGACGGTTCCGGCACATCATGCCAAAAATCCGCATTCGTGGTACCCAATCGTGGTTTGTTTGAATTTAAACGTGTCCCGTTCGGCATATCGAACGCTGGGTGCGAATTACAGCGATTGGTTGATTCTCTTTTCCATCACAAATTTGGTGAGAAGATATTCGCTTACTGTGATGACCTTCTCATAGCCACTAGCTCGTTCGAAGAGCATATCGCCATTTTAAACGAGGTTTTTGAAGCTTTAAGCAAGGCAGGTTTAACTATAAATTTTAGCAAATGTGAATTTTGTAAGTCTGAACTCAAATATTTAGGCTACGTAGTCGGCTCACAAGGTTTATTGACAGATCCACAAAAACTAGAGTGTATCAGAAATTTTCCACGTCCCACAACCGCTAAGCAATTGCGGGCGTTTATAGGGCTTTGTTCGTACTACCGAAGATTCGTAGCAAATTTTTCAACTATTATAGCACCAATGACGGTTCTGATAGGCAAGAAAAAAGGCAGAGATACGGTAGACTGGTCAGAAGAAGCAGAAAGGTCTTTCTTAGCGCTCAAAGAAGCTCTGACTCAGGCTCCCGTGCTCGCTTGCCCCGATTTTTCCAAACCGTTTCAAATTCATTCAGACGCATCAAGCGTCGGTATTGGTAGCGTGCTGGTCCAGGAAATCGATGGTATAGAACACCCCATAGCTTTTTATTCCAGGTTGCTTTCGAAAACGGAACGAAATTACAGCACAACCGAACGCGAATTACTCGCTCTAGTGGACTCAATAAACCACTTTAGACCTTATATAGAAGGGAGTCGTTTTATAGTAGTGACAGATCATATGTCTTTGAAATGGCTCAAGACACTAACCAACCCATCAGGTCGATTAGCACGATGGGCAATGCAATTATCTTGTTTTGATTTTGAAATAAGGCATAAAAAAGGTTCTATGCACGTAGTACCAGACGTACTGTCCCGTATTGAGGCAGTTATATTTGATGGCGGTTGCAATTCTAAAGATGATTGGTATAATATGTTATTTAGAAACGTTCAATTTAACCCGTTGTATCATAGAAATTATCAAATTAAAGATAAAGTGTTATTCAGATATTCCAAACCAAATTCAAATCTACAATCGGATAACGATTGGAAAATTGTATTACCTAGAAAATTAGTACAGGAATGCATCAAAGAGAATCATGAAAAACATGCAGTCCATCCTGGTACATTTAAAACTTTGTCTAAAATTAAAGAAAATTATTATTGGAAAGGCATGTATGAAGATGTGAAGAATTATGTGGCCACGTGTGAGAAGTGTAAAGCTTATAAACACTCCAACCAACCTCCACATGGACACATGACAAACCAGAAATGTGTCAACAAACCGATGCATACTTTGTCCATTGACCTAATTGGTCCATTAGTAAAATCTTATTCTGGTCACATCTACATCCTGTCCATAGTTGATATATTTACTAAATATTGTTGGATTCACCCACTTAGAACCGCTACAGCCAAAACAATAACATCATTTATTGAACAGGAAATCCTATATAAAGAGGGAATTCCATGTGTTATAATTTGTGTAACATTCATTAATATATGTACATACTTGTACATAAATAAACGTATACTGTTAGCCTTTGTATATGTTGTTTACATTATATTTTTCTGACATTTCCCCCACTATTCGCCCTTATAAGGCTGTGCAACGCTCAATCGGGGCTCATTCAGTTCGTGTTTGTCGTGGTGTCCGGACCTTTGCCGGACACCGTCTAATTTAATTTATTAACGTCACTATGCTCGATTGTCTATTTTTGGTATTTATATTTTGATATGATAATATGAAGTTTCCCTTGTCCTGATAGTGATTAAATGAATAATAGTTACGTTAGCACGGTAGAACGTCGAGAAGATCTGGCTGTGACGTATAGTTACGTGCGGAGGAGGGGCACGTAACCTTGCCGTGGTTAGGTTAGGTTTGAACCTTTCCTTAACCTTCAGAGTGTAGTTTACAACTTCAGAAGCGGGATAGAAGTCACCCCCACAAAAAGGTATTGTAATATTATTTTTTTCTTCATATTATTTTTTTTTCTCACGTACTTTTCACATTCAAATTGATCAAATTCGTTGTGTGATTGATGAATAGCATATTAAAGTTAGTGTTTTTCATAACATAAATATATTATTGGCTGCATGTTTGCTTTGCCAGGGCACTCCCTGGAAGCACAGGTCAGATAAAGTTGTCATTTGCTTTTACCAGGACAATATCCTGTAAGGGCGAGTGATCTACATTTTTGTTTGGCTACTTATCAGGCTAATAATATATATACGCTTATCATTATCAGCAGCATATTGCTTCGCCAGGGTACTCCCTGGAAGCATCGGTCGAATGAAGTTGCAACTCGCTATTATCGGGACAATATTCTATAAGGGCGAGTAGTCTACGTTTTTCGAACCACATGTCGCTGATAATTTCGTTATGTTATTTTTTTCTTGCATCACACTTCGTCACACAACGAAAATATAATACATGAAATTGTAGTTCGAACAATTTCGAAAAAAAAAATTTAAAAGGGTACAATTTGAATCAATTTCAAAATGAAACGAAAATATTATCAATCAATTTTATATTTTTATCATTTTGGAATGTCACTATAAGACTTCTTTTGAGGCTGGGCCATCACCAGCACAACTATTGACATGCTTGATAGCTGTATATGGTTATTAACAGATAGACACATAGCTGAAAATTTATTAATTCCAGCACCTTAAATTCTGTAATAAGCATACAAAGGTAAAACATAATTAGGTTTTTCTTATAAATATCACTGCACTGGTGAACCTTGACTGAACTGATATAAATTTAAAGAAATTTATTTGAATTGTTTCTCACTCAAGTACATTAATATATATATTACATTTACTTTAAAATTTAAATATATAGTTGAGATTGTATTTCCCTTCATTTTGATACACAATTCAATTGGAGCGATCCAACTTTGTTTTCAGTCTCCTATATATCGTGTATATCCGACATTTTAATTTTTCGGAGCCGTCCCATGGTCTATGTCACTTTTATCTAAAATCTAAGTAGGTGCGGTCTATTATATGAGGCATACACAAATAATATGTGATGGTCAGAATTTATCGATATACAGGACTTATGGAATGAAACTCCCATACTTATAATACGTACGTACACGAACCCCGAAATGCAATCTTTTTGTTCTGGGTCAGTTGGTTGTCCTGCGGTGTTTCAGTTTCAGGTCGAAAACATAGACATGAATGACACAGATAGACGGCAGCCTACTTGTGATGAGGTGCCGCTGATATCTTCAAGGAGCTAAAAACTGAATAACTTGGTACAACACCGGATAGCGCGGAATCCTTGGAGTCCATCTGCAGTCCTGGGAGTCCTCGGAGTCTTAAAGTCCTCGATCGGAATTCTTGGAATCCTCAGAGTCTTCGGGTCCTCGATCGGGAGTCCTCAGAGTCTTAGAGTCCTCAATCGGGAGTCCTAAAAGTCTTAGAGTCTGCTGATTCTCAGAGTCATAAGAGTTACACTGGCAGCAGTAAAAGTAGAAGGAGCATAAGCGTTTGATCGGCAAGAGTGCACTCGACTTGGAGATCTGTGCACGAAGACAGAGTTTTGTACTAAAGACTGAGAATTAATGCTGACGATGAGAAGTCTGCAGTGTCCGAGACAGAGCCCGAGCAGGGGATCTAAGACCGGGAGGTCCGGGTATGATTCTGCATCTAACCTTTTGCACAGTTATAAAAGAGTAATCAATGAAAATTAAAATATATATATATATATATATATATATATATATATATATATATATATATATATATATATATATATACAGTGAGTACCGTAGTTTCCCTGTTCTGAGCAATGTCTTACCTGAGTTTAATCCGTTAAGCTAGGAAGTCAAATACCTACTTAGCTCTCTGTTTTTAATATAACAAATATTAACATTAGTTAAAATTAATATATTAAAACCTAATTGAGAATTGGGATTTAATTCTCAGAAATTTACTCAATTTATCGCTATTATATCTCTGGCCATTTGTAGTGGTTTTGGCAATTCGTTATAAATTGACTCTAGCAAATGAACTATTTGGTGGTGCAATTAAAATCTATTACGAGCTCTTGTAAAATAATAGATTATAAATGCTGTCAAAAATTTTTATAAATTAAGAGTAGGGTGATAATTAAACTTAAATAAAAAGAGACATGGCACTCTTTATTCAGTTGATTGAGTTGCTCGAATATATTATAGGTACCATATTATAAAGTTTATGTTACATATGCATGATATGCTGTGAGAACCATATTTATAATTTGTAGTGGTAAAAAGACCGTTCATATTATGTGTACTCATTTTATCTATTGCATACGTAATCTATTTATATATACCCTGAGATACCATTTTAGTTTACTGTCAATACAAAAACCTTAAATTTTGTTGACATCTGTTTCAGTAATATTTTGTCAAGGAATTCAATGCAAGTTCAGAATTATTATTTGGCCTCGTTTAAATAATTCTATTGTGTTCAATTTAAATTAATATTATTATTGCTCTTTAAATAATATTATTGATTTATTTTATCGCAACGGAAAACTTACAGCTTACAATAACGACAAAAAAAATTAACAATAAATAAGGACTAAAGCCATTTACAATTTTCACAAATAGTCACAAACCAAATTCCAAAAAAAAGCCTATAAAAAAAAAATCCTTAAAATTCAGCTACCGTAAATGACACAGTACTAACATGAACAAATAATGTGACATGGTGTGACATTTGATTACATGGGTAACAAAAGAAAGGTAACATTACTTACTCCCCTCTTTATCATTTTGTTTTCTTATACAATAATACTAAAGAAAAAAATTCGTTTCTTAAGGAAAGATACCTTTTCCAACATTAAACTATAACATACAAGAAAAAATTGGGCTGATAACAGCGCGAATTATTTCATAATTATCCTAGGTATGTCATTCGAAAAAAAATTCAATTTTTTTTTTTATTATTCTCCACAATCTAAATTTAACAAACAAGGTAGTTACTAAATTGTTTTATTTCAGATTGTGAGAGACTGGTGTCTGAACTAAGCAGAGCTTGTATCTTGTCATTATAACCGGTACTTTAGTATTTCGTAAAATAAATACATTTATTATTTAGTAAGATAAATTAATTAAATTAGCCATTTCTATTAGTGATATTTTTAATATCAACATTTATGTTAATAGAATAGAATATGTTTATTTCTTGGATAAAAAAAAAAACACGACACAAAAAAAAAATGAAAACATGTTTTTTTTCTTTAATTGTAAAAAGTTTCACACCTAATATCTAATTAGATTTTTGCGTTAGTATTATTATGCGTGTATTTTTGTCATACGTAAGCATATGATAATAGCATAAAGTACACATTTACTTAAATACCAGTACGCTACGAAAAGGTAATACTTACTTAGCAAAATGCAGAACTATACGCTGATATTCAGTAAAACCAACCCTTTAACTGAGTAAATATATCCTCTCAATCTATCGCTGGTTAACTGGAAGAGATCCCTTCATGGGATAGGTCTGCCATTGTATATTTGCCTTTTTAGTTGTGTTACGTTCACTATATATCCTTAGTACAGTAGGGATACTACTAACAAACAAACCATATTATTCCTTCTTTTTAAAGGTTTAGTACTACAATCCAAAGTAAAGTAGTTGACCCATACGTTTACTGCATAATTATTTACGTATTCAACTATGTTTTCATTGGTATTCATTCGTAATTTCATTATTTGAAAACATAGACCGCTCATTATACAGTATTCGGTGACAACAAACATTTTAATGTGTCTTCAAAAGTAAACTTATTAGTATTTATTTATTCATTAATTATTGGTAAATACTAAAGCTGTCATCAGGTCAGTCGCGGTCCATATCGTCACGCACTATAAGGGGCAATAATGTATTTTCTTTAAAGTCCATATTATTATAGGATCATGATCATCATATTATTTATTGGTTTGGACTAGTAATGGTAAATGCAGGTTACATAAGTTAATTTTTACCTATAATAGTAGCAGGACGTAAAGGCGCTAGCAATCCATTAAAAGTTACAAAAAAATACAAATCAATATTATAATATCCCTGCTGTATAGTAGCCATGTGTCTGATGCGGGAGGAACAGATCTTGATGTCGCCGCCAGAATGAATAAGGCGAAAGGTGCCTTTGCGAGTCTGCGTCCCGTATGGCAGGCAAAATACCTCTCCAATAGAGTGAAACTAAAAATCTTTAATTCAAACGTGAAGTCGGTACTGCTATACGGATGTGAGACATGGAAGGTGCTAAAAGACCTGACACACCAGCTCCAGGTTTTTGTTAATCGCTGCCTGCGATACATATTGAGAATCTTCTGGCCGGAGGTTATTTCTAACGAGGATTTGTGGAGTCTGTGCCACGAAGACCCCATAGACATCCAAATCAAGCATCGCAAATGGCAATGGATTGGCCACACACTCCGCCGTCCTTACGATCATATTCCACGACGGGCCTTGGATTGGAACCCGCAAGGCAAATGCAAGCGGGGCCGTCCCAAACAGACATGGCACCGTACTGTCCTGGCGGAAGTAAAATCATTGAGTCTTACCTGGAGTGAAATAAAAAGTGCCGCGTCGGACAGATCGCGATGGAAAAACTTTGTGTCTGCCCTTTGCCCCGACGGGGGGATATAGGAAAAGGAGAAGAGAAGATAGTAGCCATACTCAAAACGTATACCACAGTCCTTCTATTACAGATGATTAAATCAAAATGTTAACAAGAATAAATTATCTTATTAGGTGCAATTATAAGGTCTTTACTAATGAGGTCTTTACTAATTGCTTTAATATAATAATAAGAAAAGAAAGTAGAAGTTAATAATAAGATCTACTTATTGTGGTCCTGTAAACGTTTATAATACTACTAAGTATAATCGAAGGTGCTTGTAGTGCAAACCGTCCGTTAAGCTGCTTTCACCTTGATTAAGATCAGTGATTAATCAAAGCGTCTATTAGTGTGCTATGTTTAAGTCTACAATAATAGGAAAATTTTGCTACTTGGTGTAATTATGGCAATTATTCAATCTGTAATTATTACCAGAAAAAAATTTAATTGTCCTCGTGCAATAACTTATTAAGCGTTCTTTTTAAGAATTCTATACAACATAACAGATAACCTATATTTCTTGTTTAGGCAGTTCAATTGCAAAGCATCCGAATATATCTGAAACACAGACATACTGGTAAATTTATTAATTTCATTAAATTAGTAAGTATTTCCTATTAGAATACATGGTCTCCATCTCTATAATCCCTCATAAAAATGATAACCTAAAAATTGTGTAATTTTGAACGCCAACTTAAGCTTACCACCTTAACATATATGCTTTTGTAATACACATAATGTCAATGGGTTTTCCCTAATTCTGTAAAAAAAAAAAAATTAATGATAAATCTGATATATTAATATGGCATCCTTAGGCTAACCTTCATACTGATGCATTTCGTTCTTAATATTATGCACGACATAAATAATTATCAATATTAAACTCAATCATAATGAAATAGATCTTACAATGTCATAGAATGCACAATAGATAGATTGCTAGATTTCACAATGTCATAAACTTCAGTCATTTTATTTATGTCATTAGAAGGAAGATATTTAAGATTATTTCATTTTAATTTTCCATCAAGTTGAATTATATGGATAAATATAATGACATTCATCGTTAGTAGTTCCAAATTAACTAGATAGTATAAATTGTTGAATCGGTAGCTAATATGAAAAAAAAATCTTTAAATGAACATTTAGCTATATTTACTGTGAAATGGCTCTTATGGGGGCAAAATCCTTCTATTGGTATTTCATATTCGTGAATAGATAAAACAGCATTATTTTGCCTTCGTAACAATTGTATTGTATTTAGATTTTATTAAGTGTAATTTGTAATTAATACTGTAATTAGCTTTCCTTTCATTCAAATTACTATTTTACTGGATTTCACTTTTGTATGATTGAAAGAGTTAAGCAATTTCATTCATTCTGATCACAAATTATACAGATATTATTATGTATCAACACTATTTGTTGGCTGTCTCAATTCGAGTAAGAGACTATTTTTTTTTATTATGATGTAGCTTCACGTTGGCTAACCCATGCATCAGCTCGTGATCGAGTGATGCCAGTAGAAGCTGGTCTGCTCGTGTCCCATGTATCCGGGCTATATTATATTTTCATTCCTCGGTTTGCTTGATTTTGATGACTATTGAGTTCGACATTGTTCAGAACAGCGGGCGGTTCATTTTACAGTATTTTTATTTCCCAAAATATAAGCTTTCCATGAACGTTTCCGAAACGCAGTTACTCAATCAGCTTTATTATATTGATAGCTTGCTTATGAATTATGAATATAAAGAGTTAGATGTGGATTCAACCAAATTGGAGCGTGGTACTATAACAATAACTGGAACATGCACCAATGTAGGTCATGTCTTTTTGAAATGTTGAAGGAGATTTTCGTTCAACATCTTAGCTTGGGGACATGTTGAGGGAGATTTTCATTCAGCATCTTAGCTTAGGAAATTTTGAGAGAGATTTTCACTCGGCATCTTAGCTTGAGAAATGGTGGGAGGGATTTTCACTCAGCATCTTAGCTTAGGAAATGTTGAGAGAGATTTTCACTTAGCATCTTAGCTTAGGAAATGTTGAGGGAGATTTTCACTCAGCATCATAGCTTAGGAAATGTTGAGAGAGATTTTCACTCAGCATCTTAGCTTCGAGAATGTTGGGAGAGATTTTCACCCAGCATCATAGCTTAGGAAATGTTGGGAGAGATTTTCACTCAGCACCTTAGCTTAGGAAATGTTGGGGAAGATTTTTACTCAGCATTTTAGCTTAGGGAATGTTGGGAGAGATTTTCTCTCAGCATCTTAGCTTAGGGGATGTCGAGGGAGATTTTCGCTCGGCATCTCAGCTTTTGGAATGTTAAATGAGATTTTCGTTTAACATCTTAGCTTGAGAAATGGAACATGGAACTATGAAGGTCTAGCCTTTTGGAATGTTGAAAGAGATTTTCATTCAACATCTTAGTCTCACAAGCTAAGCATTTTAAATGTGTGCTGTATATAAACAAAAAAAATCTTTTAAATAAATAAAAAAAATATATATGTATTTAATAAAAACAAAAATTAAGTAAGTTTTAAAAGAATCTTTTTCCCATTTTTCCTTTGCTTAAAGTACCTTTACGTTATTTAATTTTATGTATAATCGTGTTTGTATCAAGTTAATATCTTGGCTTATTTTCATCTTAAAATAATGATTATAAAAGCTTTATTAGAATGTAATCAATGTTCATTATTCATATTTACAAAGTCAACTAATTTATATAACACGTTTATCGATTGAGATTAAGCATTATTTACCTACCTACCTTACCTATTTAAATTTATACACTGCTTTAAAACGAAGGGACTCGTTTTGAAGAGGATGGCCGACTGTAACATTCATTAATATATGTACATACTTGTACATAAATAAACGTATACTGTTAGCCTTTGTATATGTTGTTTACATTATATTTTTCTGACATTTCCCCCACTATTCGCCCTTATAAGGCTGTGCAACGCTCAATCGGGGCTCATTCAGTTCGTGTTTGTCGTGGTGTCCGGACCTTTGCCGGACACCGTCTAATTTAATTTATTAACGTCACTATGCTCGATTGTCTATTTTTGGTATTTATATTTTGATATGATAATATGAAGTTTCCCTTGTCCTGATAGTGATTAAATGAATAATAGTTACGTTAGCACGGTAGAACGTCGAGAAGATCTGGCTGTGACGTATAGTTACGTGCGGAGGAGGGGCACGTAACCTTGCCGTGGTTAGGTTAGGTTTGAACCTTTCCTTAACCTTCAGAGTGTAGTTTACATTTGCGACAATGCAACTGTATTTCAGAGCAAACAATTTAAAGATTTTTGTGCGAGCCATTCGATACCAAAAATATTTTACAATGCGTACTACGCGCCTCAGTCCAACACTGTGGAACGTTTTAACCAAACTATAGAAACCTGCCTAGCTATTTTAGTAGGAGAAGATCAAAGAAACTGGTCTAAGTACCTACCTCAAATCCAGCTATCTTTGAATAGCACTATCAATGTTGCCACTGGGCACACACCATTTTTATTGGCTAAAGGTCGGGAGATGATGACGGATGGCATGTTGCATTCAGTAAGAGGCGGCATTCCAAATTCGTTAGATGACCTTCAAATGTCCGGTCGTTCCGAAAAAGCCACAGCTCTCAATGAGATGGCAGACATCTTCCAAAAAGTTACCGATGCATTGACCAAAGCGTACAAACAAAACGCGGGACGATACAACCTACGCCGTAAACAACTTCGGTTAAGCGTAGGTGATATCGTATGGAGGCGTAACTTTGTACAGTCAAACGCAGCTCACTTTTTCTCCGCTAAACTAGCACCGCGCTTTGTGAAATGTAAAGTTGTCAGGAAGCATTCGGATGTTGTTTACGATCTTCAGGAGATAGAAACCGGTAAAGTTGGAAAATATCATGTCAAGGACATAATAAAAGTCTCACAAGGTGTGTCCCCTAGCTAGCAACTTTCTTATCTTGAACTTTGTTATTTTGGATTGGTATAACCAATTAGAGGCCTCATTTTTCACATATGACATGACTCACATGTGAAATTTTTTTGTCAAGCGTTTTCATGAAAACCAATTTCTTTTATAACTACACACTCTAGGCGCCAGAGTAAATATAAGGATATGGATTAATACTCCTTAATTTTTGAGAAAAAAAGGAAAATAAGTTTTTTCCCATACAATGTCAGCCCAACGGCTACACATTTTAAATTTTAATTTATGTGAGAGCTCTCCATTAGTTTAAAGACTTTATTAGGTTTACAATTTAATTACTAACTAGTAAATTATGTAGGAATGCTAGATTACTATTCTTTAATTAAACTTCAAATAGTTTTTCTTATTATACATAAGTAAGAACTATATTACTTTAGATAATTCTTTATTATTAGTATGCTACTTGCGATTATCTCGTTAGAAATCCAAGTATAATTTTTTTAATGAAGGGGAATTGCAGCGGTCTGGCCAGACGCTGTATTCCTGACACTCAACATAAATTGAGTTAGTTTTAGAACTCTAGAACATACATTTTAGTCTAATATATGAAATAGCATGAGTTAGTTTCATATATAGCTGATAGTTTTATATTTAGAAATATATTGCCGTAGGATAGGTGAATGTTTTCTCCGGTTACCCCGGCTGTTTCGGCTAAGTACGACTTAACCTCTTTGCCGAAAAGGGGGGTATTGTAGTGATAACTACAGAATTATTTTGAACTTCTAACTGGTCTACCTTGCATGTCACATTTTAGGTGAGATGGTTGATATATTGGGATATTATTCCTGTGGCGTATTACCTGCATGATAGGCTCTCGACGCACTACAATAGCAGGCATTCAAATCCATTAGTTTCCAGACAAATTGAATGGGAAAGTGACACACCGGTACACAAACTTCATATGTTGTTTTTACAATACTTATTAAGAAGCCAGGGAGACCCGCACATTAAAACGTTCTTTGAGTCACGCCGAAACCATTGGTAGCAATAACTCGACGCGATTTTGTGTACTTACGGAATTATATCGAAAATTAAACATTCATAACAAAACATTCTATGATTAAATTAGACTGTCAACAAAATCTGCAGAGTTGGACGTCTGACATTGACAGCTGGTGACACACGTTCCGTCCTGCGTCCTAACAAACCTTTCTTATCATAAAAAAATAAGAAACCATGGTAGGATTATTGTAGAATTTTAATTATTCTCCTTTAATATCGTCGACTTAGATTATTATAATATTCAAGGAATAAATACCTTATCTAAACATTAGTTCTTTTAAAGAATATTTAAAAGTTGGTTTGATGTGCGTTCGAATTAAGCGAAACGGAGCGCGACAAAATGGAATGTCAAATCGAGTCGAGTCGATTCGCTCTCTTCCTGGACAGGCGCCACGACTAACATGGCTTGAGCAAAATCATTAAATTTTTGGGGTTTTTTCACTTTCGCCGCCCTCGGCTTCCCGTCATGGGACTATAGTTTAACCTTTAGCTTTAAAATCCGCGATACGCGCAAGGACACAGGGGATATTCGCCGCCACGAAGTTGTCGGGCACATGAGCTGTTGAGGTCCACGTGCCCGCCCGGCCATATGGGTTGGCGCTTCCTGGAGTGTCCCCCCATCGCCGGAGGGTGCGGTTTCCCCGGACCGTGGACCGCAGGCCACGGCGCAGGCCCCGTCGTCGGCGACCCCAAGGCGCAACACACGGATCCTAACCTTATTTCCAAAGGCCGCATCGCCGCCTCCGATCCGATGTCCCTGTAGTGGCTCAGCGCAAACCTCGGAAGGTCCAGCCAGCGTCTACTATCTCGCATACAACGGAGCGTCGCAGGAGCGCCGCGCCGCTTTGATAACGCGACCAGCACCAGTGCTCGAGCCCAACGGATCATAATGGTGAACGGAACAACGTTCTAAGTGCGCACAGACGTTTGTGTACGGACCTGGCCAGGTACCCTATATTTGGTTTATGTTAATTTTAATTTTATATTGCGGCAAAGACTTAACAGATTTTGGTATTAGTATAACTGCGCCGCCTTCAGCGGCTATTGTGTCCATGGAATAAAATGCTATATTCTATCCCAACCACATTGTATTAATGATATCACCCTGCCCATGACTCCCAGGACTTAAGGTTTAATAGACAAGAGGTCCTTGTACTTCAAAAGTACGAGGCTCTATCCTGAGCATTACATCCGGCTCTCTCTAAAGTAATTGTTCGTGTATAATCGCACTGCGCAGGGATATTGCCCGTCTTCGCTTCAAATAGTTGGGGACCCCTGCGCACACCGCCCCAACATATACATTTTTTTTTTTTTTTTTTTTATTTTTTATACACGACAACCATTCATGTCCCTTTCCCCGGATTTTGACAGAAAATATTTAATTTCTCTAGTTGTATCATAAAGAACGTACTTTACACAATAAATTCTTTAAATAGAATGTTGTTGTTAAGTCCACGTTAAAATAAAAATACTCAAAGATTAGTTTAAAATGTGGTTCAAAAATGTCCCAGCATTACACACTCACTACCGTTCGAGAACGTTGTCACCTTAATTTCTTTGCTTCTAATTAACTTGCGCTTACCCTTAATACTTTGTCGGGTAGACTGCAGCGTCGCTCGTCGATCGAGCGGAGCAAACGTGCCAAATAATGCTTTAGTGTCGAATATTTTGTGATCAAAGTCTCCGAATTCGATTTTGTTTTTTTCAAGTTCTCTTTACAGTTTTTGCGATTAATGGTAAGTAGATGTATAAAATTGTATTATTAAGGGTTTATTATAGACATTAAAGGGTTAAGTTTATGTATTTGTAGTAAGTAGTACGAAACGTGATCAAAATGAACAAACATCTAAATTTCTAATTACCACTTTGCTATTTACCATTTTATACCATTCACTTTTTACGAATGGTAATTAGCTAAATATGAATGGTGATGAGGAATCATAGTTTAATTTTATTTGCTGTCTACCTTTATGTTATTTTAATACGTTTTCAGTTATGATGACGACTGAATATGCCAGAGGAACTAAAAGAACAACTACTACCAGTACTGGAGAATCCCTCCCTGAGCCTATAAGCTCAGGCTGCCCCATGTATTCTGGGGAGGGCACAGTGCCGCTCATTTCTCTAGCGATAAAGTACAGGCATCCCCTTCTACGCTCTCTATAGACTTCACTAATATTAGGGGACAGCATTCCAATCTTAACGCCATCCACCATTACCTCGAGACGGCAAGGCCTGACCTGCTCTTTCTCACTGAGACGAAAATATCCTCCCCAGCTGACACTTCGTATCTGTTATATTATACCTGGTTTGTAATCAGGAACACAACTTTGTGCACCAAGCCGGAATGTGCGTGTACTTTGGTGAGGATTTGCTGTCATCGCCTAGTGAATCTAGATGGTAAGGATCTGTCTATCATCTGGCTGCGAGTAGAATGTGATTGGTCCTTGTTGGACCTCTTGCTAACCTCGTATCCTGAGCACTACTAGGTGATCGTTGTTGCGCCTCTTGGCTCTTCTGATCACTGCCTAGTATGGAGTATCGTGCCTATTACTCGTGTCGTACTCTTACCAGTTACTGGTTCTCGCTGCATATGGCACTACAGATCGGCAGATTGGGATGGTTTGTTTTGCGCTGGATGGATCCTAACGCCTGTGGAAACGCCAGTATTGTTTTTAAATTTGCCGCCACCTTTTGGCGCTACCATTGCGAGCATGTCATTGAATAATCCTACCGACATCCTATTTGTTGTCCCATTCCCTCACGCACAACCTTGCTGCATTGGAGTGAGACGGAAACTCACGACAGAATGCGCGTTTGACAAGTGATGTGTCATTCGTTAAAAAGACAGAAGCCATTTTTCTCCTCGCGTGGTAACGTCGTGTGCCGTTAAAACATTGATAGAACAAGCTTAATAGTTATTTGAGCCCTTACATAGTGGAGGAAAACCCGTAATCTTGTGAACGTTTATGTGGGAAAGAACGGATCGTGGTGTGGTGCCTGCACTTCAAGTCGTCGGCTGGCATAACCTGCGAGCCCACGCCAACTCCAGATTTCATCATAAGGTTGGTGCACTTTCCTCCATCCGCGGCTGTCTTCCATCTAGTATCGTCCTTACCCAGGGCAGCAGCAATTATCAGGTTCAAAGACATATAGCAATACATATATATATATTCCTCTTCGCCCGTAGACTTGTTCTTGAGCAGACGTGTTACTAGTATAATTCATTTTTCTTACCAAAAGTGCAAGCCAATATATCAATTAGTAACAGAGACGTAAGTGCGAATCTTCCATAAGCTAGTGACAATAAAAATTAAATAACTTCTACGCCTATATCATCACGGCCGGCGGCTACGGTGAGGCGGGACCTACCTCACCTCCCCTGCGATAAGAGACGGTGGCCATTTTTCATCTCACTCTGCGGCACGCCGATCCACGATCACTGGCGTAGGCGACCGAGCCGTACTGCTACGAATTGCTACGACCCGACGACGATGACACACTAGCTACGAGACGTCTACAATAGCACTCACCTACGAACAGGTTCGTAGCCGACGTCTTATCAACAAGTACAAGGTACCGCTAAGTAATTCTCGCCTGTTATTAAAGATTATATAATATTATTTATACCGCATTTTTAGTGGTAATTTAAAACGCGAAGAGCCATTATTTATTACTTATATCTACTATACTGAGCTAATCATAAAATGTCTATACAAAGTTCCCCGCCTCTAAGCAGAGCACAGAGCACAGTGTCGAGTAATTTAAATTTATTGCAAAGTAACGATTCTCTGAATCGAACGCAATCGGATCCCAACATAAACGTCACACAGCGGTGCAACAATAAGCGCATGCGCCGCGAAAGTACTGAAAAATCAAATGAGCCCACAGAGGATAATATTTCACTTAGAGCCTTGATTGAGGCCCAAAACTCAAAACTTGAAACTATTATGAAGTCAATGAAGGATATGCAAGGACAAATGAGTGTTGTACAAAATTCAGTCGAGTTCATGTCGAGCAAATACGATGAGCTTCTTGGGCGATACGAGCACTTAGAGGAAGAGCGTAGGGCGGACAAGACCTACATAAAACAGCTTGAAAACAGAATTGAGAATCTGGACCGCTCTAATAAAATGACATGCATCGAGATTAAAAATATCCCCGTGAAGAAGAGTGAAACAAAAGAAGATTTATGCAACTTTGTGCAGGAAATCTGCAACACCATCTGTGTTCCTGTGCTAAAAGAGGAAATAAAGAATATTTACAGAACGGGTATAAAAAGACAAATCGTCACGGAATTCACTACAGTGGCCAAAAAACAAGAAACTTTAGCAGCGGTTAAGAAGTTTAACAGAACGGATAGTGCCAAAAA
Organism: Ephestia elutella; assembly: GCA_018467065.1. NCBI lineage: Eukaryota > Metazoa > Arthropoda > Insecta > Lepidoptera > Pyralidae > Ephestia > Ephestia elutella. The sequence goes on from CM031575.1 coordinate 5,924,503, forward strand.
ACTTAACACGTCACATATCAACATCGAAGGTCCGGCTCAGCCAATTTACGTATCAGAATTACTCACTTATAAAAGCAAGAAGCTGTATGCAATGGCTAGGGATCTTGCTAGAACGCACAAGTATAAGTACTGCTGGACCTCTCAGGGTACTGTTTTCCTCCGAAAAATGGAGGGCTCCCGGGTCATACGTATAAACGACGATAGTGATTTCGGCCATATGGAAAAGTGACTAGATTACCTAAAAACTATTATTATATATTATTGCCTAAATTTAATTTCATTGTATAAGTCTGTATTAAGTAAAGAAATATTGTTTAGTAGTGTATGTAATGTACTGGCTATCCTGTATACGCTACCGACAAATAACGACACTAAAAACACGCACTTGTACTTTATAAAAGAAAAACAAAACATATCTCTTCAAATACTCAAATACAACCTAAACTTCAGTCTTATGAGACATATTATCCCCGCATATATAATTCGCTAACCCTAACGAAGAAATTTTAATCGACATTGATGAAACTAATTACATTCCATGTACACAAGTGGCGACGCCGTCCGAAACTCCGTTAGCTATAATTTCAAATTTAAAACAAAATGCTCTCTCAATTATAACTGTCAATATACGAAGCTTTAACAAAAATTGGGATTGATTTTTAACTTTTATATCTGACTTAAAAATTCCTATCGACGTCATAGTGCTGACGGAGTGTTGGACGGACGCTGACTTTATTCCTGATACCCTAAGCGAATATACGTCATATCACACAAAAAGAAGTCTAAATCAAAACGACGGAGTCGTAGTTTACATCAGATCTAATATTCCTAGCACCTGCACTGAACCCTTTGTTAGTGAAGGTAGCTGTCTCTTACTTAAAATATCAAATGACTACTCTCTGTTCTGTTCCTACAGATCACCTTCTTTCAAAAACCCGACTAATTATATAAATTCCCTAGACGACATTCTACGACGTACTAAATCAAAGAACATAATTGTTACAGGAGATATTAATATTCTTCCAGGGTATGACAATAACCACACAAATCATTATTTAGAAATGATGACTTCACATGGTCTACTAACAGGCGTTTATAAACCTACCAGACAAGATAGATGTATTGACCACTTCATGGTTAAAACAAACTATAATGTACAGACTCTTATATATAACGATTTTACAGACCACCGTCCCATACTTCTAGTGATAGAACAAGCTATGATATGCAAAAATGAAGTTCTTTCATATAAAGTTAAGTTTGACTATGAAAATGCTGGAAATACTCTAAAAGTACATGACTGGACCCATTTATATGCAGCTGACAATCCTAATACTGCGGCTAATGAACTGGTTTCAACTTTACAAACAATAATTAATGAGAATACTACTATAGTTGACATTCCTAAAAAAGTTAGACCTTTAAAGCCCTGGATTACAGTAGGTTTAGTCAAGAGCATGCGTAAACGCGATAAATTATACAAAAAGTTTATTAAATCTCCAGACAACGAGGACCTTCGTTTTGAATATTTTAACAACCGGAACATTTGCAACTGGCGTCGCTCGCGCGCGTCAAAAAG